>JASPKZ010005296.1:1200000-1800000 GCA_030220185.1 Diploptera punctata
ACCTCATAGTGTTATTTCCTATCTACATAACTTAATTCATTTTGATAATTATAATTTCTTGGGTACAAAGAAGCAGCCAGATTTTATGTCTGTAGCTATATATTTTCTATCATGTATTAATATAGTTATTGCACAAATTATCTGAAATCATTTTTTAATATTTTTATATTTAAAATATTATAGTTTTTAAAGTAGTTTGTGACTATATGTGCAAAGAGATGAAGTTTTATGCTAAGTTAGTTTTGCAAAAGACAGAATCTGCTGTCAAGTGTGGGAAGATGAAATGTATGTACTGTAGTATATGTACTAACTGTTAAAAATATGTAATATATATAAAAATTGTTAATTAATAAGAAATATTAAATAGGCATTTGTACTGTATAAGCTTTCCTGTGTTAAACTGTTGATTTTGTTGCAAGGTTGCAGTGACCTCAGACTGAAAATCAAGGTTATGATAATAAAACAATACTTCTACAGTTATCCTTTTGATTATTTTCTTTTAAGGTTTGTTTATTATACTCTGTATTTTATAAACTTAAAAATATCTTTAATATCATTATTATATAGAATAATAAATTATTACCAACTTCTTAGAGGTTCAATAGGAACTTGTGACATTTAAAAACTAGCTATTAAAATGGGAACAAAAGCACGTTGAGGATATAATGAAATAACTACAATAATTAGAATCTACACACAATTAAGTTATTAATTAAATTAACCCATTTGCTTCAAAAGATGAGGTAGACTCGCCGGCAGTAAAATTCCTTCAACTCAGATAACGAGGTATGCTCACTTAACTCTGCTGTTATATATTTTGCAATATTTTATACATCCCTTGGCAGGGTAATAATTTAACATTTATGAATAGTAGAGGAATGTGTTTTGGCCTTCACCCTTATTGTGATCTCAAGTACCGTTACCTTTTTCTTGTTTTGTATGTCTGAAAATAGACAATATAATTTATGGTGACTTAAATTTGGTTTCTGGAAAAAAACATTGAGCATTTAAACCTGAAGCGAGTGGGTTAAATATATGTAGGAAATAACACTATGAGGTTTATTTTAATTTTATTTATATTATTTTTAGTCTGATCATCTTACCTCAATATTAATGTTGATTTGTTCTTGAACATGTTTCAAAACAATTCTGTTTTGTCGTCAGCTTGTCCAAGAACAAATCAACATTAATATTGAGGTAAGATGATCAGACTAAAAATAATATAATTAAAATAACCTCAAAATATCACTTCCTAAAATTAAATATTATTTTAATTTATTTGAGTTGTGTTTTTGACTCACTTCATATTTCTTGATTTTTATGCAGTCTAGGTTTCGTTGCTACACTTCACAACATTCTCTATGCCACACAACTCAGTGGCATAAACTCAGTTGTGTGGCATCGAGAATGTTGTAAAGTATAGTGACGAAACTTAGGTCTGCATAAAAATCAAGAAATGTGAGGTCAAAAACACAATTATTTAAATAAATCACCATACACAATTATTAAAACAAATGGAAAATCATTTACGTTGTATTGTCATGTTTGGCAGTGTGATGGAAACTGATGGATTTGTTTAATCTGACTTCACAAATATTTGTACAGAATTTTGAAAAAGAAAATTAAAATTTTAAATAAAAATTGTTTACACCTCACCTCATATCCTGTCTTCTATTTAGACCATTTTTATAACCACTAAGGTTATGAAACAGGTCTAAATAGAAGGCAGGATATGAGGTGAGATGTAAACAATTTTATTTTAAAATTTTTAATTAAACCTCACAGTGCTATTTTCTATAATAATTCAATATTTGTATAGAATTTCCAAATTACTTTATTTATTTTCCAATATTTCACCATAGTCCACCGCTGTGGTCTCGAGGTAGCATGCTGCCTTGTCACGCAGCGGGCCCGGGTTCGATCCCCGGTTGGGGTAGTTTTTCTGTGTGAGGTTTTTATCGGGGTTTTTCCTCACCTGTAAGAAAAATGCCAGGAAAACTTTAAGGTGCAAACGGTCCCCGAAATCATATGGCCATCATCATCCCTCACCGGTGTGGAAAGCAACGGGAAGCTATCACACCTAGTAAAGCTGCAAACATAGCATGAAAATGCTATGATTGCAGTGGAGGACCTGCCTTCGGGCAGAATTACTATAGATGGATGGATGGATTTCACCATATTCACAAAATTTACCGTTTTTACAGCCTCTTATTTAATATTTATTTTATCACTCAGTTCTTCACACTCACTGATGGCTTCACTCAAAACACTTACTTGTCCATCACACTTTCACTGGTCCACTATGATTGTCTCTCATGACCAGATCTCGATATTGACTGACTCGTCTTAACCTCACATGTGTTTTGAAACATGTCCTAAAAGAACTCATGTTGGTAAGATGCAACAAAACTCTTGGCGCGACAGGCCTAGAAGGCTCTTAGCCTACCATCTGGCTGCTGGCCTCACATTCACATGTGTCAATCACAGAGGTAGATGATCATCCAGCCAGTGTAGGGGTGACATGTGGTCAGCATGTCAAGTCCCCCAGCCGTTTTAGCTGATTTTCTCAACCTGGAGCCACTACTTATTGTAGCTACCCAAATGCCTCACGATGATGGGTGGGCACCAGTCCCATACTGGCCGAAATACCATGAGAAAATTTCTTCCCCCATGGAGACTCAAACCAGCGCAAGTCCCATAGCTCTGTGCCAAGGCTTCCTGCCTTAACCACTTGGCTATGGCGTGGGACAAGATGCAACAGACTCCCCTTATTTTAACCCATTCGCCTCATAAGACGAGGTACACCCGCTTAACTCTGCCTGTTATATATTTCGTAATATTTTGTACATCCTTTTGCAGGGTAATCTTTTGTTAACATTTATGAATAGTAAAGGAAAGTGTTTTGGTCTTCAACCTTATTGAGATCTCAAGTATCATTATATTTTGTTTGTTTTGAATGTCTGAAAACCGACAATATAATTTACAGTGATTTAAATTCAGTTTTTGGGGAAAAGCATTGAGCATTTAAACCCGAATCTAATGGGTTAAGTTAGTTAGGTTAAAAAAGTTTTATTCATTGTTTTTTACAAGTAAAAGGTTGATTCCATAGCAAACTTTCTTTATTTCTGCTTTCTTTACTGAATTATGTCAGATTATCTGAAAAAAGTTAGTTTTTACGGTGTATTGGTGATAAGCTGTAATAACTTACAAGCCGCCACTGTTTGCAGGGCCTCAGGAAGCACAGGCCTTGCCAGGTTTAATGCGTTGTATGAAGTACGGGAGTAGCGAGATCAGCAGTTATGGTGGTGAGGTCACGAAACTTGCAACAAAACCAACAATAACATACCTACATATAATATTGTGCTGTGTTGTGTTGTGCATGGCAATAAGGGTGTCTCTTTCTGAACCCCAAGTCCTTCAGTTCCTCTCTCTCTCACCTTAATAATGGTTGTTGCTAATGGTGTTAATTGTTAGCTTTGTTAGCTCAAGAAAAACAAACAATGTGTTCTCGGTCTGACTGTTGCGTTTATGATTTTGATTATTAATTGATTAACATAATTTTCTTTTCTTGTATTTGTCTGCTTGCATGGATTAAGGCTGCAAAGGTGATGATAACATTTTTCCAGAAACATATTTTGTGTTAGTTTTGTGTTGTTTGCGTGGATTAGAACCGCCCATTTCTTAGCTCTGGTGGCCAGGTTCTAAGAGGATATTCACTAAATCATCCCTCCAATCATAATCAATAAATATATTTTTTTAATTTTTCAAATTCAACCATATTTAAAAGAATTTTTTTTTCAGATTTATTTAAAACAATTTTTATTATTTTGATTTGAATTGACTAATATAAAGATTATTCTATCATAACATTGTTATTTTTTCCTTTAACATTTTGTTTGTTATTCTTGATTAATAACATTTTTGAAATTATCTCCTGATTTAAAAAAAATCTGCTAATTAAGCTATTTATTTTCATATAAATAGGGTTCAGTATTAATTATATTTGAGTTGTGTATTTTAACTCACCTCATATTTTTTTTAATTTTTAGCAGACCAGTTTCGTTGCTAACTGTGCAGCATTTTTGATGCTTTCACAACTGTTGTCTTGCAGTTGTGCCTCCTGAAAATTGATGTCTGTGCTCTCTGTTGGCTGACCTATGAACTTCCAAATCAATTTTTTTTTCCCCTTTCACCGGGAATTAAAAAATTCATGGTTTTCTTTTTATTGGGAAAAAAAAATTGATTTGGAAGTTCATCGGTCAGCCAACAGAGAGCGCAGAAATCTATTTGCAGGAGGGACAACCGCAAGACAACAGTTGTGAAAGCATCGAGAATGTCGCACAGTTAGTGATGAAACCGGTCTGCTAAAAATTGAGAAATTTGAGGTGAGTCAAAATACACAACTCAAATGTAATTAAAATAAACCTCATAGTGTTATTTCCTACAAATATTTAATAGGGTTCAGTATGCTCAATTTTTTTTACGAGTTCTCTTTTTAAGAGAAAACATTTGTATTTGTTATTTTCTTCAAAATTTATATTCTATAGTGTTTGGTTTTGCCATATAAACAGAAGAAAGAGCACTGATTGGTCAGAAAAATGTACAAATAGAAACTAATTGCTTGCATAAGATTGGGCAAGGGCGGAAATAGATGGGAGGATATAATCATAAATTAATTAAAATTAATATGTAAACAAGTGGACAAAGATAATACAGAATCAGAAAACACTTAAAGAATATTGTTTGGAATTCAAAATTCTTCCTATGGAGTTGTACCTGCTTAATAATGAACGAGCAGAGGATATTAGGGCCGCATGCAAATACATTAGTCTCTACTCAAATTACTTCCAATCACTGGTGAGCTGACTCACCGTGAGCAAGTGCAAAGATCGAATTAGCTACCCACTAACTGGTCATGCAAGAAAGTCGTCGTTTTCATAATATTGGCAAGAAATTACCCAGAATTCTCAGCAATAAAACCATTTTCGTTATTTTTGTCTGCTAGAGGAATGCATTTACGCTTGTGTCCCGCAAATAGTACCGTATACAACGACGTCTGTGTCGTGCAATATTACGCCGATTCTCCTGTTCTTCCAGTTGAATTCTTTGGTAGACTCTATCAAATTCCTCTTCTCCACGTATACCGAAAACATGATCGAAGTCTTCAAGGTCCGACATCTTGGATAAAGCAGCAATGTACACGGCAAGGTTTCAAACTACATCGGTTCCCTTCGGGATTCTCACGATTCGTTTCTCTCTTAAGTTACCTCGTCAGGCAGCTTACCAATTTCAACAATTATTATCGCATGAATAGATTTCTGAGTAAGCAAAATCGTATTAGGATACAACTTTCTCAGCAGAGAACGCCTTTTACGGTCTAATGCATTCATAGATTCGACCCGGGTCGAATACAGAATACAGAAGCTTTTTGAAGAGCTGTTCTTAAAAGTTCTATTCACTCATTAATATTGGAATAAAATGAAAAATATACATAAACATTAGATGCCACTAAACATTAAAGTGCCAACAGTTATCCATGGTGTATTCTTTACAAGGGAACTGTCAACCATTGCTTGCTGACACCTACCTTGAAATTTTTCTCAGAGAAGCGTTGTGATGTACCAAGGCCATGTCCAAAATCTTATCTGCATTTTAACTGGAAGGCACAGAAATCAAAGCCAGAATCCAGCAATGGCAACCCAGTGTGCGAAGCAGATAGACTCCCTGCACGAGTAAAGTGGAGTGGAGTGTGGCGGGATGTGGCACACGGGAAAGTTGTCAGGGTTATCCAGTTTACCATTTCAGCAGTTGTATTACTTCCCTATAGTTTAAATGAGAGATTTGGCACTGGATTTTAGTGCCTTGCAGTTAAAAAGGCAGATAATTTTTTTTTTGGACATGGCCTTTGTACATTACAATGCTTCTCTGGAAGAAATTTCAAGGTAGGTATCGACATGCATTGGTTGACAGTTCCCTTGTTAGTGTTCAAACAAACATGCACCTGAATATGCATTTGTGTTATTCGACAGTAACTCGAAATGTGACAAAAAATAAGCAAATGTACTCTTCAAATTTGAGAATGAAGTATTAGACTCGGTATGTGGAAAATATACCTTATCATATACAAAGAATATATCAATAAACGTGCAGTTTTTAAGCCAAAAAGTATTAATTAATCGCCAATTTAATGTGATAAATTTAATTTATATTCCCTGTTTTTAAATGAAATGCATATACCACTGTTATGGGATTTTCTTATTAACCTTTTCACTGCTGAGATATTTCCAGCCTTTAAAACCCTCCTTGCTCAATGCAAGAAGAAATATGGAAAAAGTTTATTTAGGTTCCTAAGAGATGGCAGTATATGCCTGCCTAGTTTGAAAGCAATGCAATACGTATTATATAACTAGCAGGCGATTGAAGTTGAGAATGGATATACACACCCATAGCACGGCAAGCATTTTCTTTGCCAACGCATATACCCGTTCATAGCAGTGTAAAGGTTAAGTAATTATAAAAAAAAACTTCCACTATACTACCATTAACCTTAATGATACATATGTATTACAAAACATGGAAGTAGGTTTATGAGAAGGCCAAAATTCTTACTATAGAATTTTGTAATGAAAAATAAGAGAACAATTTATTTTAAAATACAATAGGAAGTAACATTAAGAGGTTTTTGAAGAGAAAAATTATACGCTCAGACCGGGACTTGAACCCGGGCCCTTGGTTCTCTAGACCAAGTGCTCTACCAACTGAGCTACCTGAGCAAGTACCGATATAAACGCAAATCTTTCTCTATATACATTGTAATTCCCATCCACCAAATGCTGTGAAGCCATGCTCCTATCTTGCAAATGGCGGCTCCTTTATTAAGAAGACATATTTGGGAATTATACATTACAGCCAGTACGGCTTTTTCCAAGTTTTTATTATTGATTTCGTACATCTCAATGATGGATAAATCATATTTGAAGAGAAAAATTATACTTGCTCAGGTAGCTCAGTTGGTAGAGCACTTGGTCTAGAGAACCAAGGGCCCCGGGTTCAAGTTCCGGTCTGAGCGTATAATTTTTCTCTTCAAATATGATTTATCCATCATTGAGATGTACGAAATCAATAATAAAAATTAAGAGGTTTGTTTAATAATTAAAACATTTTGTCTGTGCATTCTTACCTCTTAGAGTAGTTTTTGTCGAACATATGTTTCAGAGCTTCTTAATAATAATAATAATGTTTTATTTATTCTGGCATAGTTAAGGCCATAAGGCCTTCTCTTCCACTCAACCAGCACAAATACAAATAAATATTTGACAAATATAGATATACACTATACTAATTATAAACATAAAGATACATTAAATGTAGCAATGTAAATTTCATGTACAAACAACATTTTATAGGATAATAACAATAATAATACTTACGATAATAATAATATAATAATATAAACATGATAAATTATACGAGAAACACCAATTAATATATATACCTTACACTGGGTAATGATGAAGTCTAGGTTAGAGCAAATATAAATTTAGATTTCTTTTAAAAGATGTCAATGTCCAGCAGCCCCTTATTTCTTGTGGTAGGGAATTCCAGTTGCGAGAAGTGAAGATGGTATATGACATGGAGTGATGTGATGTCCTATGTTGCGGTATATTAAGCAAGAGAGTATGTTGTGATCTTGTGTTTAAGTTATGGTTTGAGGATAGATACTGGAAACGGGATGATAAATAATTGGGAATCGAGGTATGTAGGATCTTAAATAAGAGAATTAGACAGTGCGATTTTCTTCTCTCTTTTAGATGTAGCCATAACAATTCGTGGAATAACAGAGAAATGTGATCGTATTTTCGAACATTAAATATGAATCTGATACACATATTATGGACATGCTGCAGTTTGTCCGACAATCCATCACTTATGTCTTAGGCCCATTGTCAGTGATTACAGACTCAGTCTGTATATATGTTTCAGGGCTTCTTAGCTCTGAAACATATGCTCGACCGAAACAACTATAACAATTATAAGAACAAATTTAATATTGTTCAGATCAGCCTCATGGTGTTGGGTCAGAGCTTCTGTTCACAGGGTTCAGTTCCCAGTCAGACTGTAGGAATTTTTCCTTAAAGAGCATTTATGATCGACCATAATAATAATAATAATAATAATAATAGCTTTATTTTACCTTGAAGAGTTAAGGCCTTGTCTACCGCTCAACCAGATTAAAAAAAAAAATTACTCTTACATCTAAAATTATAATAAACAAAATTATCAGATGGTATATATACAATACAATTATTATTTACAATATATTTTACTTACTCTAGATTTAATGAATTAAATATACAATGTACAAGGTAGAAAAATTATAAAAAAATTACTATTAATGACATAGAATTAATTTAGTTATGGAGGAAAATTAATTATTTAACAACAAATAATTGTATAAGCGTGATTTAAAAGTGTCATGTGTATGGCAATCATGATCCGGAATTTAGGTTAAGTTAGGTTTAGGGACTCTTCTGGTGCTTCATAATTATTACATATATGTCTTGGGATAAAATAACTCCACCTTTCAGCATTCCAACTAAGAAGCAGGTTACAATTTTGCCATAGTAGGGAAGAATTCCAGAAGGACAACCTGATGGCATTGGAAAAAAAAAATTGACTTCATTCATTTTAATATTTTACCATTATTACAAATTAATATAGAAGCTTATTCAAGAGCAGTTTTTTAAAGTTCGCTTCAGATTGTTTATTAATTTATATGAAGTGTTGGAATAAAGTGATAATGTTATGATAGAATAGTTAATGTACTGAGTGGATGTAAACACTACTGACAAACTTCTAGAGGTTGTTTATAGGGATATTGGCTCTTCAATGCCTCATTACTTATAATAATAACAGAATCATTTGATGTTAGTGCATTCCATGGTATCTTTACCTTGTCGTGGTGGAGTGACTTTCGTGCTTAAATGATCCTCAGAGCTATGCCAGCAGTAACATTGCTGCCGATAGAGTTACCCATGCTGGACTGGTCGAAGGTAATGAGCCAGATGAAAAAAGTACCTTGGTCGAAAGAATGACGATCTTTCACCATAAAAATACACCCGTCAAGAAATGCGGATATGGGTTCAACTGGGGTAAAATTTTCCGGAGGTCAAATAGTCCCCCATTCGGTTCTCCAGGCGGTGACTACTTCAGGGAACCCATGCCAAAGGCTCAAACACAGGGACATGTTCCTAGGAACATGGAATGTTAGGACTTTATATATAAAACTATTATTCTACCAGTTATATTATATGGATGCGAAACATGGACTCTTATTTTAAGGGATGAAAGGAGATTACAAGTATTTGAGAATAAAGTACTTAGGAAAATTTTTGGACCAAAGAGAGATGAACAAACAGGTGAATGGAGAAGACTACATAACAATGAACTACATGGTCTTATAGGAAGCCAGATATAATAAGAACAGTTCAGTCTCATAGACTGTGATGGGCAGGACATGTTGCACGTATGGGGAATGAAAGACTTGCATGGAAGCTTCTTGTAGGAAAGCCAGAGGGAAAACGCCCAGTTGGTAGACCAAGAATGAGGTGGGAGAATAACATTAACTATGATTTGAGAGAAGTAGATTATACAGGGAATGATTGGAAAGCATTAGCTCAGGATAGGGATGTATGGAGAGCTTATGTCCGCGCGGCCATGAACCTACGGTGAGTAAGTAAGTAAGTAGTGCATTACACATATGTTGTGTATAAATATACGGTGACCTTGGGTTAATTGTTTGCATCAGGATATCTGAAAATAAATGATCGATACAGAAAAATCAACCTCTCTAGATTTGCTTTTTGGAGGAATCATTTCCAAGATACATTGATTCTAGAATAATCTGCTTCTCAGACTTTATACTCAAGAGAAGTTGAGACTGGCATCCGGATTGTTCATTTTTTGCATGTTTAAAGAGGCAATTCTGACAACCAGTTGGTCAATCATGAGAGTTGGTTGCAAGAGCCAATCTGTGAAAGTATTGAGGACAAGTAAATGATTTTGAATGAGGCCGTCAGTAAGTGTGAAGAACCGAATTATGAAATAAACTGTAAAGAAGAAGACTCTATTAGAAGAAAATTATATGGGTGCATACCTTGAAGTTTTGTGAAGTAAATTTGAAAATTTTATGTAAACACATCTGTGAAGTTAGTTTCAAGAAACCTGGTCTATACGTAAACACCACTACCCACGCGAAAATATATAAGAACTTAGTTAAGTTAAAAAACATATGATTGCACAATTGGGGAATAAAAGAGAGGCATGGAAACTTGTAGTAGGATAACCAGAGAAGCACAAATGAGGAGTGAAAGAGAGGCATAGAAACTTCTTGTAGAAAAACCAGAGCAAAAGCACTCAGTATGTAGATCGAGAATGAGGTGGGAGAATAACATTAACAATGATTTGAGGGAAGTGAATTATACTGTGGATGATTGAAAAACAATAGTTTAGAATAGGGACGTATAGAAAGCTTATGTCTGCATGGGCTTGAAAATCTGGGTTTGATAGTGCCAGTGAGTTAGTGTTCCTTATATCAAAATATTGAGTAAACATCCATCAGAAATTCATAGTTAAATATGGGAAATAACATTATGAGGTTCTTAATTCATGAATTAATGAGTCATTTTTTACATCTTAATTTATGTCTTCATAAACACGGGAACTGTAGTTTTCAAGAGAACCACCTCTCTCATTTTCATCTGACATTATGACTCGATTCCCGTGTTTAAGAAAACATAAACTATGAGGTTCTGATTGATTGAGGGTCTTTCCACTTTTCAGCGGTTGCCCTTTTACCAGCCAGCTGCTGGCCCTTCACATCCACATGTGTCAATCACAAATGTAGATGATCAACAGCCAGTGTAGGGGTGACATGTGGTTAGCATGTCGAGTCCCCCAGCCGTTATAGCTGGTTCCTCAACCTGGAGCCGCTACTTATTGTAGCTACCCAATTGCCTCACGATGCTGGGTGGGCACCGGTCCCATACTGGCCGAAATACCATGAGAAAATTTCTTCCCCCATGGAGACTCGAACCAGTGCAAGTCCCATAGCTCTGCGCCAAGGCTTCCTACCTTAACCGCTCGGCTACGGCGCGGGACAACTATGAGGTAAGATGTAAAAAATGACTCATTAATTCATCCATCAGAAATTCTGAAAATTTGTCAGTAGAGTTGATATCCATCTTGTATGTGACCATGTATTAAAATTTTAAAGTTTTACCAGTGATATGTGCTGCTTACCTTAATGTAAAAATTGAGAATTTATTATAAATTGAGTTCCAAATTTCTGATAATGAATTCTTAATCCTTCAGTCCTATTACTTGCACCTGTAACTAGATAATAGAGGTATAATTAATTGCTGCATCCCTCATTAATCTCAACATGCTATGGTTCGAAGCATGCATTTCATGGACAGGTTATCAAGTGGAGAAGTTTTGTTTTTTATTATTCCCACTACAGGCCTCGGGAGGCCCTTGGGGTAGTAGGATGTTAAGGCTCCCACTTTTTCTAGACAATCGGCATTTTATGTCAGCCGGGTTGTCAACCCTGCGTGACGGCCGCCTTTACCCCCGGAACAAGCATCTGGTACTCATTTCAGTTAGAGGCTGAGTCGACCCCAGGGCCATGGTGCCACCAGAAGGTTTGGGTCAGTTTAAAAATCCTGACCCCACCGGGACTTGAACCCTCGACCTTCCAGTTTGTAGTGCACTGCCTTAACCACTATGCTACGGCATGCCCCTCAAGTGGAGAAGTATGTTAAACAAATGTTAAGCTGTACTGCTTAAAAAGCAAGTGTAAAATTCTCATTTAAATTACTTCTTTAATAGAAGCTGCCCATTGGCCTTTGTTAGTGCTTTCGAACGATTAGAGAATATTGTATACCGGTATGAGGACGTATCGACCGCAGTAGACTAGTGATTATGTTCCTTGCCTCTAGTTCCGAGGGATGCAGGTTCAAACCTGGCCATGGTCGATGGATTTTTAGAATGGGAAAATCCAAGGGACAATTCCTCTGGGAGGGACTACAAGCCATGGGTCCTGAGTCTGAATATTTTTAGCCTCTTAAAGAACTGCAAGCCTGAATAAAAATACCTCTCTGTGCAAAATTTAATTGACCTTCATCCATCCAGTCCCGCGCCGTAGCCGAGCGGTTAAGGTAGGAAGCCTTGGCGCAGAGCTACGGGACTTGCGCTGGTTCGAGTCTCCATGGGGGAAGAAATTTTCTCATGGTATTTCGCCCAGTATGGGACCGGTGCCCACCCAGCATCGTGAGGCAATTGGGTAGCTACAATAAGTAGCGGCTCCAGGTTGAGGAAACCAGCTATAACGGCTGGGGGACTCGACATGCTGACCACATGTCACCCCTACATTGGTTGTTGATCATCTACCTCTGTGATTGACACATGTGGATGTGAGGCCAGCAGCCGGCTGGTAGGCTAAGGGCCTTGTAGGCCTGTCGCGCCAGGAGTTTTTTTTTCATCCATCCAAGTAATACCTTAGCTGCCTACAAGATGTCTCATTGAGGCGATGTGCTAACCACATGTCTTTCATTGACATCTATAAGCTAATAATCATAACTAAACTTAAGCTTGCTTAAGAAACTCCCATTGGGGAGTTCCCATGTTTCCACAAGGAACAAATGTGGCATATTCAGTCAGTCATATGGGGAAGTCCCATGCCATAGCCAAGTGTTTAAAAGCAAGATGCCTTGGTGCAGAGCTATGGTACTTCCGCTGGTTCAAGTATCCATGGGGGAGGAAATTTTCTTATGGAATTTGGCCAGTATGAGACCGGTAGCCACCCAGCATCATGAAGAATTTGGGTAGCTACAATAAGTAGCGGCTCCAGGTTGAGAAAACCAGCAAAAATGTCTGGGGAACATGACATGCTGTTCACATTACCCCTACACTGGCTGGAAGATCGTCTACCTCTTTGATTAACACATGTAGATGTGAGGCCAGCAGCCAACTAGAAGTCCAAGGGCCTTCTATGCCTGTTGCACCGTGGAGTATATGAGGAAAGAAATGTTGGCATTTGTATTGTGTCTTGAATGGTGTAATGGACTGCATTTTGGTACATAGAACCAGAGGTCCAGGGTTCAAGTCCTGGTTCAAGCATTAATATTTCTTTTCCAAAAAAAAATGTTAAACAAAACTAATACATTCACAGTTTTCCTACCCAAGGGTAGTTCCTTCACTGCAAGCTCGGTATTCTCCACAGATGCATCATGCTATGTTTAGAAGAGACATAAGGCCATGGCCTCCCCCAACAGCTTTCCTCCATTCTTCTCTGTTTCTTGTTGCTATTTTCCAATTCTGGATGTGGAGTAGGTTTACAGCATCCTTTCCAATTATTAAGAAATATAAACGGAATTAAACAGCTAATTTCACCTGACCTACATAATTCCTTGGCTGAAATGATTATTCAATTATATCATTAACAGTAATATACCTCTATTTTGGTTTCAACCAATTGAGAATTATATCTTCCCACGGTTTCTGAATCTTCCAAACAGTCGCTTCCCTCCAAAGTGTCCATCTAGAATCTTTTTTTGGAAGTCTTCCATTTTCTATTTTAACGAAGTGTTCACCTATTGTAATCTCTTGTTACCTATATAGTTTGACAGTGCCACATCAACATACAAGGTATACTCAGACCAACATATCTGTGCCCTGTAGCGCTGGCATCGTTCTTAGCAAAGAACATGTCAATACTCAACACCATTTCACTGCACTCCCCTCCCCCTATGTCAAACAACAGCCATCTAGTAGGGGTGTTGCCAAACTTCCTCAGTGTCTTGGCTCTTGAATATTGAATAATGCAAGGTTGGAGTTGAGTTGACAACACTGGAGTGCAAGAGAGAGAGAGAGAGATAGAAAATCAGGGAAGGAAATAATTTGCCCAAGGCAGAAAAGGAAGTAGGCTTTAGTTTGTAAATTAATGAGTCATTTTTAACATCTTACCTCATATTTTATGTTTCTTCAAATACAGGAACTAGTTTTCGAGAGAAGGATCTCTCTCATTTTCAACCGACATTATGACTACCGAGAGAGATCCTTCTCTCGAAAACTAGTTCCTGTGTTTGAAGAAACATAAAATATGAGGTAAAGTAAAGTGATACCACAACAGGCCCAGAGGTCCTTGGGGTAGTAGCAGGTTAAGGATCCTACTTTTTCTAGACAATTGGTACTTTATGTCAGCCCTGTGTGACGGTTGCCTTTACCCCCAGAACAAGCATCTGGTACTCATTTCCATTAGAGGCTGAGTCAATCCCAGGGCCATAGTGCCGCCAGAGGGTTTGGGTCAGTTTAAAAACCCTGACCCCAACGGGACTTGAACCCTCGACCCTCTGGCTTGTAGTCCAGTGCCTTAACCACTACGCTAAGATGTTAAAAAATGACTCATTAATTTACGAATCAAGAACCTCATTATGTTATTTCCCATATTTAACTATGAGGCTTAAGTTTGTATGTCTTACGGGGGCACACATCCATTGGACAGACAATATGTAATTCATGATTGTATCTGATTCTCCACATTCCATTAGAACGTTCAGGACCAGAGAATTTCTTAATTTTTTTTCTCTCAAATGAATCAACCATCTTTCTTTCCTTCTATAAAGGTCCTTGTTTCACTTCTATATATAATAACACTGTGAATTAGTTCCTTGTAGAGTTTTGTTCAAGTCCTTCCAACTGACACAAAGGATAATACTGAAAATATGCTGTATTAGTTGTCTGAATTCTACTTTTGATTTCCTCCATTTCTCCTAGAGGATTGCACCTAAATAATCAAATTTATGGACTACTTCTATAGAGTGTCTGTCTGATTGAATTTGAAAGCATATCAACTGTTACCAATTTGAACTACATTATTTGCCCATCTCAATCTACATGAAACAAAAACAGTGAAGTACCTTTTTTCTCCTCTGTTTATCAACCGATTTTGTTCATATATACATATATATATATGTCCACTGCTGTGGTCTCGAGGTAGCATGATGCCTTGTCATGTAGTGGGTCCGGGTTCGATTCCTGGTCGAGACAGACTTTTGAGTAAGATGTTTTTGGGGTTTTTCCTCACCTGTAAGACAAATATTGGGAAGCCTAGGGTCTAACGGTCCCCGAAAATCATCGGCCATCATCATTATCATTACCATCCTTATCATTCCACCAGTGTGGAAAGCAACGGGAAGCTACCACACCTATAATTCTCTAGTAAATCTACAAAGCATAGCATGAAAATGCTATTGCAGTAAAAGACTAGTCCTAGGGCAGAACACTATAGAATAGATTAGGTCTCCAAATCAATTCCTTATACAATTCATATATCTCATCGTTGTATCTGGTTCTTCATCCATCCTCTGTTTCAAATTGCTCTGAAAATCCTTCTCAATGTTTTTCTTTCAAATAAAGATCAGAATACTAACTATTTTGTTTAGATGTTTCTTGACTCACCTCATACTTCTTAACTCCTTTGCAAGTTGTTTCTTGACTCACCTCATACTTCTCAACTCCTTTGCAAGTTGTTTCTTGACTCACCTCATACTTCTTAACTCCCTTGCAAGTAAGTCAAGAAACAACTTGCAAGGGAGTTAAGAAGTATGACATCAGTCAAGAAACAACTAAACAAAATTAAAATAAACCTCATAGTGTTATTTCCTACCGACATAACTTAATACTAACTATTATTAATTTAAGTTGTTAGTGTAGTGGTAGGCAGCTCATATCTCTGATTTATTTTGTTTTGTTTGAAGGGGTTTTTAAGCTCTGAATGTCTGTAAGCGACTGATGTTTGAGCAATGTTATGTTTATTTTTGGTTTAGTCATATGTTTCTGGCAAGTGAGGCAGTGGGTTGGGATATATGGTGAACACCAGCCGGAAGTTACAGGTACAGTACATCTGTCTTCCTCCCACCATTCCTCCGCATGGAATGTATCCCCGATGTGTGCTTTCTCTGTTTCATCTATTTAATGTTACCCTTTTATATTTTATTCTAATATCACTTTAATTTATTTAATAAGAAAACAGTTTGATTAAACAGCGGTGTCTCGTACTTTGGAGCTTCTGAACATTAGCTTCAATAGAAAAATGGACTCATCATCAATGTAATTGAAGTTCTCCCTTGAATAAGGATGTAACCAACAATTCTGTGTGTGCAGCTTCATCATTGACAGTTCTGTTCCATCTAACTGCATACCGAAACCTACCTTGATATTTCTTCCAGAGAAGTGTAGTGATGTACCAAGGCCGTATCCAAAAGAATATCTGCCATTTTTAACTCCAATATACTAAAATTAAGTGCCAAATATCTCATTTAAACTAAAAGGATGTAACACTACACCTGAATTGGTAGATTGGATAACCCTCACTACTTTGCAATATGCATTATGTCCTACCTCACTTCACTGTGCTCTTACTCATGCAGGGATGTACATCTTCTCTGTACAGCAGGTTGCCATTGCTGGATTCTGGCTTTGATTTCTTGCCTTGAAGTAGATAATTCTTTGGTCACACCCTTGGTACATCACATTGCTTCTCTGTGAGAAATTTCAAAGCAGGTTTCGACATGCAGTGGTTGACGGTTTTCTTGTAAGAACTGATTATGGTTGTTGCCCATTTAACCCTTTAGGTGCCATGAGCTGATTAGATTGGCTCTGATGCTTCTGTCCATTACCTGCCATATACTATACTTAAACTACTTGCAAAGCCGATCACATCGGCGGATACAATTTAAATCTCTAATACAAGAGATTTTACCCATGGCATGCAGAGGGTTAAATAAGATATCTGTATAAAGAATTCCAATTTGTGTGATATCTAAAGAGGAACTGTTATTCTCTCAGTTACATTATATGGATGCGAAATATGGATACTTACTATAAGGGAGGAGAAAAGATTACAAGTATTTGAGAATAAAGTTCTTAGGAAAAGAGAGGTGAACTGACAAGGGAATCAAGAAGACTGCATAACAGCAAGCTACACGATCTTTATAGGAAACCAGATATAATAAGAACAGTTAAGTCTTGTGGGATGGACAGGACATGTTGCATGAATGGGGAATGAAAGAGTGGCATGGAAGCTTCTTGTATGAAAACCAGAGGGAAAATGCCCAGCTGGTATAGACCAAGAATGAGGTGGGAGAATAACATTAACCATAATTTGAGGGAAGTAGATTATACAGGGAATGATTGGAAAACATTAGCCAAGATAGGGATGTGTGGAGAGTTTATGTATCAAATAGGCCTGTGGATTAAGAACTTTTTTGCACGATAGTGCATTCTGTCATACTTACAGGAATGGCGACCATGATTGAAAGTTCAATTTCCTGAATTTTGGGGTTGCCAACCTATAAATAACTAATAACTATGGGTCGAGGGTTCAAGTCCCGTTGGGGTCAGGATTTTTAAACTGACCCAAACCCTCTGGCGGCACTATGACCCTGGGGTCGACTCAGCCTCTAACGGAAATGAGTACCAGACGCTTGTTCTGGGGGTAAAGGTGGCCGTCACGCAGGGCTGACAACCCGGCTGACATAAAGTGCCGATTGTCTAGGAAAAGTGGGAGCCTTAACCTCCTACTACCCCAAGGGCTTCCGGGCCTGTTGTGGGATCACTTTACTTTACTTTACTGTAATATTACAAATTGCCTACCTAGTGCTGGAAGTAAAACCACTGCCCTTTATGTGTACTATGTACAGTGTATATACAAAAATATATCCAAAAGGTAGTATTAATATACATTATACGAAACAAATCACTGCATTTTAAATTAACTGAACTTTATTTGAAATAATATAAAATAATAAATTCATATTTGCCACCATTTTATGCCTGATTGGTGGCATGGCCTGCTGTAGTCTCAGTAAATTATTTTCAGCATTTACCGTACATACATTGGCCAGACTGCTAATATTAGATGTTTATAATGAATGCAAATATTTCCAACAAAGATGTTATTATTTTACAATTATTTATTATTTTGAAAACACCATCGTGCAAAAAAGTAATGTACAACATACGTTTGTGAAGAGTTTTACAGAATCTCGGAAATTAAAAACCAAGTGATACTATAACACTAGTTTCTCCAAACATGACTTGGATATTTGCTATTTGTGTTTTCAACCATTCACGTAAATTACAATGAATATTAGATTAATTTTAACACCCTAAAATCATCTTCCTAAAAAATGATGGTTACGCTTTATTTCAAGGGAGCTGACCAATTATTACAATCTTAAAGCTTATGGTTATAATGAATTAGACTATGTTATTGATGTTATTTGCGGATCATCTCAAAGAAATTAAGACTAGTATAAGTGATACAATCTTCCTGACTGGGGCTAGTTGCTGGAATAGGTGTGACTTAGCTGCTTTATCTTGGCAATTTAGTGAGATATTTAAGAGGAGAAGTTGCTGTTTTAATCATCAGTCAGGCCTAGAACTGTAAAGTCATGGCCACCTCTTTCACTGCATGAGTTCTGCCAGCATTATATGTCATCTTCAATTACCACTGGGACTAAATGTTAAAGCCAAACAAATACATCTTTGACTTAACCCATTAATACTTACCTCTTTGTAAATTATACTTTCTCTTTGCTTTGCTTACTTTTTTGTACAAGACTTATCTTCTAATTTGAATTCAATAATATTTAATATTTAATTTTAGGAAGTTATATTTTGAGGTTATTTTAATTATATTATTTTTGGTCTGGACATCTTACCTCAATATTAATGTTGATTTGTTCTTGGACATGTTTCAAAACAATTCTGTTTTATCTTCTGGGAAAGCTGACGATAAAACAGAATTGTTTTGAAACATGTCCAAGAACAAATCAACATTAATATTGAGGTAAGATGTCCAGACCAAAAATAATATAATCAATAATATTTCTTTATATAAGTATATGGATTTATTTATTATTATTATTTTTTTTTTTTGCATGTGGGGAGACAATTTTTAGAGCAAGCCTTAAGTTAATTCTAAAATCTTACAAAGAACAAATGAAGTTTTCTGTATCTCTTTTATATACAGAGTGTCAGAAATTGATGTATACACTTTTTGAAACGTTATTTCTCAGCAACGAAATCAGACAGAAGTATAATTTTTGTTTTGTATGATCCACAAGGCACTGAAAAAGCATAGCAACATGTTCATCAATCTTCACGTCTTTATGAACAACAATGGTGATGAGATTATCATTCTATGAACGTAAGTGGATACTGAAGTGTTATTGGAAAGTGGAGAATGTTGTTGAAGTGCAACGACGTTGGATGGTTAAATTTGGGACACCACCACCAACAAGGGTAACAATAACAAGAATCCGAGACAAGTTTGAAGACGATGCAACAGTACTCCCATTATCAGTCAAACGTCTCTTTCTTCCACACCGACCTTTCAACACATCTTGCATCGTTCCATCGTCTTCAAACTTGTCTTGGATTCTTGTTATTGTTACCCTTGTTAGTGGTGGTGTCCCAAATTCAATCTTCCAACGTCGTTGCACTTCAACAACATTCTCCACTTTCCAATAACACCTCAGTGTCCACTTACATTCATCGAATGATAGTCTCACTGCCATTGTTATTTATAAAGACGTGAAGATCGATGAATGTGTTGCTATGCTTTTCTAGTGCCTTGTGGATCATACACAACAAAAATTATATTTCTGTCTCATTTCGTTGCTGAGAAATAACATTTCAAAGAGTGTATACACCAATTTGGGACACTGTGTGTATATATATATATATATATATATATATATATATATATATATATATATTTCTGCTACCAAGAATTTTGAAGTTATTAAAGAACATTAAGAGATTTTTTTTTTTAAATTATTAGCTTTATGCGGAAAGGATCTCTATCTAATATTGTAAAATTGAGATTTGTTTTTTTTTTGTGTGCTGTTTGTTTTTCCTTGAATACTACCCATATATTTATCTTATAATTATAAAAATGAACCCAGATTGAAGTCCTTTTATTGTGAAAACTTGCATATAGAAGTACAGAACATCAATCAGTCAATTGGAGTCCTACAGCCTTTGCCATATCCCACATTTTGATTGCCATATCTATCTCAAATTTATCCTCTCCAATTGCCCTATTGAGCATATTAATTTCATTCTAGCATTCATTGAGCATTCTAATTTCATTCTAGCAAAAAATTGATATTTCCTAAAAGTCAAATGGACAGAGGCCCTTTTGTAATGAATCAATTAAAATGTGAAATCACTTTCAGACCTGATTGAATTGGCTAAATCTGTGTGGCTATGGCATGGCAATAAGCAATTATTTGCTTCATTGCCTTTAATAATTCCTTAACGATACAGAAATTGACGGATTTTATTCATGAATGAGTGGGGAAACAGATGAAGATATTTTAGATTACATAAAGGAATTGACAAATAATTTATTTTTTTTATTTTGAAAAGAAAAATTAATGTCTGAACTATGATTTGAACCAGACACCTCTAATTTTATATGCTAGCATGCTAACTATTACACTACCCAGGCATTCGATGCAACCATTAATTTTTTCTTCCTCATATACAATTCTCTTACCGTCCAAGGCAGATAGCCATTTCTACCAATGGCATCTGAAGGCTTTTAATTCTACAAGACATTTTATGAATTTTTCACAACTATTATAGCAGTAAAGCTTTATATTTTGATGTCTTCTTCTTCTTCTTCTTCTTCTTCTTCTTCTTTATCCAACCAAGTCTTAGGCCTGTAGGCCTGTTAAGATCTCACTGATGGATTTTGTATCCAGCATTTCCTTGGACAGCCCAGAGATCTCTTCCCTGTTGGACAATAACAAAGCACTGCCTTGGGAACTCTATCTGAACTCATTTATCGCAAATTATTCATCCAGTTGTTCTGGTATCTATGATGTATTCAATGACAGGTTCTAAACATATATTTTGATGTTATAATTAAAATTTTAACATTTGGTATGTGGACAACTTTTATTAAATGAAATTTTTAACATTTGCAATGAGGGACAATTATTGTTACAACTGTGCGATGGCTTTGGACTTACAAAGGAACTATCAACCATTGCATGCAAAAAAAAAACTGCATGGCAACAGGCCTAGAAGTTCCTTGGCCTACCAGCCGGCTGCTGGCCTCACATCCACATGTTCATCACAGAGGTAGACGATCATCCAGCCTGTGTAGCGGTGTCATGTGGCCAGTATTTTGGGTCCCCCAGCGCCATTATAGCTGTTTTTTTCAACCTAGTGCCACTATTAATTGTAGCTACCATAATGCCTCATGATGCTGGGTTGGCACCAGTCCCATACTGGCCGAAATTCCATGAGAGAATTTCTTCCCCCATGGAGGTCCCATAGCTCTGCGCCAAGGCATCCTGCCTTAACCACTCAGCTACGGCACAGAACTTGCATGCCAAAAGCTACCTTGAAATTTCACGAGGAGAAGCATTGTGATATACCAAGCCATCTCCAAAAAATATTTGCCGCTTTTAACTGCAAGGCACTAAAATTCAGCACCAAATCACTCATTTAAACTACAGGGTAGTAATATAACTCTTGTTGAATTTGATAACCCAGACAACCCGCTCCCGCGTTGCGTCCCACCACATTACTCATGCAGGGATGTCCATCTGCTACACACAGTGGATTGCCATTGCTGGATTCTGGGTTTGATTTATGTGCCTTGCTTAGCTCAGGATAGTGATGCATGGTGAGCATAAGTTCACCCAGCAATAAATCTTGGGTTTGATAGTTCCAGTGAATTAGTTAATTCATTTACAAACTATATTGGGTGATCACGAGGAGATACTAAGGGCCAGCATGCACATTCTATTGAGTAACACTACGAAATTGGGACTGGAAGTAAACATCAGTAAAACTAAATATATGTTCACACATAGAAATACATTATTTAACGGAAATGGACAGCTAATGTCAAATGAGGGAAATTTTGAAGAAGTGGCTGAATTCAAATACCTTGAAACAGTAATCACAAACAGGAATGAGATGCACATAGAAATTAAACATAGGCTCAATTCTGGAAATGCGTGCTATTATGCATTACAAGGACTCTTGTCGTGCCAACTTCTTTCAGAAAATGGTAAATTGAAAATATATAAAACTGTTATTGTACCACTTATGTTATACAGATGCAAAATATGGGCTCTTACTTTAAAGGAGGAAAGGAGATTATGAGAATTGAGAATAAAGTTCTTAGCAAAATTATTGGGCCAAAGAGAGATGAACAGACAGGTGAATGGAGAAGACCTCATAACAGTGAGCTAAATGGTCTTTATAGGAAGCCAGATATAATAAGAACAGTTAAGTCTCATAGACTATGATGGGCAGGACATGTGTCACGAATGAGGAATGAGAGAGGTGTATGCAAGCTTCTTGTAGGAAAACCAGAGGGAAAACGCCCAATTGGTAGACTAAGAATGAGGTGGGAGAATAACATTAATCATGATTTGAGGGAAGTAGATTATACAGGGAATAATTGGAAAACATTGGCTCAGGATAGGGATATGTGGAGTGGTTATGTCTGCACAGCCAGTGAGTTAGTTAGTTACGATCTGTTTACATAAAAATTTGTGGGTAATGAGGGTGGTGTACCTCAATAAAAATATCTTTCAGATTTTATTTTTTATTCATTTATAACCATGTAATGTATGTTATTACAAGATAATACAGCATGAGTCAGTAGGAAAGGTACATGCTTTGAGGGCAGATAGTACTGATGATTCAGAACAAAAAAACTTCTAATATACATATGGCCTTTTTTTAACCGTTTCAGGGTAATTTAATGAAAACGAGGAACCAAAAATGCAGGTGACAGTAAATCAAGATACTGTTATCTTAAGTTTTGTTTAATTGTGTATGTTTCTTCATAAAAGATGTTCAAACACTCCACCGCCAACATCAATGCATTTTGCTGCTGAGATACAATGGAATCATTGCTTGGCAATCGAGGTCACTCAATCTAACCCCATTCGATTACTGTTTGTGGGGTTGGCTTAAGAGCAGAGTCTACAAGCAAAGGGTGGACACAAGAGAGGAATTTCTCACTCATATTTTACATGCTTGTGCTCAAGTAAAGGAATGTACAAATGAGCAAGATCAGCACACAACAGCTGTCTACAAGAGCAATAAAATGCATTGAAGTTGGTGGTGGAATGTTCAAACATCTTTTGTGAGGAAATATACACAATGAAACAAGACTTAAGATAACAGTATCTTGATATACTCTCACTTGCACTTTTCCGGTTCCTCAATGTTTTCATTAAATTACCCTGAAACGGTTAAGAATAGGTCATATGTATATAAGAAGTTTTTTGTTCAGAATCACCTGTATTATCACTCCTCAAAGCATGTACCTTTCCTCATGACTCACCCTGTATATTGCTTTCTTCTAGAACTGAGTTACCAAAATAAACTTTATATTTGATTTAATTTTATGAACAACACGAGATTGCATGACTTCACACATTGAGCAGACATTTTGCTCAGTAATTAATTTCTTTTAGGATCTGGCCAATGAGAGGTAGACACTGTTGGAATGATGTAATAATAAATACTGGCATGATTTGTGTACAAGAGAATAATTTGGCCAGGCTCTTCTTTTGCTTTCATAAATGGTGCATTCGACGTCAAACTTATGTGGCTTTGATATGAAATGTTAGCTTGATTTTCAATTACCTGATGTGTTTGTGTGTTTGTGTCATGTTTGTGTTAAGTGTCTCATTCCTTTATTTCTTGTGTATATAAAAACATAGCTTTTAATTTCAGTGTGTATGGGTGTGCACAAATTTCAAGGACTTTTGGAGGATTCCTGACAAACTTAAATGTTATGTAATCAATTGATTTGGCATTTACTTGATGAAAATCCATGATGTTATTTACTAAATAAAACTATTAAAGTTTTATATGATTTTCGTAAATATTAATGTTATTTTACATTGGAGTTTCAATACACTGTATCTAAAATGTTTTTATTATTCATTTCATACATCTCAACGATGGATAAATCATATTTGAAGAGAAAAATTATACGCTTAGACTGGTGCTTGAACCTAGGACTTTTGGATTTCTAGGTCAATACTCTACCGACTGAGCAAGTTCCAATCTAAATGCAAATTTCTCTCTTATATACGCTGTTAATTCCCATGCACCGAATGCTATGAAACCTTTGCTTCTATCTTGCAAATGGCAGCTTCTTTATTAAGAAGACATTTATTTGGGAATTTTACATTACACTATAAAGCTAGTGCGGCTTCCTTCAATGTTTTTATAATTCATTTCATACATCTCAATGATGGATAAATCTTATTTGAAGAGAAAAATTATATGCTAACACTGGGGCTTGAATCCAGGACCTTTGGCTTTCTAAGCCAATACTCTACCGACTGAGCTACCTGAGTAAGTTCCAATATAAATGCAAATTTCTCTCTTATATACGCTGTTAAGATAGAAGCAAAGGTTTCATAGCGTTTGGTGTGCAGGAATTAACAGCGTATATAAGAAAGAAATTTTCATTTAGATTGGAGTTGCTTAGATAGCTCACTTGGTAGAGCATTCACCTAGAGTGCAATAGGCCCAGTGTTCAAACCCCAGTCTGAGCACATAATTTTTCTCTTCAAATATAATTTACACACACATGTTTAATCAATGGCATGCTTACTCTTAACTGATTTTATGTATATTTAAATTAATATTGGGAAGTAAACATTATGAGGTTATATCATTAATAGTGAGTGGAGAACATATTTTAATCGACTCACCTCATATATTTTCAAACTTCTTTGATACCGACGGTTTCAGACAAAATAATGTCCTTCTTCCTATTTTATGTAATTTGAAATTTCTAATCAAACATCGTAAATTTTCTATCTCATAATATTTGTCTGTATCTCCTCCACATTCCTTGAATTTTGGAACACCTTATGTGTAAAACCTATAACTGAGAGTTAATTAGTTGAAGCTAATTTCCATAATTATTGACAGGAAAAATATTCCAAATGAAGAATTCAGGAAAGGAAGAGATAAATCCATATTAATAAATTTAACAGGACAAAACTCTATATTTGCAAATGTTCCGTAATCTCACAAAGTTCTGTAACATCTTACAGTCATTTTACAGAGATTAATTTACTATTTTCCACAGTAGTATATCTGTGTTTGCAATGTAAAGGGTATTAAGTCCAAAATGGACTAAAATCAGTTATCGTGCTGAGCTTTCTTAAAAAAATAAAATCCAATTTTTCATAAATAATTACCATTTTGAACTTAACATCTTTTATACAACAAACACAGAAAATCATATATTCATAAAGAAAATGAAATGTCAAATTTGGCAAAACTGAACTTAGCTCATTCTTTCCCTGAGTCCTTCAAATGTATTAAATGATTTTTATGTGTTTACCTGGCATTCTAATACTCAATTGAAATGTGCAAGTAGTTACCACCAACTGTGCCTGATGGTAGATGTAAGTCTTCTATGTTGGCAACATATTTTTATCTGGTTTAAAAATTGCTGCAAATATTACAAAAAGTATTATTTTTAAGAAATACGTTTACAATGTAATAATTCTGTGCCTTGAAGCATTCTGACCATTTGAAGTTAATGATGTGTGTGGTCATTATATTTATTTTTCCTTTATTCTATTTTTGTAGTGGCAGCCATATTCAAATTTAGGTTGAATGTTGAAGGAAGGAATAGAAAATGTACTGTTTTGGAAAGCGCAGTTAATTTGAAAATATAAGATCATGTCAGGACTTAATATTATCCTACTTCAAGAGACAGAATTGTGAAACATTATAAACAGATTTCATATCCTATGTTTGTTAGTAGCATATAACATAATTATAGACCTAAAATAAAAAATAAATTAATATTTCAATTTTGTAAGTAATTACAATGAATGTGTTATTATATTTTTTACATTATTTTGAAATGATTTAGTGAGAGAAAAAAATGTTTTAAATTTAACAATAATTGAGAATGATTTGTGTTATATTTAAATTAATATTGGGAAGTAAACATTATGAGGCTATATCATTAATAGTGAGTGGAGAACATATTTTTAACGGCTCACCTCATATAATTTCAAATTTCTTTGATACCGGCGGTTTCAGACAATATCTTGTCCCTCTTCAGTAATGGCTTCCACTAATGAAATCAACAACCAGAGAGTTTCATTAGTGGAAGCCCTGACTGAAGAGGAACAAGATATTGTCTGAAACCGCCGGTATCAAAGAAATTTGAAATTATAAGAGGTGAGTCGTTAAAAATATGTTCTCCACTCACTATTAATGATTTGTGTTATTTTATTATTTTTCTAGGTGAATTTTTGGTACTCTTTATTATTGAATTTCACATTCCTCTGCATACTCTAAATCTGTAACTCGAAACCACATTTATAATTTGCATCCTTTTGTAATTACAGTAAAACTTGCTCAAAGCAGAATCACATGGGACCAATTTTTTTTTTCTTTCACGTTAGACAAAATTCCATATTATAAAAAAATTAAAACTTATTAATAAAGTACCATATATTTATTTTTACGTACCTTGGATTAATTGTAGTTCCGCTGCCTTTAAAAAGTGAAGTATAGTATGTATGAGCGACTTCGATGGTAACACGCAAAAAGAAGTTCTGTTTTGTCAGTGTTAAAAAGTCTCTTAGGCGCGTATCCTGAAACTAAAGTATGCAGTTTCGGTTTCTGCTCGCTAACTACACTTTTGTTCACATCCTTTGATTCCCCGCAAATTTCATTCCACAATACATTGTGTCATCTATTAAAATTGTACAGCCAACCTAAAGATGCCTTGAAATAGTAATTCCCTAGGGATTTAGCAACAGCTAGAGCTAGACTTTGGAGAATTATTTTCAATCACTTTGATTTATTTGTTTAATGACAATGATACATACTTTTAGCCATCTTTATTCCGTAAATTCAGAACGCTACCTGTTAAAGATCGATCTCAGAACTTAAACAATTTAAGATTTTACAGTGCAATGGTTATTTGAAAGTCAGGTACCTGTATTTCGCATAACGGGTGTGCAGTGAGGTCGAAATAAAATTTCAGGTACAGGTAGAATCTCTACTTCACCCAGGGTCAGCAATCATTCCCTTTTTTTTTTCTTTGGTCTAATGGAATTCAATGAAGTGAAAACTAATTTATTTCTCTCTGTCTTTCCACTTTATAATTTTTTTTTTCATGAATTGTGTAGAAATATCCTTCCGTTTCCACGTTGGACAAATTCCATTTTATACAAAATAAATACACATAAAATTACTATTATTTCGCCAGGACCAATAAATTTGTTTACATTGGACAGATTTATTCACGTTCCGGATTAAACAAGTTTTACTGTATCAAGAATCTATTTCTCGTTACACTCCCAATTCCTTGTTTGTTTTTGAACAGTATTTGAAGAATTGTTACAAAAACACAATAAGATATTTTGAACAATACAACAGTTGTAATTTCAAATATTTTTCCATATTTTTTTTAATTTAAGAAAAATTGTATCACCTTACCTAATATTCTTCTTCTTCTTCTTAGACCGGTTTCGGGACCTTTTTCAGCTCCATCCTCAGTATTTTCACAACTGTTGTAATGTCGTCTTGATTAGCCACCTCCTGTTCCCTCTGTTGGTAGATTGAAGAACCTCAAAACAAATCATTTTCCCTGGGAATTTCAAAGTTCATTAATTTCTCCTTTCTGTTTTTTTTAATGTAGAACCTCATAATGTTACTTCCTATTGTAATTTATTAACAGTACCTGTTGGTTTGTTTCCCATCTACCAAATAATTTATCTTTGCTAATTGTCTCCTTAACTACATTTCTATTGCTGCCATCCTCTTTATGTCACTTTTTGCCAGGATCCAACTATCTTTAGTTGTGTTAACTATTGCTTACAAGTTGCTTATCTATGTATTTTTTTATATCTTTACTAGTTATATAAATAACTACTTGTTTTTCTTGAAAAATAATTATATTCTTTGACCTGTACAGTAATGGATTGGTTTTGTAGTTGTTAATCTATGGAAACTGATGATTATTTTTAAATTGTTGCTACAACTTAGCTTCGGTTTAAATAGGTTTGCCTGATCCGCCTGTCGACATCCAGGTGGAAGCGGGTCCACAGGATGGAACACTCCTGGTCACGTGGTTGCCTGTCGGACTGAATGCCTCAACCAATGGTGCCCCAGTTACAGGATATGCCGTCTATGCAGATGGCAAGAAAGTCACAGATGTGGATAGTCCAACAGGTAAGTCCAAGAGTTAAGTGTTGTCAATTCACAACATTAAATTTAAATTTTAAAAGAAATAATTTTAACAGCCAAGATTGACTAATATTATTTCACTGGTTAAATGGAAGACAGGATTTGAACCTGAAACCTCTAGCTCTGTATGCTAGTGTGCTAACCATTATTTCAGACTCCCAAAGCGAACGTTAATTTTTGTTAATAGCGAGTGGAGAACATATTTTTAACGACTCACCTCATATAATTTCAAATTTCTTTGATACTGGTGGTTTCTGACAATATCTTGTCCCTCTTCAGTCATGGGCTTCCACTGATGAAATTCTATCAGTGGAAGCCATGACTGAAGAGGGACAAGATATTGTCTGAAACTGCCGGTATCAAAGAAATTTAAAATTATATGAGGTGAGTCATTAAAAATATGTTCTCCACTCATTAATAATATAACCTCACAATGTTTACTTCCCAATATTAAATTTAAATATTAATTTTTCTTCATCATATACAATTCTCTTTATCATCAGAAGCAGATAGCCGTCACTACCAGTGCTATCTCTTTAGTTACTTTTTGGTATTATAAATTTCTCTGTATTTGTAATTTCAATAGCTGATGTAGAGATGTGATTTTTACGTTGTTTCAGGTGACCATGCACTGATTGACATCAACAAACTGCTGGGTTTAAATCCCAAACAAGTTACAGTTCGCACCAAGTCTCGAGATAGTCAATCAGCTGATAGTGTTCCTACACCCATTCCATCCGCAGCTCTCAAAAGCAAAATGGGCAAGGTCTGTAAGGTTTCAGTATAATATATAATTTTTTTTTATTTCCTTGATGTCTTACACGACTATTTAAACCAAAATAATTTTACTTTGGGGGATATACTTCATCATTTTCTTGAGAAAATTGAACCTGTCTTTAGTGGACACCTGATTTTCATAAGACAGCCAACTCATCCGGTTTCACCCTTTAATATATATGGAAGTCTGCTCACACAATTGGTCAGTGGGTTTCTCCACCTTACTCAAGAGATCTGTAATACATATACATTTACCGCATTTGCTATTTTCCATACAGGGAATGGAATATAATGATAAACAGAGGCATTCCACAATATTTGGTTAAAATTATTGAAAGTTTATATGCAGATATTAAAATGTTAATTAGAATGGGTAATAAAACAGCGACAATAAACTGTGGAGTAAAACAAGGATGCCTACTTTCACCATCACTTTTTAATATATATAGACGATGCCATACAAAATTGGCAAATTGTTTCAGCTGAACATTTTAAAATTGACGATATTTTATTAGATACTGTCGCTGAATATATGGGGTTTTCCTTTTACTTATTTTGATTTAAATGAATACACAATTGTTACATAACATTTTTCTTTTCACTTTATTTCCTTCTCCACAATTATCACTAATCTTCAAACACAATTTGATTTAACAACTATTATAACCCATATTTGGTTCGTCTTCCGGGCTTATAGGCCGTGGTCTGGTTGTCTTCTTACTCGACGTTTCGTCTACTGCTGCGGTAGACCTCATCAGGAGATACTGCGTGCTCTCTGTGAACTCCTCAACAGTCGGCTGCAGACTGGCTGGTGGTTGGAAACTGTCTCTCTTTTTATAGCTAAACCCCGGGTGGTGGGGGGGTTTTCTGCGCAGACCGAGTTTTTTGCTGTTGTGCCGATTGCAGAAGTCATAGGCTTCGTTGTCGTGTTATGCAGTGCTAGGATCCAAATTTTGTTTATCTTCATGGTTTCTTCTTTTTTGTTGAAGGAATTTTTATGTTTATATATTTCAATGGCTTCTCTGTATAGTCTGGTGTAGTAATGTGATGTTTGTGATAATACCTGAGTATCTTCGAATCTTATAATATGTTCCTTCAACAAAAAAGAAGAAACCATGAAGATAAACAAAATTTGGATCCCAGCCCTGCATATCACGACAACGAAGCCTATGACTTCTGCAATCGGCACAACAGCAAAAAACTCGGTCCGTGCAGAAAACCCCCCCACCACCCAGGGTTTAGCTATAAAAAGAGAGACAGTTTCCAACCACCAGCCAGTCTGCAGCCGACTGTTGAGGAGTTCACAGAGAGCACGCAGTTCTCCTGATGAGGTCTACCGCAGCAGTAGACGAAACGTCAAGTAAGAAGACAACCAGACCACGGCCTATAAGCCCGGAAGACGAACCAAATATGGATCAAGACGCCGGCCGTGAAAGCCTACAATTAACTATTATAACGTTAATCAGATTATAACAGAGTTGCAGACACAATCCTTCCTCACAGTTACGCTCACAATTAATCTCTCGCCATCCAATTTCAGACTCTTGCCGACCAAATATCGCAGACTGACTGGCCGGCCTTCTCTTCTGCTCTTTTATTCAAGCGGGAGGAAAGCTCTCGAAATGGCTTTGCGCAATTTTGGCGCCCAGAATCCTCTAGACGTGGATCTTGCTCCAAGGGGAAGGGAGGGGTCGCTAGAATTGTCTGGCAACATGCTCCAGACAATTCAAGTGGCTCCGCAGGTCCTAACTCGCTAGGGGCAACTCACCTGCGCAATTCAAATGCTGCTTACATGACATGTAACAATACTTTACTTTTTACAGATGATCAGGTTGTGATATATGAGACAGAAGATGACCTACAAAGAGCAATTTACAAATTAAGTAAAATATGTGAAACATACAACTTGAAAATATCATTAATATAATAAATTTGGGAATTTTTACATTATGAGGTTTTCTTAATAAGAATCAAATGAATTGTGAATTCTTCTTACCTCATATATCTATGTTTTTTTAACACAGGACTACAGTATTGGGAAATATATAATTCCCATCGTCAGCTGTTTTCATGACTGTCAATTTCTTATTATGCCGATAAAAAGGTGACAGTTTACAAAATTATCAGCATAATAAAAAAATTGACAGTCGTGAAAACAATGACAATGGGAATGATGTATTTCCCAATACTGCAGTTCTGTGTTTAAAAAAAATAGATGTATGAGGTAAGATGATTTCATGATTCATTTGTTTCTTCTTGAAAATATCAACTCTAAAAACAAAAGTTTTAGCTTTCGAGGATATGAGCCACTAAGTGTAAAAATCCAATTAGAGAATAAAATAATAGAACAGGTGAGCAATTTTAATTACTTGGGATACAATATGTCGTATAGAAAAAGTGAAAACATTGAAAACAAAATAAATGAATTTAATTATATGTGTGGCGCCATTAAACGAAGTCTGAAAGGAACTAAAAAGGAGACACTTTTAAAATTTTATAAAACAATGGCAGTTCCAACACTACTGTATGGATCTGAACACTGGGTCAAAAACCAGGAACGAAGAATAGAAACGTCAGTAATGAGGTTTCTGAGGAGTGTGACTAGCTATACAATAACAGATCAAAAAACTAAATGAAAATATATGAAGTGAGCTAAATACATTCAAACTATTACATAGAATTGCACAATATAGAGATGAATGGATGGACCACATCAATAGAATGGATAACAATAGAATTCCGAAACAGATTCTTCATTACAAACCACTAGGACGAAGAAATGTTGGAAGATCCAGTAAAAGATGGACAGACCAATTCTAGCATGAAATCAGAACAGACCTTAAGGTCTAATCCTTGAGGAAGATGATGGAATGCCTTAATGCTGTAGTACTCGAACATGACTACTGTTAGAAATATGTTGAGCAACCCCAGTTGTAATCATATTATTGATAAGAGTAATCTTAGACTGGTTAGATTGGTCAATATTTTAAATTCCTTGATGTCCTTGAAAGTTTTAAAATTTATAAAAACATAGGAAAAAATATGATCAATGACAAGGGCCCTATTCTAGTCAGCGCCCTCCTTTCCTTAGATAAAAGAAAGAGACAATATGTCACATATTTTCAAACAAATATACTAATTACAATCAAATACTGGTATTTAAATAAAATCTCAACATAATTATATTATTTTTAGTCTGAACATCTTACCTCAACATTAATATTGAGGTAAGATGTTCAGACTAAAAATAATATAATTAAAATGACCTCAAAATATAACTTCCTAAAATTAAATATTATTCTCAACATAATATTTTAAACATAAATTTATTTGAAAGGCTGGATTGAGTATTAATATAGCTCTGAATAAAATCATTCATTGTTCTTTCTGATCACTCACAAAGCGTGTTCAGTTCAGTTCTTCAGGAGCTGTATCAGCAGACCACCACAATTTATTTTTGTACAACTCCTTGTGTTCATTTGGAATATATTGTATTATCATGATTTAAATCCAAACTAAAATAATCTTTTTCTTTTGCATGTTGTTGAAATTTTTACATGTGATTTTAACATACTTAAACTGAAAGAATGTTTTCCTATTTTTTATCGTTGAATATAGATTGAAGAAACTATTTTAGAATATATTAAAACTCAGAAATTGAGATGGTATGGACATGTACAGCGAATGAAAGAGGATCGTCTACCGAAATGTATTTTGGAATGGAACCCTGAGGGAAGATGAGGCAGAGGGAGACCTAAAACCTCCTGGAGTCAGGGAATATATTTATCATGAAGGAGAAACATCTATAACCAGGAGATTGGATGGACAGACAAAATTGGCTATTAGGAATCAGACGATGTCAAAGACATCAATCAACCGATGATCTATCTATCTGTATAGATTATGTTAAGGCATAAAATGGTTATCTTCTTCTTCTTCCTTCCAAGTATTAGGCCAAGGCCTGTTACGATCCTATAGAAATTCCGTCCAGTGTTTCATAGGACGGCTCAGAGATCTTTGTCCTCTTGGTATATAATTATAAACAGCTTTGGGGATCCGATTTGAACTCATTCTTTCAAGATGGTGTTTCCAATTTAGTTGGTACTATTTAATATATTTCAAAATTGGCATAGTCTTCAATTCTTTTATAAGATATCAGTGTTCCTCTTCCGATCCCATCTGGTGTAACCCGCTGTTCTGTGCATGAATCTCATTTCACAAGCCATTATTCTGCTTTCATGTTGTCTTTTTAGTGTCCATGCTTCACTACCATAGATCAACACTGGTCTAGCCAAAGTGTTATATAAACGTAATCTGGTGTTTTTTTGTAAAAGGGATGGTTTCATAACTTGATTAATAATTCCCAAACTTTTATTATAACTAGTAATTTTTTCAGAGATATCCTTTTCATCCCAGATAGAGAGATATTATCCAAGATATTTAAATTGATTAGATCTCTCTAATTATTCTAGAGACAGATTTTACTTTGTATGGGGTCCTTCCCATGAAGTGCCATAATTTTAGTTTTGTTAATTGATATTTCCATATTAAATTTGGCAGCTATTTTTTGTAAATTATAAATTGATTTGCAAATCATTTTCGGAAAGTACCAGAAGAGCTAAATCATCTGCAAAAAGAATAGCATCGAGTTTGAGCTTCCTATTGATGGGTATATATCCCCTTTGTGTTTTCCTCCATTCTAAAATGGTTATCTCAATTTGAAATGACCAAAAAGTTTTAATGTTTTCTTTTTCCATCTCACCAATTAAGTTATTCTAATTAATTTGTAATGTATGAATAATTGTGTTTGTAGGATGGAATGGATAAGATGGATCGGAGACAGAGGGAGCGCTATGGATCAGCCGTCCCGCCCCACATGCGCCATCACATGCAAGGAGGTCAGTCAGGACATAGGAACATGAGGGTTGATGCACATGGACAGGTTATCATAGACCCCGAGGAGAACCTCTCTGACAAAGAGATCTACCCAGCAGGCAACCACATCAACATCCCGTCCATAGGTATCGTACTCATGCTATGTGTTAAAAAAACTGCTTACTCAACGCTTCATTATCTTCACTATCAAACAAGGATAATTAAAAATGCAGAAATAACTTTATTTGAAGAGAAATATACACCTCACCTCTTATTAAATTTTCTCATCTGGACATGTTTCAGTTAAAACAGAAATGAGTAACATATAACAATGAATGTTTGTTGTTTGTTTGTTCGTACGTACTTAATGTGCAGCCATATTGTTGATCTGAATGTGATGGGGCTTTTGCAAAAAGTTCAGGAGATTCCCGGGATGAACATAGACTATAAGAAGTTGTGATACTCAACTCCTACACTCTTAAAAATTGCCCTTTGTAGTGGAAAACATGAAAAAAAAGTTGCTCTTTGGACGCTTAAATGGCTTACGCTGCCTAAACCATAACAAATACACAAAATTAATTGAACACAGAATTGAATATCTCAAAAAGCTCTACAAAAAAGTCCGCGACAGCATATGTTTATCTCTTACAGATAACTCATAATAACCATTTTTGTCTTTCATTGATGCCAAGATCGAGACAAGTATGTAGATTCCTGTGCACATGGCGGGTATTCTTTTATGGATAACTCACGATAATGAATTTTGTCTTTTAGCTCATTTATGCAAATAACATCGAGATAAGTAGATTCTTGGGCAACACCGGGTAATCAGCACGGGGAATTTTAAATTATGATATACATTTATAATTATTTTTCATTTTACTTATTCAATTAATCATAAGAAGTACATTAATTTTTGTCTTTCAACTCATTTATGTCAAGAAGATCAGGATGAGTAAATTCCCAGACAACGCCTCTTAAACAGCATGGGGTATCTAAAAAAATTAAAATATTAATTTTTCCCTTTACTTATTCAACTAAACATAAAACCAATTAATTTTCATTTATTTAGGTGTAGCAGCACACGCCGGGTATTAGCTAGTAAATAATATATTAAATATATGTAGGAAATAACACTATGAGACTTCTTTTAATCATTAATGAGTTGGATATTTGACTCACCTCATATTTCTTGATTTTTATGTGGTCCGGTTTCATCACTTCTATGCAACATTTTCGATGCATTCCAACTGTCGTTTTGCAGTTGTCCAGCCTACAATGGAGACTATTTACATCTGCAAGAATAAAAAGAAAGCCATGAATTTTTAAATTCCCAGAGAAAGAGAGAAAAATTTGATTTATAAAGTTCATCGATTAGTCAGCAGAGGGAGCGGAAATCAACTTACAGGATGGACAACTGCAAAATGACAACTTTTATAAGATTCATGATGTGTTCCGTTGAGGTTTATTCAAAATTAATATAAAATTATAGAATATTCACCTGAAAGGTCCGTCTCCTCAACTTAATTATCATTTAACTGTAGCGCTTTCGGGACTTGTCCCATCATCGGCAGGATTCAAAACTGGTGTTTCACTGAAGATCTGGTAGAGGGGGTTGCATGTATTTGGTTCGTTTTCGTTTATCAGGCTGTCGTTGTGAGCTGCTTTCATGATTTCCATCTCTTCGAGTGAGCTGCTTTGTTGTGGTACTCGAAGAGATGGAAATCATGAAAGCAGCTCACAACGACAGCCTGATAAACGAAAACGAACCAAATACATGCAACCCCCTCTACCAGATCTTCAGTGAAACACCAGTTTTGAATCCTGCCGATGATGGGACAAGTCCCGAAAGCGCTACAGTTAAATGATAATTAAGTTGAGGAGACGGACCTTTCAGGTGAATATTCTATAATTTTATATTAATATTGCAAAATGACAGTTGGAATGCATCGAAAATGTCGCATATAAGTGATGAAACCGGTCTGCATAAAAATCAAGAAATATGAGGTGAGGCAAAATATCCCAGTTGTTAATGAGTAATATATTCCAAGGGCTTGTTTCATGAAAGGATTACTTTTACCAGTTACTTACATAGTAATGTAAAATTGCAATGTGGGGGCATGTCAAAGCATAGTTGGTTAAGGCAATACTTACAAACCGGAATGTGAGTGTTCAAGTCCTGGTGGGGTCAGGATTTTTAAACTGACTCAAACTTCTGGTGGCACCATGGCCCTGGGGTCGACTCTACCTCTAATGGAAATGAATACCAGACACTTGTTCTGGGGTAAAGGCGGCCGTAACGCTGAGCTGACAACATGTGTGACATCAAGTGCCGATTGTCCAGAAAAAGTGTCAGCCTTAACCTCCTACCACCACAAGGGTCTCCTAATGACCTGTAGTGGGATTGCTTTACTTTGCTTTACTTACTAAATTACAATGTATAAGAGAAAAATTTGAGTTTAGATTGGAGGCCTTAGGATAGTTCAGATGGTAGAACATTAGCTTATAAAGCTAAAGGTCCTAGGTTCAAACCCCAGTCTAGTGGTTTTTCCTCTTCAAATATCCATCCATAGTAATTCTGCCTGAGGGCAAGTCTTTTACTGCAATTATAGCATTTTCATGCTATGCTTTGCAGCTTTACTAAGAAATTATAGGTGCGGTAGCTTCCCGTTGCTTTCCACACCAGTGAAGGAAGATGATGACAATGGCCGAATGATTTTCAGGGACCGTTGGGCCCTAAGCTTACTGACATTTGTCTTACAGGTGAGAGAAAACCCCGAAAAAACCTCACCAGGAGCCTGTCCCAACCAGGAATCAAAACTGGGCCTGCTGCGTGACAAGGCAGCACACTACCTCGAGACCACAGCAGTGGATTTCTTCAAATATAAGCAATGTAAAAATTTTAAATAAATTCTTTATCTCCGCACCTCATATCATGTCTTCTAATTAGACTGGTTTCGAAATCTTATTGGTTTCATCTTCAGTAATTCCACGTCCGATTAAAAAGAAGGAAGCAGTGCTCCTAGACGACAGAACAGTTGTTGTGGAATTGCTTCCCTTAATCTGGTTCTGGGTCTTCCATTGGCCTCTTCCCTCTTGATTTCATCAGAACACTGCTAAATATCACTCCTAAATGTAAGTCCAATTCTGCTAACTACTATTTTACACTGCTTTTTTTTAAACAGTCTAAAAGTTCTATCAGTCTACACTGTTTATAACAGACTGCTAGTTTTAAGGCCCAGGTGTTTTTTTAACAGCTGCTTAATATACTCCATACTAGGCCCTTAGCCTACCAGCCTGCTGCTGGCCTCACATCTATATGTATTAATCATAAATGTAGATGATCATTCTGCCAGTATAGGGATAACATGTGGTCAGCATGTCGGGTCCCCCAGCCATTACAGCTTGTTTTCTCAACCTTGAACCACTATTTATTGTAGCTACCCAAATTCCTCATGATGTTGGGTGAGCACTAATCCCATACTGACCGAAATTCCATGAGAAAATTTCATCCCCCAATGGAGACTCAAACCAGTGCAAGTCCTACAGCTTTGCGCCAAGGCCTCTTGCCTTAACCACTCTGCTACGGCCAGGACAATAGCTGCTTATGATGGGTATTAAATTTTAGATGGCCTGGACTAATATCAAATCAAGAATTAGACAAGTATCAATTGAAGAAAATGGATAAATCATATTTGAAGAGAAAAATTATATGCCCAGACTGAGACTCGAACCCAGGACCTTTGGCTTTCTGGGCCAGTGCTCTACCGACTGAGCTACTGGGGTGAGTTACAATCTAAATGCAAATTTTTCTCTTATATACGTTGTAAATTCCCGTGCACCAAATGCTATGAATCCTTTGTTTCGATATTTGCAAATGGTGGCTTCTTTATTAAGAAGAGTCTGGGAAAGCTGAAGATAAAACAGAGAATTGTTTTGAAACATGTCCAAGAACAAATCAACATTAATATTGAGGTAAGATGTCCAGACCAAAAATAATATAATTAAAATAACCTCAAAATATAACTTCCTAAAAATTAAATATTAAGAAGACATTTATTTGGGAATTTTCATATTACATTATAAAGCCAGTACGGCTTCTTTCGATGTTTTTTATTATTCATTTCATACATCTCAATGGTCTCAGTCTCAGTCTAGGTGTAAAATTTTTCTCTTCAAATTCAAATATGATTCTCTTTAAATTAAATATAACAACTCAAATTTACACCTGAACTGGGAATCTAGTTCAGAACAAATAACACTGATCTCCAAGTCATGTCCAGGTAAGAAAATATAATATGAAATGAGGTATATATTTCTGGTTGAGTCTCTTTATAATATTACCTCATAGTGTCGCTTCCTATCAATTATAGTGAAAACTTTGTTTGAAATTGCCTTTAATTGAGATATATACAAAATGTTTTTGTTAAACCCTTCCTCGGTATATACTAATGGCCTAGTTGCAATACCACATAAATTACTTTTATTTTGAGTTAGTTAGTAGTGCTTTACTTAACGACACTTTTTCATTCAATTGCGGAAACAAAGTCTAAACCATGATTACGATTTCACAATATTTTATTCTTTCTAAGCCATAACAACTGCAAAAAACTGAAAATCAACAACAATTATTTTTTTAATAGTTGGTTTTTTATTAATCATCACACTTTCAATACTCAAGTTATTAGTGACACAATTAAAATCTGGGAATGAAAGATTTAAAAAAAATTAATTCAGAGATAAATCATATTTGAAGAGAAAAATTATACGTTCAGACCGGGACTTGAACCGAGGACCCTTGGTTCTCTAGACCAAGTGCTCTACCACCTGAGCTACCTGAGCAAGTACCGATCTAAACGCAAATTTTTCTCTATATACGTTGTAATTCCCACCCACCAAATGCTATGAAATTTGCTTCTATCTTTGCAAATGGCGGCTCCTTTATTAAGAAGACATATTTGGGAATTATACATTACATTATAAATACCAGTACAGCTTTTTTTCAATGTTTTTTATTATTAATTTCATACATCTCAATGATGGATAAATCATTTGAAGAGAAAAATTATACGCTCAGACCAGGACTTGAACCCGGGACCCTTGGTTCTCTAGACAAGTGCTCTACTACCTGAGCAAGTACCGATCTAAACGCAAATTTTTCTCTAAATACGTTGTAATTCCCGCCCACCAAATGCTATGAAGCCTTTGCTTCTATCTTTGCAAATGGCGACTCCTTTATTAAGAAGACATATTTGGGAATTATACATTACATTATCTATCTTTTCAGGTTCTTTTATGGGCTGTAAATCTATGACATGGGATTAAGGCTTTACTCCCTTCCAATGGAAATCATTCCCAGGATTTTTACACCCCTAAAAATCTATTTTGTTGGCCATGGTGTCTAGTGGTTATGTTCTTTGCCTCTGGTTCCAAGGATCGCAGGTTCAACCCGGCTGTGTTTGAAAAAATCCAAGAGAGAAATCCTCCAGGAGGGACTTTAAGTCGTGGATCCCGAGTCTGAAGATTTTCAGACTCGTAAAAGAACCACAAGTCTGAATAAAAAGTCCTCTGTGCAAAATTTAACTGACATTTAATCCATCCTGGTAATACTTTAGTTCCTTATTAGATGTCTCATTAAGTCGGACCATGTACCACTTGCTGACATCTGTAGGAATATAAGTATAACTAAATTAGCATGGTTAAAATACCTCCCGATAGGGGGGGGGCAGCACCAATGTCTAAATGAGGGACAAAAGGGTACTCTAAGAAGAAAAAGAAAATCTATTTATCCTTGCTGAGTTTTGAACCTGTGAATCTCGGAACCATGGTAATCACCAATACACCAAGATGTAATATTATTTTTTTTACAGCTGTATATTTCTATTTTCTTTTTTTAGTTGTTTCTTGACTCACCTCATAAGAAGTATGAGGTGAGTCAAGAAACAACTCAACAAAATTAAAATAAACCTCATAGTGTTATTTCCTACCTACATAACTTAATGTTTATTTCTATATTTATTTTCTTATAGTCAACTTGAGTCAATTTATTCTGGTTTATAAAACCAGGGTTTGGGTTCAGACCTTGTTTTCTCAATTAATTGCCATGATTTTTCAGATTTCTTACAGATGTTATACAAACAATAAAACATTGTGAAACAGTGGTTCATACTTTGTTTCTGCAATCATTTCTCTAACATCTAAAGTCATTGTGTTATTTGGGCATGAAAGAGCTGACAAATTTTTCTCAGAAGTCTGTTTTTCAGCCTCGAGGTTCTTCTATGTATCCCTTTCAAAGAAAGCTATACCATTTTTCCAGTTATATTACATACATTTTCTCATAAGTAATGTCTTTTTTTTAAAGAAAATTTTATTTGGCTTTTTTTCTGACAATAAATTAAACTACTATTCAAAGTCATAAGTTTGATCCTTCCGGGAAATTCTTGGATATTATCTCTCTATCTGGGATGGAAAGGATATCCCTGAAAAAATTACTAGTTATAATAAAAGTTTGGGAATTATTAATCAAGTTATGAAACCATCCCTTGTACAAAAAAACACCAGATTACATTTATATAACACTTTGGCTAGACCAGTGTTGACCTATGGTAGTGAAGCATGGACACTAAAAAGACAACATGAAAGCAGAATAATGGCTTGTGAAATGAGATTCATGCACAGAACAGCAGGTTACACCAGATGGGATCGGAAAAGGAACACCAATATCTTAAAAGAATTGAAGACTACGCCAATTTCGGAATATATTAAACAGTACTAACTAAATTGGAAACACCATCTTGAAAGAATGAGTTCAAATCGGATCCCTAAAACTGTTTATAATTATATACCAAGAGGACGTTCTATGAAACACTGGAGGGAAAATTTTCTATAGGATCATAACAGGTTTGACCTAATACTTGGAAGGAAGAAGAAGAAGACTATTCAAAGTGGAGAGCAACAGGTTCTGTAATCCAGCTGCTGAGTCTCCGGCTTTGGCGTTTAGGTTGTATGAGGGATAAAGGGAGAAACTCTCCCTCTACTGCCAATAAGGAAATAGTTGAAATGTGAGTGGATGTCTGCCACAACCAATCATTGCTCTTGATGCTGCTAGTGAGGTTTGAAATTGCTGCAATGTTGTTGGCTGTATTTCTACTAACCGTGTGGTACATAAAGCAGCCCCTCCACTGAATATCCTTATCGGCAACACTGTTGTGAAAACGTCAGGGCCGAAGACTGAGCAGTTGGACTGTATGATCTTGAGCCAGTGAGGTTTATTATCCCGTGACGGTACCGGTCTCTGGTTTTTTATGCAAAGAACTTGTTGAGACCACTTCCACCGCTTCAGTGTTTTTGAAATTTCATGCAAGAAATAGGCAAAACAGGCTATGGATCAAAACAGATGATAGTCTGAAGATGCAAGATCAGGGCTATATTCTGGGTGTGGTAGTAGTTTGTTCCCTCCCAATTCATGAATTTTTATCATGACTTTTCGTGCATTATGAGGAATTGTCCTTTGGATTTTTCCAACCTAGAAAAACAATCAACACTTCTTAAATTCATATTAAAATGCCGTTGCGATTATGTAATAAGATATTAAATATAAAATTGGTACCTGGTAAGTCAGTTGTCCTCAACTAAATTATTAAACTTGATTCAGAAATTCCAATATGGAGGTGTTTCAAAAACAATGTTTCATCTTCTGCATTTTGACTGGTATTGATGTTGTTGTACAGGTTGTACAATGTCTTTATGTCTGCTGATATGTTTTCATTGAGTAGGTCTATATTCTTTGCTTCTTTTAGAATCTCTATATCTTGGAAAAATACAGAAATTCTAAAAGAAGCAATGAAAACATACCTGCAGACATAAACCCATTGTACAATCTGTACAACAACATCAGTACCAGTTAAAATGCAGAAGATGAAACAGTGATTTTGAAAGGCCTCCATATTGGAATTTGTGGATGAAGCTTAATAATTTAGTGGAGGACGACTGACTTACCAGGTATCAATTTTATAAGAATAATTCAGAATACTACTAAAAGCTTACCTTTCACATCCATAAAAAGAATAATTAAAAACAAATATAAAATCAAACAAAACCAAGACCTATGTAATAAAGCCAAAGACAAAAAATGGAATATTTTAGTAAAGAAGCCAGATATTATTCCCGAAATTCCACGTAGAACTACAGCAGCAAAATTTAGACTGCTTACAGAACATGACTATTTGGCCAAACATTTATATAAAATACGAATCTACATGAATCCAAATTGCCCTCTATGCAACAAAGATGAAGAAATGAATGAAGAACGTCTACAAACCTGTAAAGTATTACCTGTTGGTTCCACCATAGAGAAATATTGGAGAGCAGGAATGCTAATGGCTTTGTTGCCAAGGCCCAGCATTTGAAAACAACAACAACATTTTATAAGAATTAAATAAATCGTGATTTCTTCTTACACTAGATTTCACTTAATATGTTACGCAGATGATGTCGTTCTCCTTTCAGAATCTGAAGATAATTTACAAATATCTTTACATCAATTTAATATAAATGCCAGAAAATACAATATGGAAATTAACACGAATAAGACAAAATGCTTAACAATATCAAAAGAACCAGTAAGATCCAAATTAGAAGTGGAAAGAAAAATTATAGAACAAGTGTCATAATTTAATTATTTAGGTGTATTAATAACAAACACTAAAAATTTAATAGAAGAAGTAAAGAAACAAACTGATAAAGCAGCACAAATATCAGGGTGTATGAAATATTTAATTTGGCACAACAAACATATGTCAATAGAAAGCAAAACCTGCATATACAAAACGATAGTTCGACCAGTTGTCGTATATGGAGCAGAAACTAGGGCTGATACAACAAAAACTAAACAAATAATAAGCATATGTGAAATGAAAATCTTAAGAACCTTTCAGGGGAAAACATTATTTGATAAAATACAGAACACAGAAATTAGGGACAAATGCCATATTCAAGACATAACCAAATTTATTATAGATAGACGAAAATATTGGAAGGGTCATATAGAAAGAATGGAAGAAAACCGGCTTGCAAAAAGAGCTAAAGAAGATAGACCAATGGACGGGAGAAGTACAAGAGGAAGACCAGCCAAGAGATGGATAGACAGTGAATGCACATCCAATACGTCTTCCTCCGAGGAGTGATTTTGGAAACAAACAGGATGAAAATCCTACAAATTAAGTTTAAGAAGAAGAAGAAGAGATTTCTTCTTACCTCATACTTCTATGTTTTTTTAAACACAGCACTGCAGTATCAGCGACCATCATCACCATCCTCAGCTGTTTTCATGACTGTCAATTTTTTCTTTTGCCGGTAATTATCCGAACTGCCATCTGGTGTTCTTTTGAAGGAATCATTTTCTAAACTGCCATCTGTTGTATTTTTGAAGAACTTTGTAATCAAGCTCGGTTCGTCTGGAATCTTGAAGTTCATAGTTCTTGTATGGTTTTTTGAATATATCATCATCATCATAGTACATTCACGAATTTAGGCCATCTGTTGACCTGTTTCGGCCTCAAGAGAAACACCATCCAGAAGTCTTTTGAGTGGACGTCCTGGTCTTCTTCTTCCTGCAGGTTGATATCTTAACATTAGTTTGGGTATTCTGTGATCTTCCATTCGATGAACATGTTGTATCCATCTTGACTTATAATCAGAAATTTTGTTTTCTAAAGATTCCATGTGTAATTCTTCTAAGATGTCTTCATTTTTTGTGATCTAGTAGTGTGTATCCTGCAGTCCTCCGAAGATATCTATTTTTCCCAAACCTCAGCTGTTTTCATGACTGTCAATTTTTTCTTTTACCAGTAATTATCCGAACTGCCATCTGGTGTTCTTTTGAAGGAATCATTTTCTAAACTGCCATCTGTTGTATTTTTGAAGAACTTTGTAATCAAGCTCGGTTCATCTGGAATCTTGAAGTTCATGGTTCTCGTATGGTTTTTTTGAATATATATTTTTTCCCAAACTGTTAAATCCAAATCAATTTTATATTTAATATTCTAGAAAAACATCAATCCCAGTCACATTTGTACCCATGACAACTATGATTAGAGGGAAGTGAATTATACAGGGATTAGTTAAGGATAAGGTTTTGATAGTGCCAGTAAGTGAGTGAATGAGTTAGGTTGACACAATATGATTTTAGATGTTATATAAATAAGACTTATTTAGAAAAAAAAGTCCTTTGTAGATGTATTATTTTATGTTAAAATATTTTAGATTCTTGCTCCACATGGGAAATACGAAAGCTGATGTTTATATTGATAATAACCGTCTCTTTAAATCTCAAGTGCTTCAAGTAATGAAAATGGAAATGTGTGTTAATTTGCCATGTGGTGAGCATGCACCTGCTTCCCGTGACTTTGGTTGTGGTTGCCTGCAGAATCAACCTCTCCTTGAGCATGAGATACTTGTCGTAACATGTATTTGTGTCGTTATGTTGTAAGGATTTAAAGTTGAAGTTTTACAGATGAGTTGAGAAATTTTGGAAACAAATAATATAGAATTTTAATATATAATTATAAAATAGAATGGTGAAATTAAATGTTTCTTACCTCTCCTCATATAAATTTTCTAACTAGATCGGGATTTCGAGACCACAACGGTCTCATCTTCAGCACTTTCTTGGCGACTGATGTTATGTCGATCGGAAGAAAGTGCTGAAGATGAGACCGTTGTGGTCTCGAAATCGCGATCTACTTAGAAGATTTATATGAGGAGAGGTAAGAAACATTTAATTTCACCATAAATTAAACCTCATAGTGATAAATTCCTATAAAAGTTAAATAAAATGGAATACCTGCAGGTTCAATTAAGATATAATAAGAACAGTCAAGAATCGTAGACTGCGATGGGCAGGACATGTTGCACGTATAGGGAATGAAAGATGTGCATGGAAGCTTCTTGTAGGAAAGCCAGACGGAAAACGCCCAGTTGGTAGACCAAGAATGAGGTGCGAGAACAACATTAACTATGATTTGAGAGAAGTAGATTATACAGGGAATGATTGGAAAGCATTAGCTCAGGATAGGGATGTATGGAGAGCTTATGTTCGCGCGGCTATGAATCTATGGGTTCGATAGTGCCAGTGAGTATGTAAATAAGCAGGTTCAATTTATTCAATGAGATAAAATTTTATCACTCGCCTCATTTTTTTTTTAACTAGTTTCGAAATTTTATACTTTACACTTCAGTTCCAGTTTCAGTATTTTTGTGATCGTTGTTCTGTAATCTTGAAGAGCCGCCTTTTGCTCCCTCTGTTGGTAGACAGAAAAACCTCAAAATCTGGTTGTTTTCCCTGGGAATTTCAAAGATCATTATTTTCTCCTTTTAGTTTTTTTAATGTAATTTTTCCCCCAAACAGTGAGTTCTTTTGGTTTTTCTATTTGTTTTAATAATCTAGCTTTCTTTTCATTAAGAATTCAAAGCGGTAATTTGAGCAATGGTCTCGCGCCATAAACGAGTGGTTAAGGCAAGATGTCCTAGCACAGAGCTACAGGACTTGGGTTGGTTCAGATCTCCATGGGGGAAGAAATTTTCTCATTGAATCGTTTATTATGGGACTGGTGCCCATCCAGCATCATGAGGAATTTGTGTAGTTACAATAAGTAGTGGTTTCAAGTTAAGAGAACCAGCTGTGATGGCTGGGGGACCCAACATGCTGACATGTTACCCCTACACTTGCTGGATGATTAACACATGTGGATGTTAGGCAAGCTGTTGACTGGTAGGCCAAGGGCCTTCTAGGTCTGACATACTGTGGAGTTTAATTTGAGCAATGGATCAACGATGCATCACAAAGTTTTTTTTTAATATTCTTCGAAATGAATGGGCAAAATACTTCATCTTAGAACCCATGGATAAATTAACATTATATTCACCCTAAAGGGATACTGTAACCATCCGCCTGAGGGTTGTATTCAGAAACTCCCACATATAGATAAAAACTACTAAAATACTGTAGGCCTTTCACAACAGGTTCAAACTTCTGCTGAAGATGGAACTGGTTCCAAAGGCTTACAATATTTTAAAAAGCTTTAACTGAATCTTACCAGGTATTCACTTTTATAATTTTATATTGTGATTTACACCTCAAGGAATTTTATCATGATTTAAATTAAAATTCTTTATACCTCACCTCCATATCCAGTCTTCTAATTAAACTGGTTTCAAAACATAGGCGGTTTCATCTTCAGTAATATCTCAACCTATGTTATATCATTCAGGAGAACTTCTTCTGACTCGATCTGTTAGTGGACCAATGAACCTCCAAATCAAATTCCCCGGGAATTTCAAAATTCATAAGTTTTTTCCAGGGAATTTGATTTGATTTGGAGATTCATCAGTCCACCAACAGATCAAGTAAGAAGCTGTTCTCCTGAACGATATAACATCATAGTTAAATATGGGAAATAACATTATGAGGTTCTTAATTCGTAAATTAATGAGTCGTAATGTCGGTTGAAAATGAGAGAGATCCTTCTCTCGAAAACTAGTTCCCGTGTTTGAAGAAACATAAAATATGAGGTAAGATGTTAAAATATGACTCATTAATTTACGATATAACATCAGTTGAGGTATTACTGAAGATGAAACCATATAGGTTTTGAAACTGGTTTATTTAGAAGACTGGATATGAGGTGAGGTATAAAGAATTTTAACTTAAATCTTAAATTGAACCTCATAGTGATTTTTCGTATAAAAGTTCAACTTTTATCATGAATTTTATTGGTATTGAGAATACAATAAACACTTTCAATCCTTGTAATATACATCATTTCATTTCATATTATGTCAAATTTCATTCTGGATGAATAAAAATTAATCTTTTAGACTCTTTATGTCCTAATTATGCCCACCACTTTTTTTAAATTTTGTCTATTTGTAAAATTATTAATTAAATTTGTGATTGTTTATTCATATTTTTGTGAAATTTACATCCATTTTATGAACATTACAGTACATGGTACGTACTATAATGTTCCATTTGCTAAGATCATAAAGTAGGCTTATTGAAAAGAGACATGGTATGAAATAAATTGTTTACTAACAGATTCATCACTAAATTAACAAATTAAATAACTGCTTATGCTTTTCCCACTTATATAGTATTGGAAACATACCAACATATTTCACTGAGGATTAAACAATTTGCAGGGTTGAATGAAGCAAAATTTCACGCTTTCTCTTTGATCAGTCAAGATGTGTTTTAGTTTCAAATTTATTATTCAGTGTTCTTATTGCTTTATTTTTGTGTGCAGCAATAAGTGTATCTATGTAACATAATATCAAAAACAAAAATTGTGTACAAGAACAAGATGAAAAGTTTGCAAAATATTTCCAAATTTTCATGATTATTAGAAATTTTCTGGACTTGTTGGCCAAGGTCATGATGCTTAAAACTCCCAGATATTTCGCGAGAGACTGCGTCCAGCATCCTGAAGGGTTGGCTTGAGCCTCAAATGCTTTCCAAATTATGATAATCATTAGAAATCTTCCAGGCTTGTTGGCCAATATCATGAGGTTTAAAACTTCCTGAAGTTTTGCCAGAGACTGTGTCCGGCATACTCATGGGTTGGCTTGAGCCTCAAATGCTTTCCAAATTATCATGATCATTAGAAATCTTCCAGGCCCAGAAGATTTCTGAGATCAAGCAGCTTAAAACTCCCCGAAGTTTTGCCAGAGACTGTGTCCGGCATCCTCAAGGGTTGGCTTGAACCTCAAATACTTTCCAAATTATGATAATCATTAGAAATCTTCCAGGCTTGTTGGCTGAGATCATGAAGTTTAAAACTCCCCGAAGTTTTGCCAGAGACTGCGTCCGGCATCCTCAAGGGTTGGCTTGAGCTTCAAATGCTTTCCAAATTATGATAATCATTAGAAATCTTCCAGGCTTTTTGGCTGAGATCAAGAGGCTTAAAACTCCCCAAAGTTTTGCCAGAGACTGTGTCCTGCATCCTCAAGGGTTGGCTTGAACCTCAAATACTTTCCAAATTATATTAGAAATCTTCCAGGCTTGTTGGCTGAGATCATGAGGTTTAAAACTCCCTGAAGTTTTGCCAGAGACTGCGTCTGGCATCCTCAAGGGTTGGTTTGATGCTCAAGCCAACTCTTAAGGATGCTGGATGCAGTATCTGGCGGAATATTGGGGAGTTTTAAGCCTCATGATTATGACTAATGTGCTAAGCTTCAAGAGTTGGTTTGATGCTCAAGCCAACTCTTAAGGATGCTGGATGCAGTATCTGGCGGAATATTGGGGAGTTTTAAGCCTCATGATTATGACTAATGTGCTAAGCTTCAAGAGTTGGTTTGATGCTTAAGCCAACTCTTAAGGATGCTGGATGCAGTATCTGGCGGAATATTGGGGAGTTTTAAGCCTCATGATTATGACTAATGTGCTAAGCTTCAAGGGTTGGTTTGATGCTCAAGCCAACTCTTAAGGATGCTGGATGCAGTATCTGGCGGAATATTGGGGAGTTTTAAGCCTCATGATTATGACTAATGTGCTAAGCTTCAAGAGTTGGTTTGATGCTCAAGCCAACTCTTAAGGATGCTGGATGCAGTATCTGGTGGAATATTGGGGAGTTTTAAGCCTCATGATTATGACTAATGTGCTAAGCCTCAAGAGTTGGTTTGATGCTCAAGCCAACTCTTAAGGATGCTGGATGCAGTATCTGGCGGAATATTGGGGAGTTTTAAGCCTCATGATTATGACTAATGTGCTAAGCCTTGAGGATGCCGGACACAATCTCTGGCAAAACATCAGAGAGTTTTAGGTCTCACGATCACAGCCAAAAGGCCCGGAAGATTTCTGATGATAATATACTAATTCTGTCTGTGAAAACTTAAGTAAATATATTTACAAATTATTCTGTTCCTGATCCCACTACAATAAGATGTCTTACAAAAAAAAATAATCAGGTTCATTTAATGATAAAAAAACAGCATATTCCTACAGCAACCTTTATGAACACGGTAAGTAATAATTATTGAATATGTCTCCTACGATAATAGGAACAAGACAGTCCATCATATGAGCAAGTGATGCTGGTGTCTACTTTATAGTCTCTTCAGCTTGTTGATATGTATAGCTTAAGTCATATAATCTCACTCCTCCCTTGTACCCAGGAAATTATCAAAATTCACAAAGTTCTCTAGGAGAGATTTTAAACTATGGGCCTCAAATCTTAAGATTTGTAGGGTCTTAAAAAAACCTCAAGCCAAAATTAGTATATGTGAGTAAAATTAAAATCTGTAATCGCTGAAGATGGGGCTCAGAAGCCATGAAACATTGCTGAAGATTGGGCTCAGACGCCTTGAAACATATGTTCAACAAAAACAACCATAAGAGGTAAGAATGCACAGACCAAATATCTCAATTAATACCTTAATTGCCTATTAGGTGTTTCATTTGTCACTTTCTGACATCGATAGGGAAGTAAGTGTAATTAAATTATCTTAGTATTAGATGATTCCAGGCTATAAGGCCATGGTCCATAATTAGGGTTACTCCCAGACTTTTCCCCTTCGCTGCAGAGGGTATATTCATTGAACATGCTCTCTGTAGCTGAGGGAAAAACACCAGTTACGGATCATGACATTATAGCCCGAAATCTTCTAATACCATGACTGCTGGCCATGAAAGCTTACATTCTACATTTAATTTTGTTAAATTATATTGATTAAGTAATTCTCGCAAAGAAGGGAATGCATTGGTATAAAGTGACAGACTTACAAACAAAATTCAATATAACAACAAATACTGAGTGAACTATATGTTTGCATAAGAACTACACATTAACCCATTCGCCTCAAAAGACGAGGTAGACTAGCTGGCAGTTAAATGACTTCAACTCAGAAGACGAGGTACACTCGCTTAACTCAGCTGCTACATGTTTTGTACATCCCTTGGAAGGGTAATATTTTGTTAACATTTATGAATAGTAGAGGAATGTGCTTTTGCCTTCACCCTTATTGTAATCTCAAGTACCGTTATATTTTGTTTGTTATGAATATCTGATAATAGACAATATAATTTACGGTAACTTAAATCCGGTTTCTGGGAAAATGCATTGGCCATTTAAACCTGAAGTGAATGGGTTAATTAAATTGAAGGTAATCGAAATTAGCTGAACTAAGATTTTGATAATTTCCTGGGTACAAGGGAGCAGCCAGATTTTATGCCTTAAGATGTACATCGCATATGTAATATTAAAAATTTCAATCTATTTTTTTTTCAATTACAGAGTGATTCAGAAATGTGGTTATATGTTTGATTGCATTTTGTGACAAAAATTATTATTATTAAAGGAAATATGATGTTATCATTGGAAAGGGAATCCTTCAAATTACAACAATGGAACAAAACAAATCACTGCTCATATGCAGCTTGGCGGGTTGATTAGCGTCGAATGCCTCCACAATTCCCTTCGTTGTTTCTGTATCCGTACTAATGCGAGGCCTTCCAGGAGGTTTGATTTTCTGCATCCTTCCCATTTCCAGCAGTCGTTTTCTCCAATTCCCCACAGTCGACGGCTGCAATGCTAAGTTAAACTCATGTCTTGCCCGTCTTACGGCCTCACGATCATTAGCATACGTTATTGCCCATGCAGCAATTGTAATTTGCTGTTGCATATTCAATGCCATTTTGACTATTGACGTAAGTTATACGCTGTTTTGTTTTATTCCATTGTTGTAATTTGAATACTTGCCTTTCCAACGTTAATTTCATATTTCCTGTAATGGTAATATTTTCATTACACAACGCGATCAAACGTATAGCCATATTATGATTCACCCCATAGTGTATACTTTTTTTTTTACATGGAATGATATTCCTTTGCAAGTTTGGACACCTCTACAAGCCATGTTGAGATGGCACCCACACATGAGAAGAAAGCACAAAGTGCTTTTTATTTGTATGCAACTGTTCTGCTATCACGTTGTTTCAGAGATCACTAAAGACTCTGCAAGTGAAGGAAACTTTAGTGAAGATGATTATTTGGATGGTCGAAGAGGAGCCAGAGGGCACCACGGTCCTGGTGGTGTCCATTATGATCCTCGTGGAATTCCACGTAGCCATGCAGAGAGAGGTCGACCTCCACCTCTACCACACGAGAGACAACGCATGGATCACCATCAACCTCCCCCTCGAGGAAGGGATAGAATTGATGACAGGTTAATATATAGTTTTAGCTGTGTAAAAATACCATTATTATGTCTTCTTCATTTAGAACCATTTAGCAGCTTCTTAAACTTTAGAAGAGGGCTTTAAATGGGAATTAATGCTACTTTTAAAAGCCAGTAAAGCTTAAATTTGATATTTAATATTGATTATTTTTTATTATTTCACTCACCTTGAAGTATGAGGTGAGTGAAATAATAAAAAATAAACAATATTAAAGAACCTCATAGTGTTATTTCCTATCTACATAACTTAATTTAATATTGAATTTATCACTTCTTACTGAAAGCAAATTAAATTTGAAAAGATTTTTTTTCACAGTTTATATCCTGATTGCACAATACGCTTTTAGTTAAATGGTAGCATTTGTCACTACTTTATATCCTTCTGTATATTTCTTTATGAATTTTGCCTTCATGGTGTGGCCAGTAATGGAAGTAACAGATGAATAGATATTATTGCATTTAGACCATCTTCTAAAATTGGTATGATATTAGATCCCACAATCCGTTTTGAGACTCATAGTGGCCAACCTGAGGAAGTTGACTATTACAAAGATAAATACCAATTAGATAGTATAACTGTCACAGGATTGGTGATTGGGGCAAGAGGTACTATACCATGATTCTTAGCCAAATTTTTTAATTCCTTAGATTTGGACAGGGTGTATCTTTCTAAAATTGCCATCACTGCCATTAGAGCATCAATTTCAATTTTAAGAAACCATATTCACAATATTTCTATTTTATAGTATGTATATTTCAATTACAATCTGAAATTTTTTAATGCATTTAAAAAATGTATTTCATCAATTTCAAAAATTAATTGTCTGTATCACCTTGTCCTTGAGGCAATCCTCTAATGAGGAAAGTTATATATATATATTAATAAAACAAACTCTTTGGCTTGTTTAAAATAGTGTCCACTGAAATTTTTTTTATTCTGAGTTTTCTTCTATTACTTTTATTAATGCTGCCTCTTCATCGTTTATTTTTAATTCATATTCTTTTAAGACATCATCCCATTTTGATAATCTCTTTTTTATGAATTTTTGCTGGTATCCCAAATTACAATATTAGTGGTTTTTGTATGAAGTGTTGTCAAGTCTAGGAAAAGTTGTGCATAACTATGGAACCATCATCATCATAGTACATTCATGAATTTAGGCCATTTGTTGACCTGTTTCAGCCTCAAGAGAAACACCATCCAGAAATCTTTTGAGTGGACGTCCTGGTCTTCTTCTTCCTGCAGGTTGATATCTTAACATTTGTAAATCAATGGTAAAGAGAAAAATTTTTGCCTGAACCAGGAATCGAACCCCGAAACTTTAGCTTTCCGTGCTAATGCTCTGACCACTTATTAATTTAATCTTAACATTTGTTTGGGTATCCTGTGATCTTCCATTCGATGAACATGTTGCATCCATCTTGACTTATAATCAGAAATTTTGTTTTCTAAAGGTTCCATGTGTAATTCTTCAAAGATGTCTTCATTTTTTTTGTGATCTATTAGTGTGTATCCTGCAGTCCTCCGAAGGAATCTCATTTCAGCAGATCTAAGTCTCTGTATATCCTTCTGTTTCAACATCCATACTTTGCTACCATACAAAAGAGTTGGAAGAGCCAGTATTTTATACACTTTTAGTCTTGAATGTTTTTGGACTAACTGTGGCTTGAAGATAGAATTTATTAACCCTAAAATTCTTAAAAATTTAGATATTTTTGCATTTACATCCTTTTCTTCTTCATATGAGATATTGCATCCTAGATATGTAAAATTATTCACCTGCTCCAAAATTTTATACCATGGAAACAAATTAACATTAATGTTGCAGGGACCAATACTATGACCCTCGCGGTGACCCGAGGGTCAGACATGGAGGTCACCCAGGTGACAGAGGATATCGAGGGGGTCCTCCTCCAGGAAGAGGACCTCCACCACATCATCAGCCAGGACCTCCACCTCACACTGCAGGAGGGCCTGGAGCTGGTCCTAGAGACAAAAGAGTGAGATGGTTTGTGGCTTTATACGACTACAATCCTACCACTATGTCTCCGAACCCAGATGCCTGTGAAGAAGAACTGCCATTTTCAGAAGGTGACACCATTAAGGTATGTATTTTGCATATCCAATTTTCTAAAAAAGTCCATTGCACAAGAACAGCAAAACTACAATCTATATATTAATAGCATAGCCCAGTGTTGAGATATAGCCTTTCCTTTGTTAGGAGTTAATAGACCAAATTCATTTAGTTACCTTATATCTCCATAGATGTCATGAGTGGCATGCGGTCAACACACCGAGTCGATGAGACATCTAGCAGACAACTAAGGTATTACTAAGATGTTTTTATTATTCATTTCATATATCTCAATGATTAATAAATCATATTTGAAGAGAAAAATTATACGCTCAGACTGGGACTCGAACCCAGAATCTTTGGCTTTCTAGGCCAGTGCTCTACCAATTGAGCTATCTGAGTGAGTTCCAATCTAAATGCAAATGTTTCTCTTATATACGCTGTTATTCCTATGCACCAAATGCTATGAAACCTTTGCTTTTATCTTGCAAATGTTGGCTTCTTTATTAAGAAGACATTTATTTGGGAATTTTACATTACATTATAAAGTCAGTATGGCTTCTTTCAATGTTTTTATTATTAATTTCATACATCTCAATGATAGATAAATCATATTTGAAGAAAAATATTATATTATATAATAAAATTATATTACTAGGATGTTTAAGATAGGTAAATTTTGCTTAGAGGCCTTTTTATTCAGGCTTAAGGAACTTTTACAAGCCTGAAAATCTTCAGAACCAGGACCCATGGCTTAAAGTCCCTCCCGGAGGACTTGCTCCATGGATTTTTTCTCCTAAAAAATCTATCGACCGTGGTCAGGTTTGAACCCTTGACCCTCAAAACCAGAGGTAAGGAGTATAACCACTAGTCCATCATCATCTTTATCTTGTGTGGGAGCATGTACATTTATGATTATAAAATCATGTCATTTACCCTTTAGAATTGTATGATATCCTATCACTGACAAACTTATATCTCGGATAGTGGACAGAATCCTCCTTTGGACTAAAAAAAACTGTTCCAAATTCAGGTATTTCTGCACCCCCGTAGTATAATGCAAAGCTTCCTGATTCCTGACTACCTTCTCCTGGCCATCTAATTTCCTGTAATGCAACTATATCCAAGGGTGATTTACCTAATTCCCATGTTAATATCTCTAGCGCCCTGCAATTGTATAAAGTCATAACATTCCATGTTCCTAGGAACATGTCCCTGTGTTTGAGCCTTGGCATGGGTTCCCTGAAGTAGTCCCTGCCCGGAGAACCAAATGGGAGACTATTTGACCTCCGGAAAATTTTACCCCATTAGAACCCACGTCTGCATTTCTTGATGGTTGTATTTTTACGGTGAAAGGTTGTCACTCTTTCAACCAAGGTACTTTTTTCATCTGGCTTATCACCTTTGACCAGTCTGGCATGGGTAACATTATCGGCAGCAATGCTACCACCGTCATAGCTGTCGGGATCATTTAAGCACGCAAGCCATTCCACCATGACAAAGAAAAGATACTATGGAGGGACTAGTCTATCGTGGTCTGATAAAATAAACAAATTCCTCAGCAAGTCAAATTTATGATCCAGTAAATAATTAGTGAGTCGTGGAAATCTCACCTCATAAACTCCGTGTTCTTCAAGCACAGGACTGCAGTTTTAAGAGGCATCCCTCCCATATTTAGCCATCTTTATGACTGTTGAATTTTCGTCTACACTTTTATCTTCAAAGTTGCCATCTGGTGTTTATTTGATGAACTTCGAAATCAGGAAAATCTTATCATAAGGAGCCAACATCTAAAAATTGCTCTAGCGGCTGCCATGTTCGTTTTTACACAATGGAACTGAATACATATGAATTAAGTAACAAAAGAGAAAGATATATTACATATATAAATAAAATTGGATCATAAATTTCATAAAACTATTATGGGAAATAACATTATGAGGTATTTCTGCACCCCCGTAGTATAATATGACAATGGAATATTTTAGTAAAGAAGCCAGATATTATTCCAGAAATGCCACGTAAAACTACAGTAGCAACATTTAGACTGCTTACAGAACATGACTATTTGGCCAAACATTTATATAAAATAGGAATCTACACGAATCCAAATTGTCCTCTATGCAATAAAGACGAAGAAATGAATGAAGAACACCTACAAACCTGTGAAGTATTACCTGTTGGATCCACCATAGAGAAATATTGGAGAGCAAGAACGCTAATGGCTTCGGTGCCAAGGCCCAGCATTTGAAAACAACAACAACATTATGAGGCTTTCAAGTTAATAAGTAATTAGTGAGTCGTGAAAATGTATCATATTTGTTGCAATGAATGCAATGAAGCATATATAAGAAAAACAAAAAGGAATTTAAACACTCACATAAATGAACACTTTAGAAATATTAAATATAGAGAAATTGAAAAATCAGCAATCACAACTCATAGTTTGCTAGAGAATCATAAAATAGAAAAAGAAGCTAAACTTTTGAAACATTTGGCAAAATCCTTGCATTTGACAGTTTGGGAAAAAATATATATATATATTCAGAAGAACAAATTTAGATCCATGAATTTTGAAATTCCCAGTGAGCATGATGATATAGAAGATTATATCAAAACATATTCGAGAACAAATCAACATTAAATTGAGGTAAATTGTTTCCAGATTCAAAAAAAAAAAATTGATTAAAAGAATTTCAAAATATTACTTCCTAAAATAAACCATTGTGTGTATATATATATATATATATATATATATATTTATACCGGGTTTCCAATATAAACCCGGACCGGCCTCACGGGGTTTCACCCATCAGGCAGCGCTCTCTCCGTCCGCATTTCACTCTGCCAGCCGCTCGTCCTTGAACTAATCAGTTTACTATCGTTCGACAAGATGAGACGTCAGCTGACATTAGAGCAGCGCATTTATGTGTGTAAATGTTATTATAAATACTAATCAGCTCGTCGCGTTCGCGAGGAATTTATTCGGAACTTCCCTGGACAATTACCTCCTTCCAGATTGACAATCCACGATCTTGTGACTAAATTTGAGACCACTGGTTCAATACAAAATAAGAAACACACGCGAAGGCATACAGTTCTCACTGAAGAAAAATTAGATGAAATTGGCAAAAATTTGGAACGTTCACCACAAAAATCATTACCGAAATTAGCACAACAAGTTGGGATTTCAGTATCTTCTGCACATACAGCAACAAAATTGTTAAAACTCAAACCTTACAAGTTTACTCGGTATAATGCCTGTTTAACTGCGGGAGGACAACATTTCCAGCATTTTCTATAAGGTAAGAAACAGTTCAAGGACGGGTGGCAGGCAGGATGAATTGCAGGAGGAAGAGACAGCACTGCGTGCCAGGTGAAACTCCGTGAGGCCGGTCCAGTTTTATATTGGAAGCCCGTTATATTAAATTTGGGAATTTTTAACATTATGAGGTTCAATTCATAAGAATTAAATAAATTGTCGTGAAAACAGTTGACATGGTAACAAGGAGTCACCGATACTACAGTGCTGTGTTTAAAGGAACATAGAAGTATGAGGTATGAAATAATCACGATTTATTTAATTCTTATTGATTTTCTAGAACCATACTGTTCTAAGTACTTTTTTTAGAAATCTTGTTGTGAGGTGAATGTCAAATGTTGATGGGCATTGCAAGTATAATGCAGGGATTTTGTATTTGGATTACTAATGCCATTAATAATCAAAATATTGAATATATAATTGGGTTGGATAAAATATTTTATATCTCACTTCATAAAGTACCATATCTTCACAATACTGGTTTCAAATGCCTTTGCCTTCATCTTTAATCAAACTCCAACTGATGAAATGTTGTCATTACCATTACCATCATTTTCCAAACTTTCATCTGGTGCCAATTTTTAAACTGTATAAATCCATGAATTTAGAAGTTCCCAGCAAGCAAAATTTAATCTCCAATTTCATAAAATCAGCACCAGATTTGCAGTTTGGAAAATGTTGGTAGCAGCAAAATATCAACAGTTGGAGTTTGACTGAAAATGAAGGCCTTTGAAACTGGTATCATGAAGGCACAGAACTTTATGAGATGAGATGTGAAAACATTTTATCCATCTCTATTATAGACTGAAAAGGGTGACGTAACCACCACATGTGGTGCCTACTACTAAACAGTTACAACTAGTTTATTGTACTCCCTTTTTGCAATTTAAATGAAGATATGGAAAGAAACCATCTCCTCCGTTGTCCAGCTTTTGTAGAAGAGACCAGCCTTTCTGCTAAATATTGGAGTGCAAGAGAGCGAATGATTTCATTATCAAGTGCTCGACATTAGATACCAACCAACCATTATAGACTGAAAATTACCTCAAAGTGTTAATTTCTGTTGTAATTTTGATTAAAAAAGAAATATTGAATTCCTGTTTTATTCTCACAATGCCTATGGACTACTCAAACATAAATTATAAAAAATTGGTGAAATATTAGACAGTAAGAAGGATATCTAGTTTTATGGGAAATAATTTTAATTCAGAACTTTTTTTTAATATTGTTATTATTAATTATTTTTAAGTATGGTTTTAGACTATTTATATAAATTTTCTTTTGGTCATTTTTTGTATGCAGTAAATAAGGTCAATGAAGATTTGTACATGTTATATTTGAAGAGAACAATTTTCACCCAGACCAAGACTCAAACCTGGGACCTTTAGCTTTCCAGGCCAATGATCTACCAACTGAGCTCCGAGGCGAGTTGCGATCTAGATGCAATTTTTTTCTGTTACATTTATATACGTTGTAATTCCCTCACGCCAAATGCTTTGAAATCTTTGCTTCTATCTTTGCAAATGACGGCTTCTTAATTAAGAAGACATTTATTGGGAATTTAAACACTACTTTATAAAGCCAATATGGCTTCTATTGATGTTTTTATTATTAATTTAACATTTCTCACTGAAGGATAAATTATATTTTAAGAGAAAAATTTTCACCCAGATCGAGACTCGAACCCGGGACCTTTGGCTTTCTGGGTCAATGCTCTACCAACTGAGCTACCGAGGTGAGTTGTGATCTAGACACAAATTTTTCTCTTATATACATTGTAATTCCCTCATGCCAAATGCTTTGAAACCTTTGTTTTTATATTTGCAAATGACAGCTTCTTAGTTTAGAAGACACTTATTGGGAATTTAACACTACTTTATAAAGGGTTATTGGGAATTTAAACAGTACTTTATAAAGCCAGTAGGGCTTCTATTGATGTTTTTATTATCAATTTAACACTTCTCACTGAAGGATAAATTATATTCGAAGAGAAAAATTTTTGCTCAGACTGAGACTCAATACCGGGACCTTTGGCTTTCCGGGCCAATGCTCTACCAACTGAGCTACCGAGGCGAGTTGTTATCTAGTCACAAATTTTTCTCTCTTCATGAGTACAATCCCAATTAGCTATATTTCTTGAGAATTTGCTAAAACTTGAATTTTCCATAAACCATGAAGTTAGTAACATAGTGTTACATAGCATGCTTGTGTTTACAGATATATGGAGAGAAAGACACTGATGGTTTCTATTGGGGAGAGTGTAGAAGTCGCAGAGGTTATGTCCCGCACAATATGGTGGTCGAGGTGCAAGATACTCCAAAAGAAGGAGGTCGAGGTGGACCAAGGGACCGCTGGGGTGACATCTATGCCAACATGCCAGTGAAGAAGATGATAGCTTTGTATGACTATGATCCCCAAGAACTTTCTCCTAATGTTGATGCCGAGGTAAACACCTTAGCATTTTTCTCACTCCCATTCCGTGGCAAAGCGTAATTACCATCATCATCATCGTATGCTTCATAGATGCAAATTCCAGTTGTAATGTAAACAAAGCAAATAAATGTATGACTGTATGTTAATTGGTTGAATAATGGTTTTACCTTTAAGCTTATGAGAAAAATAGTTCCCTCTCTAACACTCGAAATGAAGGAAATAACGATAATAAAAATGTATGTTATTTATTTAATTATAGTAAAACTTGCTCAAAGCGGAATTGCATGGGAACAATTTTTTTTTCCACATTAGACAAAATTCTGCATAATAAAAAAAAACTAAAACTTTATATAATAAATTTGGGAATTTTTAACATTATGAGGTTTTATTAATAAGAATTAAATGAATCGTGAATTGTTCTTACCTCATACTTCTATGTTTTTTTTAAAACACAGCACTGCAGTAACAGCGATCATTGTCACCATCCTTAGCTGTTTTCATGACTCATGAGGTATGAGGTAAGAAGAATTCACGATTCATTTAATTCTTAAACTAAAACTTATTAATAATCTTAGATTATAGAGTTCCGATTGTGTCTTTTTACGTACCTTGGATTAATTGTAGTTCCGCTGCCTCTCAAAAGTGAAGTGTATAGTATGTATGAGCAACTTCGACGGTAACGCGCGAAAAAACAGTCCTGTTTCATCAGCATTAAAAATATCTCTTAGGCGCGTATCCTGAAATTAAAATATGCAGTTTCAGTTTCCGCTCACTAACTACACTTACGTCCACATCCTTTGATTCCCCGCAAATTTCATTCCACACTACATTGTGTCGTCTTTTAAAACTGTCCAACCAACCTAAAGATGCCTTGAAATCGTTATTCCCTAGGGATTTAGCAACAGCTAGAGCTTGACTTTGGAGCATCGGACTGGAAATTTGGAGATTTATCTTCAATCACTTTCACTTTTTCATTTAATGTTAATCATACATATGTTTTAGCCATCTTTATTTCGTAAATTCAGAATGCTACCTGTGAAAGATTGGTCTCAGAACTTAAACTAATTTAAGATTTTACAGTGCAATGGTTATTTGTACAAACCAAATAATTAAATATAGGAAAGCCTGGAAAGAACATGTTGATAGAATGTCAGAAGAAAGATTTCTAAAATTATTGCTAAGTTATAAACCCCATGGAAGGAGAAATGGTGGTCACCCACACAGAAGATGGTCTGAACAATTTTAACAATTCTAGCTTTCATGAAATCAGAACAAGCCAACAGGCTTAATCCCTGGACGATGATGATGATGGTTATTTATAAGACAGGTATCGGTATTTTGCATAACAGGTGCGCAGTGAGGCCAAAATAAAATTTCAGGTACAGGTAGAATCTCTAATTCACCCAGCGGCAGGAATCATTCCTTGTTATATTGTTTGGCCTAACGGGAATTCGATGAAGTGGAAACTAATTTATTTCTGTCTTTCCGATTTATACATTCTTTTCATGAATTGTCTAGAAATATCCTTTCGTTTCCATGTTGGACAGATTCCGTTTTATGCAAAATTAATACATGTAAAATTACTATTATTTCACCGGGACCAATAAATTTGTTCACATTGGACAGATTTCCACATTATTCATGTTCCGGATTAAACAAGTTTTGCTGTATAAAGTCATAAATAATATTTAATTATTCAATTAATCAGGCATTTACTTGATGAAAATCCATATTCTTTATTTATTAAATAAATTTGAAAATATCAATAAGTAAAACAAAAATCTTAGCTTTTAAGGGATCAGATACCGTGAGAGCTAAAATAATTCTGGAGGGGAAACTCAATGAACAAAAGAACCATTTTGAATACATGGGTTATGAAATCTCCTAGTTTAAAAATGAAGATCTGTTTAACAAACTTAATAAATTTAATAATATATATGTAGTACAATTAAAAGAATATTTAAAAACACAAGAATGTAAACAAAACTAAAATTTTATAAAGCAGTGGCAGTCCCCTTACTATTGTATGGTAGTGAATTTTGGGTTTTAACTAAAAGAGAAGAGAAGATCATAGAAGCAGCTGAAATGAGATTTCTGAGATGTGTGGCTGGTTGCATACTTCTAGATAAAAGAAGAAGTGAAGATATTAGAAATGAGCTAAATATTTTTAAAGTTTCAGATAAAATAAAAGAATCTAGAAAAAACTGGAAAGAACATGTTCAAAGAATGAAAGATGATCACATTCCAAAAATTATACTTAATTACAAAACAAGAGGAGTGTTGGTAGACCGAAAAAGAGACGGATTCAACTTTTTGAATGAGAATCTATGAGACCGGAACAAGCCACATGGACTTAATCCTTGATTGTTGATGATGATGATATTAAATAAAACTCTCAAAAGTTTTATATGATTTTCATAAATATTTATTTTAATCAATATTTGTGACAACTGTTTCAATACACTGTATCTTCTTCAGATGTATGCCACACAAATAAATTTTCTTATTTATATATAAAGTATGTATAATTTTTTTTTTCACCAAGTGCAACAGGCCTAGAAAGCCCTTGGCCTAACAGCTGTCCACATGTGTTAATCACAGAGGTAGATGATCATAAGCCAGTGTAGGGGTGACATGTGATCATCATGTCGGGTACCCCAGCCATTATAGCTGGTTTTCTCAACCTGGAGCCACAACTTATTGTAGCTACCCAAATGCATCATGATCCTGGGTGGACACCGGTCCCATACTGGCCGAAATTCCATGAGAAAATTTCTTCTCCCTTAGAGACTCGAACCAGCACAAATCCCATATCTCTGTGCCAAGGCATCTTGCTTTAACCACTCGACTATGGCACGGGACTATATATATATATATAAATAAGAAAATTGATTTGTATTTGTGAGATACATCCAAAGAAGATACAGTGTTAAGTTATGTAGATAGGAAATAACACTATGAGGTTTTTTAATATTGTTTATTTTTTATTTCACTCACCTCATACTTCATAACTCCTAGCATACCCAGGGTTTCGTTACATCCTTTGTGACATTCTCAATGCTGTGTCACGTTCACAACAAATATGAGGTGAGTGAAATAAAAATATAAACAAGATACAGTGTATCAAAACAGCTGTCATGAATATTGATTAAAATAAATATTTATGAAAATCAATAAAACTTTGATAGTTATAGTTAATAAATAAAAGATTATATATATATTATCTAGCACATGTCTGTATAAGTTATATGAGAGAATCTTAAAATATATAATTACAATTTTAATAGATTAAATAAGCATTGTTGCATTCTTATGCATGCAGAATGCAGCATATGTTGGTATTTCAGTTGTTACAATGGCCACTTTTGTATAATTTATAATAAGACATTGAAAAAAAGAAGCAGAGACAAAAAAATTATTTTGAATGTTTTCCTATATTAGCCATTGAGGATGTGGTGAAAATAACAGCAGAATTTACAGACGAGTCAGAATGGAGAATTATTTCTGCTCATAATGAAATTGTAAATAAAATATATCTATCGACATTGTGGAAAAGCATAAACATCTAATTAGGTAGGCCCATATATAATTTTTGTCATAAATAAATAAGAAATGGAAATTCCTAATTATTGGTACCATCTTATCTTGTCTTATTTCCCCATAAAATACATTAAATATTTATGAAAATCAATAAAACTTTAATAGTTTTATTTAATAAGTAAGAATATGAATTTTCATCAAGTAAATGCCAGACCAATTGATTACTTAATATGATGTTGCTTAAGAACATTATTTCTATTGATGACAGTTCCTTACACAATTCAGTTGTATGGCGAGTAAAAGCACCATGGTGGCGTCAGCAAAGTAATACCTTATGCAGATTTGTTTACAGTACAACTGGAACTTAGTTTGGAGGGTATAGTGGCTTCTGGGATTGTTGACTTAAGTAATTTTTTTCCCTAACTTACAAATAAAGAGCTTCCAAATTTTCAAGTTTTCTATTGTTTATTTTTTATTATTTCACTCACCTCATACTTCATAATTCATAGCAGACCCTGGGTTTCTTCACATCTTTTGTGACATTCTCAATGCTGTGTCACGTTCACAACTGAAGTCCAACGGCTTTCTATCCTGCAGACTGACCTCTGCACCATCTGGTGGCCGACCGAAGAATTTCCAAATCAGTCCTCTCTCCTTATAACTGGGTATTTCAAAATTCATAGTTGTATTTTCATTCTTGCATATGACTGCAAAAAATCGGGAATTTATCAAATTAATTGTAAAGATTGTGAAAAAAAGATATACATAGGAAAAACAAAAAGGAATCTAAATACAAGATTAAAAGAACACCTCAGAAATGTTAAAAATGGAGAAACTGAAAAATCTGCAATAGCTGCACATGCCTGGTCAGAAAAACATAGAATAGAAACCAAAACAAAATTACTTAAACAATTGAAAAAACCGAAGGAACTCACAATTTGGGAAAAAATTTACATATGCAAGAATGAAAATACAACTGTGAATTTTGAAATACCCGGTTATAAGGAGAGAGGACTGATTTGGAAATTCTTCGGTCGGCCACCAGATGGCGCGAAGGTCAGTCTGCAGGATAGAAAGCCGTTGGACTTCAGTTGTGAACGTGACACAGCATTGAGAATGTCACAAAAGATGTGAAGAAACCCAGGGTCTGCTATGAATTGTGAAGTATGAGGTGAGTGAAATAATAAAAAATAAACAATATTAAAAAACCTCATAGTGTTATTTCCTAACTACATAACTTAATTAAAGTTTTCTGTTTATTTTGATCTAATTTTCTGCAGTTAAGGTGTTCCTTGTTTAGAATCACATTATAGTTGTCACAGAGTGGGCAGCATCTCTCCACAGTCAGCTTCATCCTTAAGAGGTCCTTGAAGACAGCCATGTCTTAAAATTGGCCGGAACTGAGCTGCTCCAATTTTTGTAGGTTTCAGACACCAAGGTTTTATATTTATGCAAATATTCATAAACTTTTCCCTTCATTTACTCTGTTATTCTTGATGCATCAACTGTTTTTCAGTTAGTTGAAGTTTGGATGGTCATTCTAGTTTAGAATCTGGTTTCATCTTATTAATGGCAATAATCGAAATTGTGGACAATGTGCAATATATAAGTTAATATTGTTTTTGTTTCTTCACTCAATACTTCTTAACTCCCAAGCAGACTCGAGTTTCTTCACTTCATTTGTGACATTCTCAATGCTGTATTACGTTCACAACTGATGTCCAACGGCCTTCTATCCTGCAGACTGACCTGCATGCCATCTGATGGCTGACCAACGAACTTCCAAATCAATCCCCTCTCTTTATAAATGGGCATTTCAAAATTCATAGTTGTGTTTTTATTCTTGCATATGTAAATTTTTTTCCAAATTGTAAGTTCCTTCGGTTTTTCCAATTGTTTAAGTAATTTAAGGAACTCACAATTTGGGAAAAAATTTACATATGCAAGAATAAAAACACAATTATGAATTTTGAAATAACCGGTGATAAGGAGAAGGGGATTGATTTGGAAGTTCATCGGTCAGTCATCAGATGGCGCAGAGGTCAGTCTGCAGGATAGAAGGCCGTTGGACATCAGTTGTGAACGTAATACAGCATTGAGAATGTTACAAATGAAGTGAAGAAACTTGAGTCTGCATGGGAGTTAAGAAGTATGAGGTGAGTCAAGAAACAAAAACAATATTAAAATAAACCTCATAGTGTTATTTCCTATCTTCTTCTTCTTCGTCAGGCTCTACGACTTCCAGTGGAATGTCTTGGCCTTCTCAACCAGTTTACGCCACTTCTTCCTATCTTGTGCAGTAGATTTCAAATCAAAAATCCCCATCTCTCTCAAATCCTCAATTACGTCATCCTCCCATCGATCCTTGGGTCTTCCCCTTGGTCTTGTTCCCTGTGGCTTCCAATTCAAAATATCATTCGGCAATCTTCCCTTTGGCATTCTTAGTGTATATCCAAACCATTGTAATCTTTTGGATTTGATGAAACTAACTATATTTTCTTTATTATTCTTGAGGTATAATTCGTCATTCCTTCTCAACCTCCAATTTCCATTTTCCTTTACTGGACCTAGCACTCTTCTAAATATTTTCCTCTCAAACATTAATAGTCTTAATTTATCTGCTTCTTTTAGTACCAGGTTTCAGCTCCGTAACATATGATTGGTCTTATTATTGCTGTATATAATTTGAATTTAACATCTTTTGATATTAATTTGCTTTTGAATATATCGAAATTAGCAAAATATGCTTTAATCCCTTGCGATATTCTTGTTTTGATTTCTTCTTCGACAGTATTATTATCTATAATTGTAGGCTTTCACGGCCGGCGTCTTGATCCATATTTGGTTCGTCTTCCGGGCTTATAGGCCGTGGTCTGGTTGTCTTCTTACTCGACGTTTCGTCTACTGCTGCGGTAGACATCATCAGGAGATACTGCGTGCTTTCTGTGAACTCCTCAACAGTCGGCTGCAGACTGGCTGGTCGTTGGAAACTGTCTCTCTGTTTATAGCTAAACCCCGGGTGGAGGGGAGGTTTTCTGCGCGCACCGAGTTGTGCGCTGTATTGCCGTGTGCAGAAGTCATAGGCTTCGTTGTCGTGTTATGCAGTGCTGGGATCCAAATTTTGTTTATCTTCAAGGTTTCTTCTTTTTTGTTGAAGGAATTTTTATGTTTGTATATTTCTATGGCTTCTCTGTATAGTCTGGTGTAGTAATGTGATGTTTGTGATAATACCTGGGTATCTTCAAATCTTATAATATGTTGTTGGTTGTTCATCAAGTGTTCCGCTACGGCCGATAAGAAACCTTGAAGATAAACAAAATTTGGATCCCAGCACTGCATAACACGACAACGAAGCCTATGACTTCTGCACACGGCAATACAGCGCACAACTCGGTGCGTGCAGAAAACCACCCCTCCACCCGGGGTTTAGCTATAAACAGAGAGACAGTTTCCAACGACCAGCCAGTCTGCAGCCAACTGTTGAGGAGTTCACAGAAAGCACGCAGTATCTCCTGATGATGTCTACCGCAGCAGTAGACGAAACGTCGAGTAAGAAGACAACCAGACCACGGCCTATAAGCCCGGAAGACGAACCAAATATGGATCAGTATTATTATCGTTTAGTATTGTGCCTAGGTACTTAAAGGAGTTAATTTGATCAATACAGTATTTCCTATCTACATAACTTAATAAAGTATAAGTTAGTTCACTCGCTTCAGAACTCTATCAGTGAGATCATTCTCTGGGAGCACCTATATGCATGCTATCTGTTGCACACCATTTCACACAGTTCTCGTCTGGTTAGTAGACGTTCTTTTTACAGATCTTGTGATGAAATCCTTTAATAGCAATGCGGGTCACTGTATGTCAGAGTTCGTATGTTGGTCCTTTCCATTAGTTTGTTGTCACGGCGGTGGTGGCATAAAACTCGCTCCACATCTTTGTCTTCTTATCTTGAGTTCCTGGATCACACTTTTCATCTTAACTGTTAGTGTTATATTTGAAGAGAAACATTTTTTTGCCCAGACCGAGACTCAAACCTGGGACCTTTGGCTTGCCGGGCCTAATGCTCTACCAACTGAGCTACTGGGGCGAGTTCCAATCTAGATGCAAATTTCTCTCTTATATATGTTGTAATTCCCAGCACCAAATGTTACGAAGCCTTTGCTTCTATCTTTGCAAATGGCGGCTTCTTAGTTAAGAAGACATTTATTGGGAATTTAAACACTACTTTATAAAGCCAGTAGGGCTTCTATTGATTGTTTTTATTATTAATTTAACACTTCTCACTGAAGGATAAATTATATTTATATATAAATTATATTTTGGAATTCACCCTGGTAGCTCAATTGGTAGACCATTTGGCCTGGCAAGCCAAAGGTCCCGGGTTCAAGTCTCGGTCTGGGCGAAAATTTTTCTCTTCAAATATAATTTATCCTTCAGTAAGAACTGTTAAATTAATAATAAAGACATTGTTAGTGCTATTTTTATTTGCTTTATAGATTCGATCATTTGATCTTGTTTTATCTCCAGAATTTATATTTGCTCTTGCCAACAGTTTTTTGTTCTTCCAATTCTTCTTTTATTCTATGATCTGTACATTGTGATTACAATGGAATTTGTGTTGGTTGCATTCGTTATAAATGCAAAAATCAATTTGATCTGTATTCATCACTTATGCATTAACCATGATCGAGGGAAGTTGATTATACAGGGGATGATTGGAACACATTAGCTCAGGATAGGAATGTATGGAGAGTTTGTCTGCACAAGCATGAACCTACAGGTTCAATAGTGCCAGTACAGTCCGCAGATGAAGTGAATAAAAGTATGGGATATGCTACCTATCATTATCAATCCAATACCATATTTACGCATGTATAAGCCGCACTTTTTTTACCTAAAATATAAGTTTCAAAATTAGGGTGTGGCTTATACATGAAATAACTAGATAACTGGTACATATTGGGAAGTTTCTGCACTATTGATATAAGCTGCCGAATTACAAGGTTGTGGCGTGTCATAAATCGCCTTGCCCAGCTGTAACTTGCCTTAAATTCATTGCACGGGATTTCCATATTCTTGGCTACCTTAACGCCTTCAAGTTGTTTCATTTTGACGGATACAGAAAATCCGTCTGCCCATGTTTTCCGTACGTAATCCAGGAGAACTCTTTCTAACTGTGGATATTTCGCTTTATTTCCGTGGAAAGATTGTTGATGTTGTGATGTGTTTTCAAGTGTATGTTTTGTTTGGATCCACCGTCGCACATTTTTTTTGTCCACATCAAACTTTCTTCTTACTGTTCTATTTCCGTGTTCTGCTGCATAGCGGACCACTTGTAGCTTGAATTTGGAGGTATAACTTGCTCTGCAGTGACCCATGTTTACACACAGTGAACAGAATTGACAACGAATACCATTATATTATTATTAGTCTGATCATCTTACCTCAATATTAATGTTGATTTGTTCTTGGACATGTTTCAAAACAATTCTGTTTTATCGTCAGCTTGTCCAGTCCAGACTGGTTTGATTTATGTTGCATTATATTGCACACACTGGATGTCGATGTCCACTCCATCCTGTAGTTGGCCAAAGAACCTCCAAACAAGGTCACATTCCTCTTTTTTTTTTCCTTTTTTTTTTAAGACCCTTTTCTAACAATTTTGTCTCTTCTAGGTTAAAGGTTGCTTTTGAAAAATGTTTAACATAATTTCTGGTGGAAATGAATACCGTACCTGCCAACTGACTGCCCCGTTTACCCTTGTGTTAATGACTGAGCCACAGCCTGAATGTACCCTTACATAACCGACAACAAATCTTTGGAATTTACAACATTGCCAGATTTAAAAATGGTGTAGGCCTACTTCTATCTTTTGCACTGCTTCTTAGAAAAAATATAAGACAAATATTTTTTCCCCAATTTATTATCGCAAAACTTGGATGCGGCCTATGGCCTATACACGTTGAATACTCTAACTGTTGAATTGGTGGTTGACGATCCATAGGTTTATTTCTGCTCCCTCTGCTGGCTGACTGATGAACTTCCATTTTTGGTTCGTTGGTTGGTATCTAATGTCAAGCACTTGATAATGAAATCATTCGCTCTCTTGCACTCGAATATTTAGCAGGAAGGCTGGTCTCTTCTACAAAAGCTGGACAACGGAGGAGATGGTTTCTTTCCATATCTTCATTTAAATTGCAAAAAGGGCATTTAGGTGAATCTGTTATGCCAAGTCTGTGTAGGTGTTTATTCAGGCAGTCATGTCCCATTAGCATCTGAATATTGCTACTGCAGATTTTCTTTGTAATGTAGTAATGTCATAAGCTTGTAGATTTTCCCATTCCTTTCCATTTTTTTAAATTAGGCCAATTGCATTATGTAAGAATTTAGTTGGTAGTAAATAGAAAAGACATGGTAGAGTAGAAATGAGACCTGGTGAATATTTGTGAATATCTTGAGTTGTCTGGATCTTACTGCAGGTGGAGTTGTCATTCCAAACGGGCAACATCATCTATGTGTATGGTGAGATGGACGACGATGGGTTCTACATGGGTGAATTGGATGGGGTTCGGGGGTTGGTTCCTTCCAACTTCTTGACAGAAGCTCCTCCTGATTATAGTAATGGAGGTGGAGGACCCCGGCAAGGTCGACCACCTCCACAAGACCGCAGTAGAGGTGGTGGACATGGTCCCGGAGCCAGGGGTCCTCCACCACCGCCCCGAGATGGAGTTCGCATGGATCCTAGAGACAGGAGGAAAGGTAAGTCTTTTTCTACATCATCAGCTCTGTAAACGATTTCATCAACTTGCTTGGAAATGTTTCCTTATACAGGATTTTGAATATTTCCATGAAATTTTTGCAAGGATACATTCTTAGTTTATTGCATTTGTATTATTAATTGGTATATAGTAAAAAAGAAACATCATAATAATTGCAGCAGTAGCATTTTAAAAATTAATGAGAGGTAAAAATCAATAAAATGAAGATTATATAAATAAGTTGTAATGCATAGAGAATGTTGCACAGAAGTGACGAAACTAGTCTGCATAAAAATCAAGAAATCTGAGGTGAGTCGAAATATACAATTCAAATATAATTAAATATAAACCTCATAGTGTTATTTCCTACATATATTTAATATACTAGAAGTCCCGGCCACACGTTGCTGTGGCTAAGGTATACGTTAAATCATGTTGTAGTAAACTAAGTGAAATTAATATTTACGAATAAAGACGGAAACGTTATAGCCGGTATAAAAATCCACGGGATTGAGATTTGAAACTGAGGTCAAAATTTGAAAACGATTGATGAAAATTTTCGTAGAGTTGATAAGAAGCACAAATCAGGATAAAATGTTGAATTTTAGATTTTATTAATTTTATAATCAAGTTTGTAACAAATGAGTAAATTACAAAGTTGTTAGTTGATAACATGTAACATTTAATTTTATAAATGAGGTAGGTTAGATAATTCTTAATTTTTTTAACAACAATATTTATTATTTTGAATTATAAACATTTTAAATTTTAATTTGATTTAGCACTAATCGGTGCACAATATTCTTCGTTAACCTGTCTCTAGCTAACACAAACAGATTCGATGGTTTTCCCACACGTGAGCATGCAACATATAATTGCCCATGGGAAAAACATGGATTTTCCAAATCTAAACCACAAATGGACATTGTTTGGCCTTCAGACTTATTTATAGACATGGCGAAAGCTAAACGAATAGGACCTTCATATGTTTTTAAATTGACATTCTTCTTAAATGTTAGATTTATGTCACATAGGCCTATACCAATTTGCAGAAATTCACTTGATATCTTATCATTCATGGTCTCTAGAACTGATTTGCCATATTGTTCAATGTCCCTTCTCGGTCGAGTTAAATTTAAATGAAGATGCTGTCTTTCAGCCAGATTACTTAAAACTAATACTTACACACAAAATTAATATTATTATCAATATATTGAAAATAAAATAAATACTGGACACACTTAAATTATGAAATAATCAATATTTGTAATTCAATTGAAATTTGCGGTTGCAACAAAAAGCACAGCCATCTGGATCTCTCTTTGTTAAATAATAAACCAATTACCTTACACCACCATCTGTTAGAATCGTATGGAACTCACAGATAATTATAACGCTTTGTTAAATAATAAATAATTTGCAGTAAAAAATAATGTGACTATAAATTTACTTATAAACTACCCTAAGTCTCAAGTTGGATCAAACTGCACACAGTGTGCAAAATTTTTTATTAAAATTGGTTCAGTAGTTTAGGATTTCATCGTGGACAAACAACGTGACACAAAATTTTTATATATTAAGATAATAGTATATTACAATGCGAGGTTGGGAAGTGGTTTTTACAGAATCGAGGAAAATGTTTAAAAACTGAGCTATCACCCAGTTTTTAATTTCCGAGATTCTGTAAAACACTTCACGAACGTGCGTTGTACATTATTTTTTGTGCGATGGTGTTTTCAAAATAATAAATAATAATAAAATAATAACATATTTGTTGGAAATATTTGCGTTCATTATAAACAATTGACTAACGTTAACAGTGTGGGCAATGTTTATTAGTTGAAACAACAGGAGGTATTGAGACCAATTAGTGATAAAATGGCTGCAAGTATGTATTTATTGTTTTATATTGTTTCGAGTAAACTTCAGTTCATTTAAAATGCAGTGATTTGTTTTGTATAATCTATATTAACATTACCTTTTGGATATGTTTTGTATGTACATTGTATGTAGTATACATAGAGGGCAGTGGTTTTACTTCCCACACGTGGGTGTAAATGTAATATTGCAGTATAGTTATTATTTAGGTTGGCAATCCCGAAATGTTGGAAGTTGAACTTTCAATCATGGTCGCTTTTGCTGTAAGTATGACAAAACACATTATTGCGCAAAAATAATGTTTATGCGTTGTTCTTATAAAATAAAATCTTCTCACATTAACTACAAACATAAGTAATCAAGAAATAATACCTGATAGCTAACTAACTTGCACTATCGAATCCTTAGATTCATAGCCATACAGACATAAGCTCTCCATACATCCCTATCCTGCACTAATATTTTCCAATCATCCCCTGTGTAAGTTTTTTTTAAATGTTGATATAAGTACCTTCTTATATCAGTCTTTCTCAATTAAAATGGATTTTTGTTTAAAAAACTTTGTTAATTATTTAAAATCATGTAGGCCTTTCATCTTCAACATGTTATTTGTTATTTTAAAAATATTGATCCCTGTATTATCTACTTCCCTCAAATCATGATTAATGTTATTTTCTCAACTCTACCAACTGGGCATTTTCACTCTGGTTTTCCTACAAGAAACAAGAAGCTTTCATTCCCCATTTGTGCCACATGCCCTGCCCATCACAGACTGCGAGACTTAACTTTTCTTATTACATCTGGTTTTCTATAAAGATCATGTAGGTCACTATTATGCAGTATCCTCCATTCACCTGTCTGTGTATCTCTTTTTGGCTCCAAAAATATCCCTAAGAACTCTATTCTCAAATACTCATAAGAAATGACACCTGAAACATTTGTAATCCTAACACAATCATTGGCAAAGGCCTCCTACGTATATAGGGAAGCCAGTCCATATGAGTGTTTTCTTAGTTATTGTGCTTCATTTTGCCTCATAATTCCACGTTTTCTTTCTTCTACCTTGTTACCTTAGTTCTGAAGTACTTTTCTACACACTATTATACCTTCATTTCTCCCTCCTTAGGGTTTTCCACTGCATTCATTCCCTGATTCTTGTGTGGTTTACCCATCTGCTATTTTATAATCGTTTTCCCATATATACTTACAAGGAAAGTACTTAGGCTCGAACAAACACATCTACACCAAAATCATGTGAAAGATAATTTAAAGGTCCCTTATTGCACTAGTGAAACTCGCTCATCTGCAAAACTCTGTAGTTGTCTGTTAGAGGCCTCTGCTTGTGCCATGCCTCAATGCACATTGACCTGCCGGTACGCCAGTCAAGACCAGTAGGGACGGTGCAGTGTGCCTCTGAAGTTTCATTTTGTGAAATTATTTGTGTAGTGAAACATCAGATGGGTCAGCGATTATTTAAAATATTTTTGGGCATTCTATTTTCATTTATTCTATGAACATGCCCTGGCCAACTGAGTCTAAGCTATTTTATAAATTTTACAATATGTTCTCCTTTACAAATTTGTTCTATTTATTGATTATTTCTTATTCTCCATATTCCATTTTCACTCATTGGTCCATAGATTTTTAAATAATTTTTCTCTTAAATATCCTTAATGAGATTTCATCTTCTATTTTTAAAAAATGCTTGAATCGGGACTTGAACCTCTATACACCAATATGCAATCCATTACACCATTCAAGACACAATATATACGTCAACATTTCTTTCCTCATATACAATTCTCTAAACATCCGAAGGCAGATGACTATTAGAGAATTGTATATGAGGAAAGAAATGTTGTAACTTGAATCATGTCTTGAATGGTGTAATGGATAGCATACTGGTGCTAGATCCAGTGTTCAAGTCCCAGTTCAAGCATTATTCTTTTCTTTTCAAAATAATATTGTCCAGTATTGAAAAGTATTAATATTTAAATATAATATCAAAATATTCTTCTTCTATAAGATAAGTCAGCAAAATGATACTGAGGATGCGTTCACCATGAACCCGAAATCGCGATCTACTTAAAAGATTAATTATGAGGAGAGGTATGAAACATTTGATTTTATCTTAAATTAAACCTCATAGTGATTTATTCCTATAAAAGTTCAATATTCTTCTTCTATGTTTAGTGCCCATATTTCAGCTGTATATTATGTTACAATTGGTTTCACCAGCATGGAGAAAGCTACTGGTACTGTGTAACATTTAAAACAATAAAATTTGCCAAAGGTCCTGGGTTCAAACCCTGGTCTAGGTGTGCATTTTTCTCTTCAAAAATAAAATTTGTACCTGTTATAGCAGTCATTCTCAACAAGTTATATTTGTATAAATTATTCAGGCAGGCCTTTCACAACTGGTTCCATTTTCAAAGCTGTTCATTGGGTACTGATTGTTTTTAACAAATATATTGTATAGTGGGTTGATCTGGTAGGGCGTGTTCTCATTCAGCAGGTTATCGTTTCTTGTTTCAAATCAACCCACTGTACAATATATTCATTAAAAACAACCAGTACCCAATGAACAGCTTTGAGAATGGAACCGGTTCCGAAAGTCCTAGCTGAATAATTTATACAATTATAATTTGTTGAGGATGACTGCCACGACAGGTACAAATGTTATTAGGTTATGTAGGTAGGAAATAACACTATGAGGTTTATTTTAATTTTGTTGAGTTGTTTCTTGACTCAACTCATACTTCTTAACTCCCTTGCAGATCTAGATTTCATCACTGTATTTGTGACATTCTCAATGCTGTTAACGTTCACAACTGACGTCCAATGGTCTCCTCTCCTGCAGACTGACCTCCATGCCATCTGATGGCTGACCGACAAACTTCCAAATCAATCCCCTCTCCTTATCACCGGGTATTTCAAAATTCATAGTTGTGTTTTTATTTTTGCATATGTAAATTTTTTCCCAAATTGTGAGTTCCTTTGGTTTTTCCAATTGTATAAGTAATGTTGTTTTGGTTTCTATTCTATCTGCAATAGCTGCACATGTCTGGTCAGAAAAACATAGAATAGAAACCAAAACAAAATTACTTAAACAATTGGAAAACCGAAAAAACTCACAATTTGGGAAAAAATTTACATATGCAAGAATAAAAACACAAATATGAATTTTTAAATATCCAGTGATAAGGAGAGGGGATTGATTTGGAAGTTCGTCGGTCAGCCATCAGATGGCGCAGAGGTCAGTCTCCAGGAGAGGAGACCATTGGATGTCAGTTGTGAATGTGAAACAGCATTGAGAATGCTACAAATACAGTGACGAAATCTAGATCTGCAAGGGAGTTAAGAAGTATGAGGTGAGTCAAGAAACAACTCAACAAAATTAAAAACAAATGTTATTGTTTCAAATATTTAACATTAACCTCAACGATGCAAAATGTTTATTAAAAGTACTGTGTAACATGCAACCTGCTCATTTTATTGATATCTTCTCTCTCTTATGTCATTGCCTTTTTAATTTTAAATGCTATGGCAACAAAACTAAGAATGTATCCTCTTTTTATCAATAATTTTGTGATGCCATGCCCATTTTATTAAAAGCTAACTGTGGCAAAGATAAAATTAATTAATTGGAAAAACTTCTATTCTAAATTTTACAAATAAATGTTATTTATATTTGATAAAATAAATAGCAGAGAGATTGCTGCAACTTTCTTCTTATTCTCAGGGCAAGAGCAAGCATTTTTTAAAATAAATTTTAACAATGTAATGGATACAGAATATATTAAAATGTATTATTTGCAGATAAAGAGAATTAAATATAACCAAGATATTGCTCAGTTTGACTTGTAAACAGTTACGGTAAGTATTAGAAATAATGTGATTAGCTTGTTAATGCCCTGCAGGCTTCTATGGTACCGGTATACTCGCTATTACAACCTGGGGCATGGCATTAAGACAACCATAACTCCAGGGTTTCAAGGCTAGCTGTTCGATAAAACCACCCCTTTAAATTTTCTATTTTGTTTAAATAAAACTCTTTGCTTCATAATTATATGTGAATTTATGTAGTTTCAAATGTGTAGTTCTTCTTATTGTGTGCCTCTTCAGGGAGGTCTATTCCAAATATGCTTCCAAACATATCTGTCTTCCCATGCTTTTATTCTTTTTAATTCTTATCAATCATATTTTGTAATAGTGAGTGGAGAACTTATTTTTTAATGACTCGCCTCATACATTTTCAAATTTCTTTGATACTGACGGTTTCAGACATCTTGTCCCTCTTCAGTCATGACTTCCACTGGTGAAATTCTCTGGTTGTTGATTTCTCTATGGATGTCAAAAACCAGAGAATTTCATCAGTGGAAGTCATGACTGAAGAGGGACAAGATATTGTCTGAAACCGTCAATATCAAAGAAATTTGAAAATGTATGAGGTGAGTCGTTAAAAATATGTTTTCCACTCACTATTAATAATATAACCTCATAATGTTTACTTCCCAACATTAATTTTAAAATATATATATATTTTTGTAAATTTGTCTTGACTTGGTCAATCCAAGTTATGCTCTTAATTGGATTTATTTTGTCTCAAATAATTTGTTATAATTTTTAAGTCAAATTTTGTTCATTTTTTGATTGAAAATTTATTATTATTACAAATTTTAATATATAGTCTACTTTTGAAACTTTTGATAGGACAATGTCTGCCACACTAGCATAGGTGGTAGTGTGCCTCATTAGCAGGTTCAACATTTTCAGTGTGATTGAAAATTTATATCTGGGCTTGGGGTGGTATAAAACTTTTAAACCTTAAATTGACAGTGTATCCTATAATATGCACTGATTTAATTTATTTAATTTTGTTTATAAGACAATAGAAAAAAGAAACAAGAAGAAGTTACTTTTATTATCCATTTCATACACTCAGTGATGGATAAATCATATTTGGAAAGAAAAATTATACGCTCAGACTGTGGTTTGAACCCAGGACATTTGGCTTTCTAGGCCAATACTCTACCGACTGAGCTATCTGAGCAAATTCCAGTCTAAATGCAAATTTTTCTCTTATATACGCTGTTAATTCCCGCGCACCAAATGCTTAATGGGAATTGACAGCGTATATAAGAGAAAAATTTGCACTTAGATTGGAACTTGCTTAGATAGCTCAGTCGGTAAAGTATTGGCCTAGAAAGCCAAAGGTCCTGGGTTCAAGCCACAGTGTGATCACATATTTTTTCTCTTCAAATAAGAAGAAATTACCTAAATTTGTTCACATTATGCAATAATGTATAATAATAGCATTTACACATGATTTTGTTTTATATTTTATAAAATTTATACAAACTAAATTTAACATTTTTAATGTCTAGTTGTAATTATGAAGCAAAGAGTGTAGGAAAGTTTAAAGAGGTTATGTTTGCAGCTTGCCTTAAGGGAAGGTGGCGATGAAGAAGGGAAAAAGTAACTCGTAACCAAAGAATTATGTCTCTGATTCTAATTATCTGATATTGTTGTTAAATAAGGACATATTTTACTTTAAAAGTACATTTCATAAATTGAGTCAGAGAATTTTTTTTTTCATGTCACCTCATAAATCTCTTATGTTTTCACAGTATAAGGTTTCAAAGGCCTTCATTGTCGGCTAAAACTCTGACTCAGTCTTAGTTTTGGCTGACGATGGAGGATAAGGCCTTTGAAACCTATACTGTGAAAACTAGAGGCAAGATTTAAAAAGTTTTGGTTATTGTATCCTTTTTTATTTTTTATTTCATTCTTTGCATTAATAGTTCACTAGAATATGACTATTCAATTCTAGTTTTTTTTAAAGAATAATTAATGTCTGAACCGGAAATCAAATCCTGGACTTCAAGACATGGTATAAATGCTAACATGTGTCTTGAATGGCGTAGTGGGCTGCATACCAATGTACAGAGTTGGGGACCTGGGGTTCAATACCCGGCTCAGATGTTAATTTTCCTTTTCAAAAAATTAATTTGTCCAGGACTGGAACATGTTATACTAAATATAACATCAAAATCTAGTTTCTTTACTTAGTGATAATTTGCAGTTAAAATTTCACTTTCTTATTTATTATAGAAAATGTGAAAACTGTACCTCAATATAGGTATGTGATGGCCAAACTTAAATTGTATAATAATTAATTTAAACTATTTGGTGTAATATGTCTACAAAATATATATGTATTTTTAAAGGTAAATGCTTCCTTAATTAATGTAAAAAATGTAATAATATCGGGTAATTATAATCAGAGATATAATTTTTTTAATAAACAAGTTGAGTCTGTTGTTATCTTACCTCATATTAGTTGTTTTTTATAGGACATGTTTCAGAGCATCTTTGCTCTATTGTCAGCTTGTACAGACTGATGATCTTTAAGTTGTCGACCCTGGATGTCAACTCCTGCTCCTTCTGTTTGTGGTCCAAAGAACTTGCATATTAAATCTCTCTCCCCAGAAATTTCAAAATTCACTATTCTCTCCTTGTTCTTCTGGATGTAGATTTTTTCCCATATGGCAAGTTCATTTGTGTGGCATCCTCTTGCCTTCAATCATTCAACAACCACTTTTTAACAGAAATGAACTCACCATGTAGGAAAAAATCTACATCCAGAAGAACTGGGAGAGAATCATGTATTTTGAAATTTCCGTGGAGAGAGATTTAATATGCAAGTTCGGCTAAATTTTACAACCTGTGACGTGACATTCTTAATTTATTCATAATTTCCTGTCAAATTTTATTCTTAGGGTTCTATTTTTCATATTATTTCCCACCATTCACAATGATTTTTACATGTTTTCTAATTATTTAAATATATTTTTTCATGATATTGAACTACATGAAGATGTGGCAGCCATATTGATTTTAATGAATATTCTGTGTTCCATTACAGCCAACATAGAGTCTATATTAATATACTTACACTAAATAAAATGTTCTTTCACAGGTTAGAGTACTGAAATTGTTAAGAAGAATCAAATGAATCGTGAATTTTTCTTACCTCATATATCTATGTTTTTTAACACAGAACTGCAGTATTGGGAAACTCATGAGTCGTAAAAAACAGCTGACGATGGGAATGATGTTTCCCGATACTGCAGTTCTGTATAGATGTATGAGGTAAGAAGAATTCACGATTAATTTTATTCTTATTAAGAAAACCTCATAATGTAAAAATTCCAAACTTTATTATATGAATGTACTTAAATTGTGTTAGGTTAGCTTTTAGGTGCGTTGGCAACGCGAGTTCAAATATCGTTATATTATTTTTTAGTCTGATCATCTTACCTCAATATTAATGTTGATTTGTTCTTGAACATGTTTCAAAACAATTCTATATTATCGTCAGCTTGTCCAGACTGGTTTGATTTATGTTGGACAAGCTGACGATAAAACAGAATTGTTTTGAAACATGTTCAAGAACAAATCAACATTAATATTGAGGTAAGATGATCAGACTAAAAAATAATACAATTAAAATAACCTCAAAATATCACTTCCTAAAATTAAATATTATTATTCAAATATTGTGTATATGTTGGCTGCATCCCATGATTCCATAGTGTAAACCACTTTGCGTCTGTTAGCATGCACATAGTGTATGATTGGAACTTAGAAAAAAATTCTCACATCACATGCTGTAAATTATTTCTGCAAGTTCTTTGGACCACAAAAAGAGAGAACAGGAGTTGACATCCATGGCTGACAACTAAAGATCAGTCTCTACAAGCTGACAATAGAGCTAAGATGCTCTGAAACATGTCTTACAAGAAACAACCAATATGAGGTGAGATGACAACAGACCCAACTTATTTATTAAGTAGGACCTCATAATGTTACTGCCTATTGTATTTTCATATGTTTGTTACGAGTTACTTTTTTACCTTCCCTCACAACCAACTACCCCTAATATTACATACAACTGATAGGGAGGGAGAGGAGGTAGAGTAGATGTGTCACTTCCGCCCCTCTCTAGTATATTATTGTCACCCACAAACCCTTGTCTAAACCCTTATGTAAATATAATTGTGTCACCTACCCCTCCACAGTTGTTTTTAATTTTGTAAAATCTAGGAGCACCAGCTTCTAGACTTGACATTTTTAACTTGACTCACGTCCGTAGAAGTTGACTCCACATCGGTGTCTTTACACAGCACAATATTCTTTTACTTCTTTTTTTGTTTATTTTAATTTAAAAGTTTTTTTTTAGCTCTTGTATTATTTTGTGTTTGCTGTTGGTGTGGCATACTGTGTTACTACCCCTCCCTTTCTCCACTACATTGAACAGTTTTTAGCTTTCTCTGTTTTGAAATTGACCCCAGTAAAGGAGTTCTTGGTGTGCTTTTAACCCGTTATATGTATGTATGAGTGTTTGACTGGTTTCAGGTTCTATGCTCTAAGGAAGTCTGTCTCAGATTAAATAAAATGTTTGCATTAAGCTTAGTCACTTACAAAATTAAGAGTGTTTTAAGTCTATGCTATTATTCATACAGGGACTTTTGTCGCCACAAATTAATTATCTAAAAAAAATATATTAAACTAAAAAATTATAAAACTGATTTTTTTTTTTAGTTACTGGGACTATAAGTAAATATCATTTAAAAAATGCATTATTATATGGAAAATAATACTTATTAATTGAAAGTTTGAAGAAGTGATTGAATTCAAATACCTAGGAACAGCATTATCAAAAAGTTTTGAGATGCACAAAGAAATTTAACATAGGCTGAACTTTGGAAGTGCATGCTATTATGCACTACAGGGACTATTGTCATCCCAGCTTCTCTAAAAAAAACGTTAAACTAAAAATATATGGAAAGGTTATTCTTCCAGTTATACTATAATGATGCAGAACATGGTATCTTATTTTAAGAGAGGAGAAAAATTATGAGTAGTTGAGAATAAAGTCCTTAGGAAATTTAAAAAAAAAAGAATATATATATATATATATATATATATATATATATATATGGAGAAAACTCCATAACAGCCAGACATAATAAGAACAGTTAAGTCTTGTAGATTGGATTGGACAGGATATATGGCATGGAAAGTTTTTGTAGGAAAGCACCGAGTAGGTAGGCCAAGGATAAGGTGGGAGAATAATATTAACCGTGTTTTGAGTGAGGTGAATTATACAAGGAATGATTGCAAATAATTAGATCGGGATATGGATGTATGAAGAGTTTATGTCCACATGACATGAAGCTACAAGTTCGATAGTGTCATTGAGTTAGTGGTTCTTTTAGTTAGAATGTATGGATGCTCAACATGTCTCTTACTTTATGAGAGGAGAAAATATTCTGTTTGAGAATAAAGTGCATATGATTATTTTTAGACTTCTTCTTCTTCTTCTTCCTTCCAAGTATTAGGCCAAGGCCTGTTACGATCCTATAGAAAATTTTCCCTCCAGCGTTTGAGGGAAATTCTCGTATAAGACTTGAAAGCATAATAATAGTCCCTTCGATTGGTTGCTGGCCAAAGGAAGGCAAGACCAGTGATGGGGCTGCCATCTTATAGCCTCTGGTCAGGCTTTTCTGGAGAAGAAAAGAAAATAAAGGAAAGAAGAAATGGAAGAAAGGAAAGACTCCCTAGCCCTCGGATGCCCTAATAGCGTCGGGGTCGAAAAAACAAGAGTTAACCAAGAGAGGTTAGATAGTAAAGTTAAAAAAGTGCAAAACACAAGTAAGTGGAAGAAATGTTTTGCACAGCTTGGGCACCTTGTGGTCGCCATCCACATATCCCCTAGATGAGGACCCCTGAGGGTTAAAAAGAGATAAACAGACAGGTGAATGAAGGAAACTACATATATTGAACTCCATGATCTTTTTGTGAAACCAGATATAATTAAGAATAGTTAAGATCTCATAGAGTCGGCTGCAATGGACTAGTGGTTATGTTCCTTGCCTCTGGTTCCAAAGATCGCAGATTCAAACCCGGCCAGGATTGATGTATTTTTTTATGGAAAAATCCAAGGAGCAAGTCCTCTGGGAGGGACTTTAAGCTGTGGGTCCACAGTCTGAAGATTTTCAGGCTCGTAAAAGATCCTTAAGCCTGAATAAAAAGGTCTCTAAGCTAAATTTACCGATCTCAAACATCCTAGTAATACCTTAGTAGCCTGCTAGATGTCTCATTGAGTTAGTGTGTTAACCACATGGCACTCATGACATCTATGAACTAATAAGATAACTAAAAATTAACTTGGTTTATTAACTCTTAACAAAGGAAAAGCTTAGGCAGAACATGAGATTACAGAGGATAACATTAGCCATGGTTTGAGGAGGTGAATTTTACAGTGAATGAGTGTAAAAAATAGCTTAGGATAGGGATGTATGGGAACTTACATTGTACTGGCCACAAATTTCTCAGTTTGATGGAGCCAATGAGTTAGCTTAGATAACAAAATTTTACTGATTCTTGTCAAATAACTTGCTGCTAATAATGATTCTTGTTTCACAGTTTAATTATTTAATTCTCACACAGTCCTTTATACGGTACTCACTAACTAACTCACTTGGCACTATTGAACCCACATATTCCTGGCTGCGCGGACATTAGCTCTCCACACATTATTTTTTTTCAATAATCGCCTGTATAATTTACTTCCCTTAAATCATGCATTAACCTTTAGAAGACTTGTGGGACATATTTGTCCATAAAATGTAAAGCCTCAAAGGACTTAGTGGACATATTTGTCCATTGATAACATTATTTCTTTGTAAAAGTATAAAAATTCAGGAAATGTTGCAAGGAAGTTATTTGTAGCTCTAACCTATTGTTTTAGATCAAGTATTCATAAAAAATAAAATAATAAAACATGTTGTATCTTTTCCACCCCCTAATTTTGTATTTAAATTATAATGAGTTAACATGGTAAATATCTTGTTAGTATTTATTTTTTTAAAATATCTGATATGCTACCTACATTATTTAGATAATCCAGGATGCCTTGGTCACTCGTTTAGAACTGTCTTTTTGTATGATAGTCCTTGAAGCACTCCGATATACACAACCCAACGTTAATCTTTTCAATCCTGTTTACATATTATGTTACACGCTAATTCACTACACGTATCATAGGCGTCAGAGTAACTATCAGCGTATAATTCTTTCACAATTTCTTCTTCCGTAACTAATATACGTGAAGCCATTTTTTATATTTTAAAAAACGAACCACAGTCTACAGTTACTAATTCAAGACTGAATGCTAAGGGCCTGACTAAGGGTTTGACTGCCACAGAAAAAAAAAAATTGCTGATAACTCAGTCATCAACAAGACTGGGTACCCGTGTTTATGGTTTGAAAGCAGATTTTTCAAGGCACACGTGTTCACACTATGTCATAAAATTCCCCTTGCAACAGTACAGTCACCTTCAAATCATAAACTGAACCCGTTATAAAGTCAAACCAAAAAATATAGACCTCGCAAAATAAATTTTAACTTTTAATAATAAAATTCTCTATTGTATGTAAAAATAAAACATTTAATTGAATAATACACTCCTTTATGAATTAAATAAACGTTATTTTATACTTATATCTCTTATAGTTTATCGTAAAAAAATTGTTTTGTTAGTATGTGCGCTCTACCATCCATTTAATATCACGGACTGGGATTTAAATTCCGTCCAGCAGTTCATGCGGTACTTTTTAAATACCCCGGAATATAAAGGTTAATATTATTCTCCCATCTCATTCTTCGTCTACTAACTGGGTGTTTTCCCTCTGGTTTTCCAAGAAATTTCCATTCCCATCTTTCATTCCCCATTCATGCCACATGTCCTCCCATTGCAGCCTACAAGACATAACTGTTCTTATTATATCTGGTTTCTTATAAAGACTATGTGTGGTCTTCTCCATTCACCTGTATGTTCATCTCTTTTTGGTCCAAAAAAAATACTCATAGTCTTTTTACCTCCCTTAAAGTAAGAGTCCATGTTTCGCATCCATATAATGTAACTGGGAGAATAACAGTTTTATATATTTTCAGTTTAATGTCTTTTGAGAGAAGTTACTTTCACTTAATACAGTTTCTTGCCTTCACTCTTGATATCACTTCACTGGTTCACTCTTCAGAATCAACTGACTTCTCCAACCCTCGTTTGCGAGGGTAGGAATGTTCTTGGTGCCGAATTGAGACTTTTCCACACTGGATTTCTTAAGAGTCAATCAGATTTTTCTAGATGGGATCAACATATGTGGAACATTCTTCTCGGGTCCAATTTTTGAGTTGACAGCTCATGAATCCTTCTGTATCACACAAGACTCTCATCGCCGCTCATGAAATTCAAAAGCTAGCCTAACAATGCTTCACAATATATGTATAACTATGATACTAAAACAGATATGAGATTATACCCAAAAGTTCAGAGAGATGTAGGAGTACCACGTATACTGAGGCTCAATCAGTGAAATTGGAACAGGTTCTTACTTAAACTTTGAATATAGAAGAAACAAAAAGTGTAGTCCTTTCTTTTTCCTCAAAATATTTGTTAACCTTACTAACATATGCTTTTACATGTAGTTGAAGCTATAATTAATAATTATTGTAGTTACTGTGGAGATTAGATTGGTTTTCCAAATGTCTTAAATAGATTCTCCTCATGTTTTCATATTATGGTAACCCAAATTAATACTGAACTATCCCTGTAGCATAATGTGTAAATTATTACATGATGTAATTTGAAGAAATTTAGTAGATTTTGTCTGTTACAAAAATTAATGTATCATAAGCACAAACACATCTGTATATTATCATATCATTGTATAGTTTTATACAGTGTTCTAATGGAAATTTATAAATGCTTTCAAAAGATGAAATGCATCATGCAAGAACTGCCTAAACTAACCAATTTACTCAGTCAAATTTATGATCCATTTTTTCTGGTTTATGGAATATATATTTAACTTATATCACTATGAAGTTTAATTTAAAATTAAAATAAAATCATTTTTTCCGTACTTCATATCCTGTCTTCCAATTGGACCTGTTTCAAAACCTAGGCGGTTTCATCATCAGTAATGTTTTGACCAATGTTCTGTCATCTAGGATCACTGCTGCTTACTCCATCTATAGGTGGACCGATGAACTTACGAACCAAATCAACTTCCCCAGGAATTTCAAAGTTCATCAATTTTTCTTTCTTGTTTTTTTTAATGTGGATTTTTTCTTTTGGTTTTTCTAGTTTAATAAAACAAATAGAAAAACCAAACGAGATTATGGTTTGGGAAAAAATTCTCATTCAAAAAACAGGAAAGAAAAATTAATGAATTTTAAAATTCCCGGGGAAGTTGATTTGATTCGGAGGTTTATCGGTCCACCAACAGATAGATTAAGCAGCAGTGCTCCTGGACGACAGAACATCGGTCATAAAATTACTGATGATGAAACTGCCTTGGTTTTGAAACAGGTCTAATTGGAAGACGGGATGTGAGGTAAAAGAAATTTTATTTTATTTTATAGATAATATATTTCTTTTGTTGATTAAATTGTATGAATACAGTTTCATTATGAAAAAATAAACATGGCAGCCAGTAGAGCAATTATTAAATTTTGGCTTTCAGATAAATCTGCCTTCCTAATGGTGGTTTTTTTAGTAATACCCTTTGTTTTATTTCAATTGGGATATATTAATTTTCATTGCAATAAATTGAAAATTGTTACCGTTAGAATTATGTTTTTAATTTTTTGTTTTAGATTAACCCCACTCCTAATGGTACAATTTTGCTGGTTAGTTAACTCAACCTTATTTTTCTTAATTGATTGCTATATACCAAGTTTGATTTCAAAAAATGTGCCTGCTAGATCATTAGCAGACACACACATTATAAGCTTCTTGTCAGAAACAGTGCTCCTGGACAACAGAACATCAGTTGTGTAAATACTGGAGATGTAACCACTAAGGTTATGAAACTGGTCTAGTTAGAAGACAAGATATGAGATGAGGTGGAAAGAATTTATTTTAAATTATAAGAAAGGTATTCTCTAAAAATCAGCAAAATCTAATCATTTGGAGTGGAAGTTTACTGAAAATGTTAATTTAAAAATTGTTCTAGTAGCCGTCATGTTTATTTTAATCCAACATAACCATATATATATATATATTATATATCGACGGTAGGCAATGAAAACCTCATAACTGCATCAGTCATTGAAAACCACATAGTCCAGTAGTCAGCACAGAAGTATGTGATGCATAACCTGTTAAGAGCACGGATTTCAAATTTATTAATAACTTGACTTGTATTCTGTAGTAAAATATGTGGGAACTATTGCTTATCAATTTTCATAATTATTTAAAACAGTTATTTGTCTCTCCTGTAAAATTTACCAAAATGGAGTTAAGAGGTTTTCATTGCCCACCATCGATATATTTATATATAATTTAATTAACGATATATATTCAGTAAACTAACAAGATCAGAACATAAATTTGACTTACTGAGGATTTTTTTTTTAGTTCACGCAGTTCCTGCATGATGAACTTTTTCTTTTTCTGTTTCTTCAGTCATCAAGATAAATGTTTGGTTGGATCATCACTACACTTTTGTTTGCTTTGCATTCTGCACAAGGTATATGGTTGGTATTATTGTAGTCTCTTACCAATTTGTGCTTTTCATATGATGATTCAACCAAATGAGTCATTATACAAAAAGCACAAATTGATAACGCCAACTATCTACCTTATGCAAAACCCAAAGCAAATGAAAGTACAGTGTCAACATTAACTATAACATTGCAAAAAAATCTTGTATTTTGAAAATTCATCAACATTTTCAGAAATGTGAAAAATAAATTGGCCTAGCATTACTCTTTTTCTGCTCATTACTGTTATGTATTTTTTTAATCACATCAAGGACCTGAAATTCTCAATAACAGAGCCATTGCCATCTTCATTTGTTACGCTTGAGGCGTCCATTTGATTTAACAGTTGTTAAATAACATTTCACACAAAATTCCCTAAATGAAATCAGTAAGATTACAATTCAAACCTAAGATAAATAATTGCAACAGTATTAGTAGGTGAAAATATATGAATAGTACACTTTGTTAAGTATTCTCTTTTGACATTTTTAATTATTCTAATTATTCACTCCGTACAAATCTCTTTTAATAATCAATGTTTTTTCTTAATTAATAAATAATATAATACAAATTACTAATAGAGTTAGAATTTAACACCTCATCTCAAAATTGTAGATTTCTCAAAGATTAGTTTTGATACTTCTTTGTCATCTTCAGCTCTATCTAAGATAGATGATAAAAAGAAGTATTAAAACTAGTTATATTTAAATTAATATTGGGAAGTAAACATTATGAGGTTATATCATTAATAGTGAGTGGAGAACATATCTTTAATGACTCACCTCATATAACTTCAAATTTCTTTAATACCGACAGTTTCAGACAATATCTTGTCTTCTTCAGTGGAAGTCATGACTGAAGAGGGACAAGATGTTGTCTGAAACTGCTGGTATCAAAGAAATTTGAAATAATATGAGGTGAGTCGTAAAATATGTTCTCCACTCACTATTAATCAAAACTAGTCTTCAAGAATTCTACAATAATGAGTTGAGGTGTTAAATTCAAACTCTATTAGTAATTAAAATAAACCTCATAGGGTTGTATGCAAATACATTAGTCTCTACTCAAATTACTTCCAATCACTGGTGAGCTGAGATCGAATTAACGGCCGCCTTAACCGGTCATACATGAATGTTGACGTTTTCATAATATTGGCAACGAATTACCCAGAATTCTCAGCGATAAAACCACTTCCGTTATTTTCGTCTGCTATAGAGGAATGCATTTATGCTTGCATCCCGCAAATAATACCGTATACAAACACGTCTGCAACGCGCAATATTACGCCGATTCTCCTGTTCTTCTAGTAGACTCTATCAAATTCCTCTTCTCCGCGTATACCAAAAACATGATCAAAGTCTTCAAGGTCCGACATCTTGGATAAGTTTCAAACTACATCGGTTCCCTTCGGGATTTTCACATAAGTTTATATCTTGAGCTACGATCTTAAGGTACCTTGTCAGGTAGCTTACAATTATTACCGCGTGAATAGATTTCTGAGTAAGAAAAATGTGTTTGAATAAAACTTTATCAGCAGAGAACGCCTTTTACTGTCTAATGCGTTCAAACATTCGACCCTAGTGTCACTTCCTTCAAATATTAATGAAAATAATAAGTTATTGTTTCTATCCTTATTATCTCTTGGTTAACAAAACAAAATATAATAACATGATATTTTGTACATTTTCAGGAATAGTTTCAAAGAGAAGATCTTTTTCAAACTAGTCTTGGAAAATATACATGTGACATGAAGTGTAAATTCTGATTCATTAAATGATTATTAAATAAACCTCAAAATGTACTTTTTATAATTGAGTTGTATAAAATGTTTTTACATCTCACCCTCATAAAGTTCCATGTTTTCACGATACCAGTTTCAAAAGATTTTGTCTTCATCATCAGTCAAACACCAACTGTTGAAATTTTGCCATTACCATCATTTTCCACAGTGCAGATGGTGGTATTGGTAAAATTTAAACAGTTGCAGTTTTACTGATGATGAAGATAAAATCCTTTGGAATTGGTATCGTGAAAATACAGAACTTTATGAGGTGATATATAAAAATATTTTTTCCAGCTCAATTATAAATTAAAAATTACCTCGTAGTGTTACTTCCTAAAAATAAAAAAATATTACAACACTAAAATTTTAGCATGTTGTTAGTAAAAAAATTATACATAAAATGGTATTAACATTAGTAATTAAAATAGGATCTAGTAATTTAATAATAAAATATTGGTTTTACCCTTAACATATATTGATGAAACCAGCTCTTGAAGAATAAAATATTAAGCTATTTTTAATATGTTTATAAATTTGTTGACTTTTTAAGACATTTTATATCATATTAGGAGCATTGATTTTCTCACAGTTTTAAGTAAGAAATAAAAATATAGACTAAAATGAACATCAAATTATATTTGAAGAGAAAAATTTATTATAATTATATTATTTTTAGTCTGATCATCTTACCTCAATATTAATGTTGATTTGTTCTTGGTCATGTTTCAAAACAATTCTGTTTTATCGTCAGCTTGCCTAGACTGGGTTTGATCCCAAGATCTCTAGTTCTATAAACTAGTTCTCTTTTCAATTGAACTACCTAGGCTTTCAATTTAAATTGTGTTTAGATTGGAGACCTAGATAGTTTAAATTGGTAAGAGCACTAGTGTATAGAACTAGAAACCTTGGTTTCGAACCCTATCTAGGTGTATATTTTTCTCTCCAATTATAATTTGTCATTCACGAGAAATGTTAAATTTAAAACAAAAACATAAAATGAACATAATTAAAGAGAAAAAATTTGCATCTGATCTGGGATTTGAACCCAAGATATTCAGCTTTATGTGCTGGTGCTCTACCATTGAGCTACTTAGGCACACTTCCCAAAGCAAGCACAAATTTCTCTCTCTTTTTTTTACCCAAGTCTTCTCTATGTAGTGATACTGTCTTCACAAAGCTTGTGTTCAAATCAAGTTCAGGTACAAATTTTCTCCTCTAATTAATTGATCAATAGATTGTTTTTATAAAAGATGAAGTGACTTTGCTTTTTCAGGCATTTTAATTAATGATGTGATACATCTTCCTAAACAGCGTAGAACAAGATGGAGGAAAGAGGAAGAACAGACAAACGTTACCTTTCCATTCCCATAATTCCTTGCGACAGTGTGTTGGTAACAGTTCTATGTCAGAATCCCTGCATTAACTAAACAAAATCTTTACCCTGACAGTAATGTCTAAAAATTAATTTAAAAAGAACTTAAATTTAAAACATTGCTAATTGGTTTAATTTTTTTGCCTGTAGCATTGCTTGGCTTTTCTCTTGAGCATGTATCTTCTTGTATGAATCAGATCTGACTTAGGACTGTTATTTTTAATTTAGACTAACATTAAGATATTACAGGCGTATACATGCAATACCTTTACCTGTAAACATTCTTCTAATAAACATTTTAATAATTTAAAAACAGAAAAGATTTTATTAATTAAATTATTTTCAGTCTGATCATCTTACCTCAATATTAATGTTGATTTGTTCTTGGACATGTTTCAAAACAATTCTGTTTTATCGTCAGCTATTCCAGACAAATCAACATTAATATTGAGGTAAGATGAACAGACTGAAAATAATTTAATTAAAATAACCTCAAAATATCACTTCCTAAAATTAAATATTAAAGATTTTATTGCATTCCATTTGAAGTTATTCTGTATTGCTGAGTTCCTGAATGATCTTGCTAACAACATAGCCATGTACAGGGTATATAAAAAAGTGAAACTTCAGATATAATTTTTTCACATGCATAAAGAGTGTTCTGAAAAAAAGATTCCAATATTTATAAAGGAGATAGTATTTGACAAAACAAGAAAAAATTGCTATTTTATGATACCATGTCACCTGTGAGTATTTGATCGGAGAAAAAAGTGACTGCTGGCATCATGTTTGGCCAATGTGATAATACATGTTCCTGCTAGAGCCAATTGCCAACATGTTTACTCATATATAAGGGGATTTTATCCCAAGAGTCATGTATATCATTGTTTGAGGTGAGAAAATGAGCAAGTTAGTGTTAGTTTGGACAAATTAGTGTTAGTTTGGACAAGTTAGTGTTAGTTTGGGCAAGTTAGTGTTAGTTTGGACAAGTTAGTGTTATTTGGGCAAGTTAGTGTTAGTTTGGACAAGTTAGTTTTAGTTTGGACAAGTTAGTGTTAGTTTGGACAAGTTAGTGTTAGTTTGGACAAGTTAGTGTTATTTGGACAAGTTAGTGTTAGTTTGGACAAGTTAGTGTTAGTTTGGACAAGTTAGTGTTAGTTTGGACAAGCTAGTGCTAGTTTGGACAAGTTAGTGCTAGTTTGGACAAGTTAGTGTTAGTTTGGACAAGTTATTGCTAGTTTGGAGAAGTTAGTGTTAGTTTGGACAAGTTAGTGTTATATGAGCAAGTTAGTGTTAGTTTGGAAAAGTTAGGGTGAGAAAATGGGCAAGTTAGTACACTAGGTTATTTTTTTTAAAGATACATTAACATTTGAACTGGGAATCAAACCGCAGAGCTCCAATTCTGTACATTGGTGTGCAGCCCACTACACCACTCCAAACATGGTACACACATTAACATTTCTTTCCACTTACACAATTCTCTAACGTCCAAAGGCAGATAGCTAGAGTTGTCAACAACACTATTAGATGACTTCTATTCAAAGTATTTTAACGAGCATTTTACATTACTTTTAAGCGATATATCTAACTTGCAATTATCAATAATTGCATATTTTAGGCTGAATTGTGGGGAAGGTAACTTAAAATGTTCCTCCATTTTATGAAAAAGAATAGTAAGTTCTAAAATAATAAACTGAAAATGATAACAAATCTATTCTCAGTTTTTGATCCCTCGACAAGAGTTTATAGTCCCGCGCCGTAGCCGAGCGGTTAAGGTAGGAAGCTTTGGCGCAGAGCTACGGGACTTGCGCTGTTTCGAGTCTCCATGGGGGAAGAAATTTTCTCATGGTATTTCGGCCAGTATGGGACCGGTGCCCACCCAGCATCGTGAGGCAATTGGGTAGCTACAATAAGTAGCGGCTCCAGGTTGAGGAACCAGCTATAACGGCTGGGGGACTCGACATGCTAACCACATGTCACCCCTACACTGGCTGTTGATCATCTGCCTCTGTGATTGACACATGTGGATGTGAAGGGCCAGCAGCCGGCTGGTAAAAGGGCAACCGCTGAAAAGTGGAAAGACCCTCAATCGGACAAGAGTTTATAGATGGCATTTGTGTGGCATCGAAATTGTTGCAAAGTTAGCGACGAAACCTAGGTCTGCATAAAAATCAAGAAATATGAGGTGAGTCAAAAAATATTTTTATGTTAAAATAAATATAACATCAAAACACCAGGATAGTTTGGTGTTCACTTGTTTGTTAGAAGCTAGAAGTTAGATACACTATCTGAGCAATGACAAATACAAATTTTACATTGTAAATATGGTGATTTTAGGTTACTTTGAACTCAACTTCTCACTTCATTTTAAGGCATTTCTCACTTTTTTCTTCATTTGTTGCCTGTTGAAGTGCTTGGAGTAGAAGATAAGTTGCTCTTATGAAATAAGACCATAAATCAGAACCACGGCTATAGAAACTTTTTTCTAGTTGTGTCAGATGTAATTATTCTGTAAATATTTGATTTTTTTTTTCTCAGAACTATTTAATGAATAAAGAATTATTGTTTTTTCAAGAGATTTAGAAATACTTGGTTTCTGAGTTAAGGGATTTGAAAGCACAATCATGAGTAAGATCTTAAGAATGGTAAAATGTCTACCCCTGACTAAATACAGGCTGCAGAAATTTTACACCTCATCTTATAAAATAAGATTCTCTCAACTGACAAACATGTTTCAGATACTCCTTCCAATTTCTTAACTAAACTCAATTATAATATGGCTGAGATCATCATCAACAGCAGCACTAAAGTTCATTTCGAGTCTTGCTTCCCTCAGAACTGTCTTCCAGGCTTCTCTGTCTTTGACAACAGGCCATTATATCTTATATCATCCAAAAAAATTCCAGCAGAGTCTTGGTTTTCCCACATTCCTTTTTTCTTCATATTTACTTTCCATAATTTTCTTGAGTATCTCATATTCAATCATTCTTTGTATGTACCCTGCCTATCATAATCTTGAAACTTTAATTGATGTAACCACATCAGAAGATTTATAAGCATTTTTAGCACTCCTGATTTATATAGTATTAGGATTAATAGTGAGTGGAAAACATATTTTTAACGACTCACCTCATATAATTTCAAATTTATTTGATACCGGCAGTTTCAGACAATATCTTGTCCCTCTTCAGTCATGGCTTCCACTGATGAAATTCTCTGGTTGAACCATGACTGAAGAGGGACAAGATATTGTCTGAAACTGCCGGTATCAAAGAAATTTGAAATGATATGAGGTGAGTCGTTAAAAATATGTTCTCCACTCACTATTAATGATATAACCTCATAATGTTTACTTCCCAATATTAATTTGAATATAGTATTAGGATGTTCCATGTACCATCTGTAAATCATTTACCTTCTTCTTGCCAAGTTGCCAACAAATGATCCATCCAGTTTTATCTAATTCTTAGGGTTTCATAGAAAAGATTTATTTACCGAATAGGATAACCAGTCTTACACTCTACCATTCAGTGATCCTGAAAGACAATGATTTCTGTTGGATTTTCTTCCCTGTCAGCCATGGTGGATTGGAAAATACCAGCTTTGTGAATAAGAAGCTGCTAGACTGTGTGTGGGACAAAGGTTCTCAACTTCAAGCGTATGGGATTGTATAAGTAAGATAGCTTAAAGAAAAGCACTGGAATGGAGATCCATAAATTATGGAATCCTGGTTTAGGCAAAAAAATGTATTTTAAAATATTGATTTGCCCTGTAATAAAAAAATTCCATGGTGCGACAGGCCTAAAAGATCCTTGGCCTAGCAGCTGGCTGCTGGACTCACGCCCACACATGTTAAACACAGAAGTACATAACCTTCTAGCCAAAATAGGGGTGACATGTGTCAGCATGTCAGCTCCTCCAGCCATTATAGCTGGTTTTTTCTCACCTTGGAGCCACTACTTATTATAGCTACCCAAATTCCTCATGATGCTGGGTGGGCACTGGTTCCATACTGGATGAAATTCCATGAGAAAATTTCTTCCACCATGGAGTCCCATAGCTGTGTGCCAAGACATCTTGCCTTAACTCTTTGGCTATGGCACAGGACTTTATCCTTTAACATAAGTAACAAATTGAAATAAAAACATTTAAAAAATGTATGCATATCTTATGTTTGCATGGTGATTTACCTCTGGTTTCGATAGCACCAGTTAGTTAATGAGCTTTTTATCTAGAATATCTTTACGATGATTTTTAAGGTAGCTTTTAACTTTGTTATTAATCATCATCATCAACAATCACGGATTAAGCCCATGTGGCTTGTTCCGGTCTCATAGATTCTCATTCAAAAGTTGGATTCATCTCTTCTTCGGTCTACGAACATTCCTGCGTCCTTTTGGTTTGTATTCAAGTATAATTTTGGGAATGCGATCATCTTCCATTCTTTGAACATGTTCTTTCCATTTTTTTCTAGATTCTTTTATTCTATCTATGAGTTTAAAGATATTTAGCTTATCTAGAAGTTTGCAACCATCCACACTTCTCAGAAATCTCATTTCAGCTGCTTTTATGATCTTCTCTTCTCTTTTAGTTAAAACCCAAAATTCACTACTATACAATAGTAAGGGGACAGCCACTACTTTATAAAATTTTAGTTTTGTTTCTTTTCTTGTGCTTTTAAATATCCTTTTGATTATATTTGAAGAAAAAAAATTTTTTTTTTCTCTTCAAATATAATTTATCCTTCAGTGAGAAGTGTTAAATCAATAATAAAATTGTCATTCCTTTTGATTGTTCCACATATATAATTAAATTTATTAAGTTTGTTAAATAGATCTTCATTTTTAAAATAGGAGATGTCATAATCCAGGTATTTAAAATGGTTCACTTGTTATTAATTATTTGAGATATTAAAGAGCATTCTTAAATAAAATACAAAACTACTCTGTAAATCAGAAACCAAGCATTTCCAGTTGGCATTTTTTCTTCTATACATATGATAAGTGTGTAACTGAAGTGTTATCTATTTCTTATATTGTATTCTACAATAATACTTAAAACTTTTTCTCATAAATAAATTTCTTAAATAAATGCATCAAAATTAAAATTTTAATATTTTATGCATAAACATAAGTTAAAATAATAATCTTTTAATCAATTTAAAATTGGTTCTGTGAAAAATATATGTAAAGCAATAAACTTATAGATAGATCATAGATTGATTAATGTCTTTGATATCATCCGATTCCTAATAGCAATTTTGTCGGTCCATCCAATCCCCTGATTGTAGATGTTTCTCCTTCCTGTATAAATATATTCCCTGACTCCATGATATTTTATGTCTTCCTCTGCCTCGTCTTCCTTCAGATTTCCATTCCAAAACACATTTTGGTAGCCGATCCTCTTCCATTAAAACCTTTAAAATTAATCAATCATTATCTCAGTTTATGCCATCCATTAATATTTAGTTTAATAAATAAATAAATAAAACAATATACCTTTTAAGTTTCTAACACACTTTCTTCAAATTAAGTTTTCATCTATAACATTATTCTTTTCTTCATTATTAAAAGTATTTTTAGACAGCTCTTACTAAGAATGCCATCAACCAGAAATACTACATGTAATTAATAGTGAGTGGAGAACATATTTTTAACAACTCACCTCATATAATTTCAAATTTCTTTGATACCGGCGGTTTCAGACAATATCTTCCTCTGCCTTGTCTTACTTCAGATTTCCATTTCAAAACACATTTTGGTAGCCAATCCTCTTCCATTAAAACCTTTAAAATTAATCAATCATTATCTCAGTTGTCTGAAACCGCCGGTATCAAAGAAATTTGAAACTATATGAGGTGAGTCGTTAAAAATATGTTCTCCACTCACTATTAATGATATAACCTCATAATGTTTACTTCCCAATATTAATTTAAATATACATGTAATTTGTGTAGGGCATAGCCTACTATACTTTAACTATTTTTTTTTATTTTATAATGAATAATTTTAAAAAAAATAAAAATTGTTTTAAAGCAAATTAAATTAAATTACAATAAAACCTGTTCTATGGATTTAATTATATAAATTATTTCCCTTTTAAAGACCAATTTTTTTTCAGAACAAACATTAAAACTCATAAAAATGATGTATTTCGTACCTCTTTTAAGGGAAAACTTACTGCCAGGTGACAAACTGACCATAAATTATTCATCAATTTTAAACCTTATTTATCGCATACAAATTCTACCATGCATATACATGTCCCAAGTAATGTTTAAGTCCTAAAATTGACATGTGATATTCAAACTAAAAATTGCTTTCATAACATTAATTTTTATTCTTAATATCTGGATATGTTATATAGCTTTCATTACATCCTGTTTTTATTTTTAATATTCCTCAAACATTTCTTAAATTACCATCAAATGGGGCTACTTTCCTCCATTTTTCCAGCAGTAAAAATATTTCACGAGTCATCTAGAGGGAACTTATCCAATCATTATAAACTTCTTTCTCTTGAGTAAGTGCAGTACTTTAGTGGGCAGGAACATAGGGGGATGGTGTCCCCCAAATATTTGAAATAGATTTTTTAGATCAGCACGTAAAGCTGAAAGTTCGGGGTTCGATTCCCAGTTCAAGCATAAATTTTTCTCTTTACTGTTGATTACAGTAGTTCCTTCATGTTAAATTTCTGTTTCTTATTCATTAAATGAATCAGGTTTTTATGCCTCACCATTTATTTTATAACCTTTACAAGACTAATTTCAAGAAATTCTTTCCTATTTTCAACTGGCATGTGACTGTTGATTATACAGTTGGTATTCCTTCACTATTTCTCCCTCTATTGTCAAACTGTTGAACATCTAATTAAATCTTTTTTCTCAGGAATTTCAAAATTCATTATTTTATCTTTGTATTTTTGGATGTAGATTTTCTTCCAAAGAACGAGTTATTTAGATTTCTCTAATTGTTTCAATGATCAACAGTTAAATACCAGTTGAAAATGGGAAAGAACTTCCTTGAGGTCCTAGAAAGGAAACATTTGATTGTTGATCATTGAAACAATTAGAGAAATCTAAATAACTCATACTTTGGAAGAAAAATGGGGAAAAACTTCCATAAAACTATTTTAGAAATAAAACAAAATATGGGGTGAGGTATAAAATCTGATTTGTTTAATGATTGTTAAATAAAACCTCATAGCGTTATTTCCTAAAAATTTAAATCACTTACAATGTTTTTTTTTATTTAAATTCATCACTCACACTGAAGGACAAATTAATAATTGAAGAGAAAGTTTGGGTAAAAATGTTTCTCTTCTAATATTAATATCAATTACTTATTCATTATTTAAGAAAATTGTATCACCTCACCTCATATCCTTCTTATTAGATCAGTTTTGGTACCTTATTACGTTCCATTCCCAGTACTTTCATGACTTGTTATGGTGTCTTGAAGAACCGCTATAACCTAATAAGTTCCCGAAATCGGTCTAATAAGAAGAAGGATATTAGGTGAGGTAATGCAATTTTTCTTTAATAAATTATACCTCGTAGTTTTATTTGAAGAGAAAAATATATGCCTGTTTGTGGATTTGAACATGATGTCTCTGGTTCTATACATCAGTGCTCTGACCACTGAGCTACCAGGCTCCTGATTCAAACAAATATTAATTTTCTTATTCATGTATGAATTCCTGTGTGGCGAGGCTATGAATTTTTTATTCAACACGCCATCTGTGGCTTCTTTAACAAGAAACTGTATTGGGAAGTAACACCACATTTATATCCTTTATATGGCATGTAGAATGAAAAGTTCATAGCCTCAGTACAGGAGAATTCATATATAAATAAGTGAATTAATTTTATTTTAGAAAGAAAAATTATGTTCAAACTGGGAGTCGAACCTCGGATCTCTGCAGAGATCTGGGGTTCGATTTCCGGTTCAAACATATTTTTTTCTTTCTAAAACAGAGATCCAGGGTTTGACTCCCAGTTCTAACATAATTTTTCTTTCTAAAATAGAGATCCGGGGTTCAACTCCCGGTTTGAACGTAATTTTTCTTTCTGAAATAAAACTATTTCCAATTCTTGAAGTGTAAATTTAAAATATAACATCAAAAAAAGTGAATTAATATTCTATGATGATCTTGAAGAAGATTTTCGGGCTGTAGGCTGTGGTCGTAAGGCTTGTAGTTCCCGTGAATACATTAATTAATATTCGTTTGAATCAGGTTAACTCAGTGGTCAGAGCTCTGGTGTACAGAACCAGAGACATCGGGTTCAAATCTCAATTCAGGTATATATTTTTCTCCTCAAATAAAATTTGTCTTTCAATGTGAAGTGATAAATTTAATGTCTAAGATAGAAAATATACTTCATAGTGTCAATTCCTAAAAAGTCAAATACTTATTCATTAATAGTGAGTGAAGAACATATTTTAATATATTTAAAATATGTTCTTCACTCACTATTAATGATATAACCTCATAATGTTTACTTCCCAATATTAATTTAAATATAACTTATTCATTGTTGATATTAATTTTGAAACTTCATTAATGAAATTAATAATCTATTATTCGCTTATATAAATGATAAAGTATGACTTAATATAAGAGAATTCCTGAAATTCAAATCCACAAACTTTTTCACACACTTTATTGTTTACCTTCATTTTAATTTCATTCTATTTTGTTTTTACAAAATGATAATTTTATATGTGTATGTGTGTGTGTGTCTATCCTTCCTTTGTCACTTATGTTTGTGTCTGTTATGTTTGCTATGTTCTACATACTAATGTATTACGCCTGTAATATAAATATTCTTATTTTATAAAATTATTTATTTTCACAGAATATTATCTTAAACAAAATTAACTTTATATTCTCTAACTGAAGACTAATATAGATAATTATTTACTGGGTGTGTATGCAATATCCCTCCATGTTGCATGATTGGTGGATTTGCTGCCATGTTCTAAGCAGTCAGAAGAAGGGGAGGGGGTAATCTGATAGAAACTTCTATGTTCTTTTTCATAATTGTTGTTAAAATCTAGAGTTAGAAATTACAATTTAATATTTATATAGACTATGTTTTTCTTCATTATATTGTCTCTAGCTAGGTAAGAAATTAGTTACATAACAAATTTTAGAATAGTAACTAAACTATCGTATATTAATGCATTTATCATTTTACCTCATAATTTGGTTGTTTTGTTGAGAACATGTTTCAGTATGCATGCATATTATTTTCAACTTGTTCAATCTGAAGATAATATACATGTATATTGAAACATGTTCTCAAGAACACAACCAAATTATGAGGTAAGATGTTAAAGACTCACATTAATATTAAAAGAACCTCATAATGTTACTTCCTATTGAAATTTATTACTATAAGTAATCATATATTTATGCACATAATAACAATACTTATAAAATTCATTGTAAAGGTTATGTAATAAAATGTTGAAATATTAAAATAAGTATATGTCAGTCACCCTCAACTAAATTAAATTTCTGTTTAAAAAACTTTGTCAAGTAGTTAAAACTATGTAGGCCTTTCAGAATCATGTTCCATCTTCTGCATTTCATTTAGTACCAAGTTTTTCGAACAGAAATATAATTTGACAACTGATATATCAGGTACTTATTTTAACATTTTAACACATAATATAAAAAAAAATGTATCTTGTAATACAGCCTCCTCAAATAGTAACATTTTTAATCATTATAGGCCTTTCAAGTCTAGTCCTATCCTCAGCAGACTGACTTGTCAGTATGAAACAACCTTCTGCTGAGGGTGGTATAGGTTATAAAAGGCATACAATGTTTCAAATAAATTACTATTTGACGAATACAGAAAAAAAAACCAATTAAGTCACTTTTTCCTTGAAACTTACAAAATGTACTTTTAGTTGTGCAACTTACGTACTTCCTTACCTGTATGTCAAAATTTTGAAGTAAAGAAACCCATGACTCAATTGTATCATTTACTACTTCACAACTTCTAAATGATAGTACTTTCTATGAAGAATCTAATGGCACCTCAAACTGCATTTTGACAAAAAAGTAACTTACCTGGTTCTTTGTACCCTGTACTTGAGGAACCTTGCATCATCATCACTCCACGGATTAGGCAATTGCCCGTTCTGACTTCATAATGCATCAGCCCAACGTCTTCTAGGTCTTCCTCTTGCTTGATAATTTCTTGCTAACAATGGATATCTCTCCTTACTCATTCCATCCATGTGATCAATCCATTTCTGTCTGTAATTCGTGACTTTATCCAATAAAGGCTGTACTTTCAATTCTTCTCTTATATCCTCATTTCTTATTCTATCAAGTCTTGTACATCCTTTTACTTGTCTTAGGAACCTCATCTCCGCCGTCTGTATTCTATCCTTCTGTTTTTTCACTGGAGCCCAAGTTTCACATCCATACACCTTGACGTGGTGGGGTGGGCTAATGCCCGATGAACCAGACGACCCTACTGGGGAAGATTGACTTAGGTTAATCTTGCTGGTGGGTAAGAGGCGAGGGGAACTAAGTACAGCTCACAACGAGGGAATGGCGTCTGTATCCATATTGGGCGGCCACATCTTCGTCAAGTCTTCAACGGTCAACAAGGCGACAAGGAATAGCACAGCTAAACTTGTAGGGCTTGAAGAGCGGAAGAAGCAGCCCTCTCTTGGGGGGTGGATACCCAGAGGAGCATGTTTGGAGGCTCAGAGGAAGCAGCCCTTCCACCATCCTTGTCCTGCGAAGCTCTCGTAACGCTTCCAGGAGACATTTATCTTACTGAGAAGCTTCATGGAAATCAGCCGGATTGCCATAAAAGTAACCGACCCAAGCAGGAACCTTGCAAGATATATAATTTTATAATATTATATTTTTTATATTGTGACTAATACCTCTATGGAATTTTTAACATGAAATGGATTAGTATTTATACACATTACCATAATATTGTCACATTTTAGATAAAAAATGTATCTTACATGAAGGTTCTAATTAAAGTGGAGGCTGGGAAATGGGAATATATTTTGAGTATATTGAGATAAAGACCTTTAAAGTTTTGTTTCAATTACAAAAGAATAAAAATAAACACTTATAATAGATTTTTTATTTTTTTTAAATCAAAATTTCACATCAAAATCTGTAATAGAGTTGGATAAAATGTTTTTATATCCCATCTCATAAAGTTATGTGTTTTTGAGATACCGGTTTCAGAGGTCTTTGCATTCATCCTCAGTCAAAGTCCAACTGTTGAAATTTTGCTATAGTTTGCTAGAGAATCACATAATTGGAAGAGAAACTAAACTTTGGAAACATTTAGAGAAGCCTTTGGAATTAACAGTTTGGGAAAATATATACATTCAAAAGAACAAGAGATCTAAGAATTTTGAAGTTCCTGGTGTGCAAAATTAACCTACAAGTTCATAAAATCAGCACCAGATGGCAGGTCGGAAAATGCTAACAAAGACAATTTTATTTTATTTTATTTTTTTACTTATAATTCACATTATAATGTAGATTTTGGACTTCAATGAAGATTCTAATTAATTTGCTTCATATTGAAGGTACAGATTTTTCTACTTTTAAGAAATTGTACATTTTGCAATACATTTACCCTAGCAAACTGCTCATTTTTCATTCAAATTTATTCACTGAAGTCCATCCTCTAGTGACTATGATATCAGACTTGTGTGCAAAATTTTATTGAAATCCAGCAAACAGTTCTCAAGATATTGTGTGTTTTTTTATTGAAAAATTACATATTACAAATGGATGAATGCAGAAAATAAATAATATAATAGATGAGATTGAACACAGAAGGCTAAAATGGTATGGACATGTGAGAAGAATGCAGGATAGGAGACTACCAAAGGCCATCTGTGCATGGAAAATTGAAAGAAGGAACATAAAAGGAAGACCAAGAATAACCTGGAAGAACAATGTTCAAAATTCAATGAGGAAATTTGGTGTAACAGATGAAGACACAGAGGACAGAGAACATTGGAGAACTTTAATTAAGGGAAATTTGTGAATGTTTGTTGCACACTGATAGTCTATAAGTCCGTAGTCATTTATAATTTTTTTTTAACTCATGTTAATTACTAAAATTGGTTGGAGAAAACCCTTAATGACGAGGAAAATTCTCAGAATGAATGAATGAAAATTACATTTTGAGGAAAGTCAGTCTAAAGTTCAACAAGCTTGTACTTACATCCTTGCACAATCTTACAAAAAAATTGTATCATGACTAATAATTAGAATTTTTTAAACTGAAAATTTGGAATAGAGCGCAGAAATGTACATACTATCGTTTGAACCAATAATAAAAATTCAAAATTTTGTCATAGTTCTTACTCTATAAGCCCCCTTAAAAATTAAATGTATCTTTAACACAAACATTTTTAATAATTTAATCAAAATTAAAGTCGGAAGTAACACTATGAGGTATTTTCAATTTGTCTAAGTGGCACAAAGAATAGGGTGCGTGTAGGCAAACAGTGTTTGGATACTTTTGAAATTCACAATGGGTTAAAACAAGGGATGCACTATCCCCTCTACTATTCAATTTTGTACTAGAGCATGCCATCAAACCTTTGGAGAATGAAGAAGACCTACAACTCAATGGTATTAATAGGCTGTTAGTTTATGCTGATGATGTAGTATTATTGGGCGATAGCGAGGAGATACTAAGAGCCAATGTTCACACTTTATTGAGTAACACTGAAAAATTGGGACTTGAAGTAAACATCAATAACACTAAATATATGGTCACACATATAAATGCATTATATAATGGAAATGGAAAACTGATGACATGAGGGAAATTTTAAAGAAGTGTCTGAATTCAAGTATCTAGAAACAATAATCACAAATAGGAATGAGATGCACAAAGATATTAAACATAGGCTCAATTCTGGAAATGCGTGCTATTATGCATTACAGGGACTCTTGTCATCCCAACTCCTTTCAAAAAACGTTAAACTGAAAATATATAAAACTATTATTCTACCAGTTATATTATATGGATGCAAAGCATGGACTCTTACTTTAAGGGAGGAAACGAGATTACGAGTATTTGAGAATAAAGTTCTTAGGAAAATTTTTGGACCAAAGAGAGATAAACAGACAGGTGGATGGAGAAAACTACTTAACAATGAACTACATGGTCTTTATAGAAGCTAGATATAATAACAACAGTTAAGTCTCATAGACTGTGATGGGCAGGACATGTGGCAAGAATGGGGAATGAAAGACGTGCATGGAAGCTTCTTGTTGGAAAACCAGAGGGAAAATGCCCAGTTGGTAGACCAAGAATGTTGTGGGAGAATAACATTAACTGTGATTTGAGGGAAGTAGATTATACAGGAGATGATTGGAAAACATTTGCTCAGAATAGGGATGTATTGAGATTAAGGTAGAATATTTTTATCACTCACCTCATATTGTTCTTCTTATTTGATTATAAACTAGTTTCGGAACATAGTTTTCTGTTCCATCCTCAGTATCGTCACGACCGTTGTTCTGTCGTCTTGAAGAACGGTCGTGACAATACTGAGGATGGAACAGAAACTATGTTCCGAAACTAGTTTATAATCAAATAAGAAGAACAATATGAGGTGAGTGATAAAAATATTCTACCTTAATGAATATACCTCATAGTGAGAATTCCTAAAATAAGTGATGTATTGCGAGTTTGTGTCTGCTCAACCATGAACCTATGGGTTTGATAGTGCCAGTGAGTTAGTTAGTTAAGATGTTTTGACTCAAATTAATATTAAGAAGAACCTCATAATGTTACTTCCTATTGTAATGTATTACTTGGATGGGAAAGAATGGACGCAGAAGAAAGCATAATTGAAAGAATTGAGGAGAAGGAATTAAAATGGTTAGGACATATTTCAAGAATGGAAGATGAGCAATGGCCAAAACAACTAGATCAATGGCAACCGACCAGAAAGAAGAAAAAAGGGAGACCAAAGTTAACATGGAAGGAAAACATGAGAATAGTAATGCATGCAAGAGGGCTAAGCATTGAAGATGCCCAAGATCGTAGTCTTTGGAGGTTTGGCACAGGAAGACAGCACCAGCTGTAAAAAACCCGAAGATAGATAGATGTATGGCAAAGACTGAGTAAAAGTCTTCATAATAACAAGTCACCATTCACATATTGAGCAATGGTTTAAGCCTTTGGCACTCACAGGAATTGAAATGTTTAAGAGAAAACTTTGTGTTTAGATAGAAGACCTTGGATAGCTTAGTGGCAGAGCTTTAGTATTTAAAGCTAAAGGTCCTAAGTTCAAACCCCAGTCTAGATATATATTTTTCTCTTCAAATATGAGGCTGATTAAATTTTGCTCAGAGTTTCTAATTTAGGCTTGAGGTTCTTTTATGTTTTATGAGCCCTAGAATCTTCAGACTTTGGACTCATGATTAAATATCACTCCTGAAAGACTTGTCCCCTTAATGTTTCCATCCTAAAAAAATCCTTCGACTCTGGTCATGTTTGAACCTGCAACCTCTGGATCCTGAGGCAAGAACTTAACCCTAGACCACTGTTGCTCATATAGAGTTAATTTTATTTATCTATTTTATTTGTTATTTATTTATTTAGTCTGGTGGATTAAGGCCATGTGGTCTTCTCTTCCACTCACCAGGACAAACATGTGTTACATTAGAATAAAGCAATCACAATTAATCCTAATATTAAAAGTAAGAAACATAATAAATTAAGTTGTATAAAATATTAATAAAAATTAATTAAATAAGTCTATCTCACCTCATACTTCATGTTCTTCAAGCATGGAAACTGCAGTTTTCAAGATGAATCCCTTCCATCTTCAGCCATCATCATGACTGTCAAATTTTGGTCTTCATCTTCAAAGTTGCCATCTGATGTTGATTTGATGACATCAACTTTGCATCTGGTGTCAATTTGATGATCATCAACTTTGTCATCTGGTGTTGATTTAATGACCATCAACTTTGCCATCAGGTGTTGATTTGATGATCATCAACTTTGTTATCTGGTGTTGATTTGATCATCAGCTTTGCCATCAGGTGTTGATTTGATGATCATTAACTTTGCCATATGGTGTTGATTTGATGATCATCAACTTTATCTGGTGTTGATTTGATGATCATCAACTTTGCCATATGGTGTTGATTTGATGACCATCAACTTTGTTATCTGGTGTTGATTTGATGATCATCAACTTTGCCATCTGGTGTTGATTTGATGATCATCAACTTTGTTATCTGGTGTTGATTTGATCATCAGCTTTGCCATCAGGTGTTGATTTGATGATCATTAACTTTGCCATATGGTGTTGATTTGATGATCATCAACTTTGTTATCTGGTGTTGATTTGATGATCATCAGCTTTGCCATCAGGTATTGATTTGATGATCATAATCTTTGCCATATGGTGTTAATTTGATGATCAACTTAGCCATCAGGTGTTGATTTGATGATCATCAACTTTGCCATATGGTGTTAATTTGATGATGATCAACTTTGCCATATGGTGTTAATTTGATGATGATCAACTTTGTCATCAGGTGTTGATTTGATGATCATCAACTTTGCAATCTGATGTTGATGTGATGATAATCAACTTTGCCATCTGGTGTTAATTTGATGATCATCAACTTTGAATTGAAGATATCATTAAATCAACACTAGATGGCAACTTTGAAGATGAAAATGTAGACCTAAATTTGACAGTCATAATGATGGTTGAAGATGGGAGGGATTCCTCTTGAAAACTGCAGTTTCCATGCTTGAAGAACTTGAAGTATAAGGTAAGTTATAACTCATTTAATTAATTTTTGTTAATTGAAAAACCTCATAATGATATCTCCTATAATTAATTTAATGTATAAAATATCTGCAATCTTTGAGAAAAAGAACATAGAACATATGATGATGTAATTTAGAACATGGTGGTGATTATGTTGGGCTGGTGGGTGTACTCTCCGCTCTGTCTCTTCTCCTCTCGATGTCTCTCTCTCTCTTTCTCTCTGTCAGTCTGTCTGTGTGTCTCTCTTTGTTGCTAGATCATCTACCTACACAGACACAGTTAGACTATAGGACTGAACACAACAGTAGCATGCAGGTAAGTACTTGCTATGTATTTATTTACCCCCTTTCTCCTGTCTCCAAGCATGGCTTCAACTTTCCTAGATGTGCATTTGTTAATAACACACACTCACTCACACATCACTTATTTATTATCAATGCAACAAATAACATGTTATTCTACATTATTTAAGACAAAAATTCATTTAAATATGTAGTGAATATTTTTTTAATATTAAAAATATGTGGCAACTTTTAATATGCCCTGGATGCAGTGTCCAGCAGTCGTCGGGAAAATCTTGAAAACTGGAAATATGTCAGGAATTTTAAACTAACTAGGAAATAGACAGGAATTCATAAAGGGACATGCAGTCTGCCTTGTATTCAAATCAAAAGAATCACAATTGTTAAACCATATTCTAAAAATGCATACAGGATATTGGAATAAGATATGAATAAAGTAATTTTAATTTATGTTGAGTTGTTTTTTATTCATCTCATACCTCTTAACTCCCTCGCAGACTCGAGTTTCTTCACTGCATTTGTGACATTCTCAATGCTGCATCATTGTGAACGTGATACAGCATTAAGAATGTCACAAGTGCAGTAAAGAAACTCAAATCTGCGAGGGAGTTAAGAAGTATTAGGTGAATCAAAAACAACTCAACATAAATTAAAATAAACCTCAGTGTTATTTCATACCTACATAACTTAATAAAGTAATTTTAACCTGATATTGTTTGCAATGTTTTATCATAATGTAGTTCATCTTCAAGTAATAAAATAATTAATTAATTATCCTACTTTGCTGTTCATATTTAAAACATTACCATAAAAATAAATTATATGTTTTTATTACTTACACATATTAAAAAAATATTTTTACAAAATTAGCTTTACAAGAATTAATTCAATTTAGAACTCAAAAAAAAAAATTTTTTTGCACATTGTAATTCATTTTTCATCATCATTCTGACAGGTCACAGGCCTCAAAGGACTGTTTACGATCTACTCAAGTTTTCCTTCCACCTCTTCATGGGTCATCCCAATGCTCTCTTCCCATGTGGGATATAGTTTAGAATTGCCTTGGGGATTCTTCATCTGCGAAAGGGTTATTATTTTTAACAGGGAGGAGACCCTCTAATTCTTTCTAGATTGAAAGCTTACAGGAACCTACCTGGACAATAACCCAATGTCCAATCCCTACCTTCTCGTGATGCAGATGTTAACATATTGTTTATGCAATATGAACTAAGGGGGATGGGTTACCCACTATTCAGCACTAGTCAGCTTGGTGGGTTTATAGACAGGTCTGGTATTTCTTCCTTTTCTAGTACCAGATCCCTTTTTTTAATTTCCTATCCAGTCTCCCTTGATTACTTCGTGTTTTCTTCGACCTTGGTAGCATTAATGTACTCGAGGCCAAAGAGTTAATTTCTGTCTTTCCTATATTTCTTTCTTTTTTATAAGCTTGTCCAGAAGCTTTGAAGTGGCAGCCCCACTACTGCACTAACCTTCTCCTGGTTAGCAACTAGTGAAGGGAAATACATTGCTTTCAAATCTACAACGAAGAAAAACCAGACAGCTTTCATTTATGTCAATATTAGCATGATTAAGGACAAGAGATGGAAAAAAGATAATCAGATTTGTAATTAATTTTTAATGCTAACAAATATTTTGATTAAGACTTTCATGGCTATCGTTATGTATTTAAAAATACCGTTTTGTTTGATTCTAGGCCATGTCTTGCAGTATTATCTTCTTGACATTTCATCAACTTCTGTAGGTGACATCTTCAGGAAATTTTGCTTTTGTAAATTTTCATAGTAAACTGCTAACTTGTTGTTAACTTGTGTAAAATCACACAAGTTAACAACTAGTTATCACTGGTTTAGAAAGCCAAAGGTCCTGGGTTCAAATCCCAGTCTGAGCATATAATTTTTCTCTTCGAATACAACTAGTTAGCAGTTTACTATGAAAATCTACACAAGCAAAATATCCTGAAGATGTCACCGACAGAAGGTGATGAAACGTCAAGAAGACCCTGTGGGTCGTATGCAAATACATTAGTCTTTACTCAAATTACTTCCAATCACTGGTGAGCTGAGATCGAATTAACGGCCGCCTTACCGGTCATGCATGAATGTTGACGTTTTCGTAATATTGGCAACGAATTACCCAGAATTCTCAGCGATAAAACCACTTCCATTATTTTCGTCTGCTATAGAGGAATGCATTTATGCTTGCATCCCGCAAATAATACCATATAGAAACACGTCTGCGACGCGCAATATTACGCCGATCCTCCTGTTCTTCCAGTTGAATTCTTTGGTAGACTCTATCAAATTCCTCTTCTCCGCGTATACCGAAAACATGATCGAAGTCTTCAAGGTCCGACATCTTGGATAAGTTTCAAACTACATCGGTTACCATCGGTTCCCTTCGGGATTTTCACATAAGTTTATATCTTGAGCTACGATCTTAAGGTACCTTGTCAGGTAGCTTACAATTATTACCACGTGAATAGATTTCTGACTAAGAAAAATGTGTTTGGATAAAACTTTATCAGCAGAGAACGCCTTTTACTGTCTAATGCGTTCAAACATTCGAATGACACGGCCAACAATCCCAAAAAGGTATTTTAAAATACTAATAAATATTTTTGACATGAATCATAAGTTGACATTCCAACATGTGATCTTGTTGCTATGGAAACAGCATAAATTTCAGTGCTAAAATACTGATCACAAGCATTAGTGCTATAAGAAAGAACAAGGTACATGGATAAGAATACTTATTTACAAAAATGTTGCCATAGCAAAACAATGTAACGTTTATTATTCTATATAATTATATTATAATATGTTTCATACCAATACTCACCATGCAAAAAAGTGTGGCAAGTGTATTATTGAAATTCAAAAAGTTAAGAAGTTTGATTTTGTTTTTTTATAATAAATTAATTAATCTGATATTAATTTTTCAACTCACTTCATAAAACTACGTGATTTTAACAGGACTGGTCTTTTGATTTTGTCATCTTTTTAAACTTTTTCTCGTCCCTATAAATCTCACTGCACTCATATCATAATATAATGTGTAATAATATAAATTAATTTCTTCAATAATTCATTAACATCATTTTTATAATTGTTGCAGTCCAGACTTGCACTTAAAATTATTCTATTGCAAGTTCATAATTTATATTTTTCTCAGAGTTGATCTTATATTTAAATACATTTATAGTTCAGATATGAAATTTACAGATGCACATTCCTGGGTGCATGGGTAAAAGATGCGTGGATATAGTCACTGCAACTAAACTTTGGGAAATTGAAAACAGATTCCCTTTTATACAGGTGTCCTATATGTATAATGGTTCACTGAACCCTCTAGAAAAATTAATTTAATTAAAAATAATAAATAATTATTATTCATTATTTGTAATGATCATTCACTATTTTTAATTAAATTATTTTTTCTAGGGGATTCAGTGAACCATTGTACATATAGGATGTACCATTATCCATTATTTTTAATGAAATGAATTTTTCTAGGGGGCTCAGTGAACCATTGTACATATAGAACACGCCGCCACTGTTTTATATATCGTAATTTGTGAGAAATTGTAACTAGGGAACTGTAACTGTCAACCATTTCACACCGAAACCTTCTTTGAAATTTCTTCCAAAGAAGCGTTGTGATGTACAAAGGCCAGTCCAAAAAATTATCTGCCTTTTTAACTGCAAGACATTAAATCAAGCACCAAATCTCTCATTTAAACTATAGAGAAGTAATACAACTCCTGTATTGGTAGACTGGAAAACCCTCACACCTGCCATCCTCACTCCACTCTGTGCTTAACTCATTCTGGGATGTACATCTGCTCAGTACAGTGGGCTGTCGTTACTGAAATCTGGCTTTGAATTTTTGTGCCTTGCAGTTAAAAAGTCAGATAGTTTTTTGGACATGGCCTTGGTACATCATAATGCTTATTAAGTTATGTAGGTAGGAAATAACACTATGAGGTTTATTTTAATTTTGTTTATTTGTTTTTTGACTCTCCTCATACTTCTTAACTCCCTTGCATATCTACATTTCGTCACTGTATTGGTGACATTCCCAATGCTGTTCACGTTCATGTTGAGTTGTGAACATGAACAGCATTGAGAATGTCACAAATACAGTAACAAAATCTAGATATGCAAGGGAGTTAAGAAGTATGAGGTGGGTCAAGAAACAAATAAACAAAATCATAATGCTTCTCTGGGAGAAATTTCATAGTAGATTTTGGCATGCAGTGATTGACAGTCTTTTTGTTAGATTCATAATACAAGGCTTCTAATTTAATAGCCGCCCAGAACAAGATTTTCCCAAAGTTGATTTTTACATGTGAAAAGGTCCTATATACCATTAACAACCTTTCTCCGTGTAGAACTCAACTTGGGGAAAAAATTAATGTTACAATGCAACCTAGTTCTGGGCGACTATTCAATTGCTGAAATACATGTAATATAACTTTTTCCCCTATACCCAATGTAGGTATTGATATAAATAACATCATGACAAGTATAACTCTTTTTAATTAATAGAGTTAAATTTAACACCTCACCTCATAATTGTAAATTTTTCAAAGACTAGTTTTAGTACTTCTTTATATCATCTTCAGCTCTATCTAACTGTTGAATTGGTGGTTAGTGATCCTGTAAGTTGCTTCCTGCTCCCTCTGTTGGCTGACTGATGAACTTCCAAATTAAATATTTGGCTAAACTTTACAATCTGTGATGCGACTTTTTTGTAATTCCTTCATAAACTCCTGCCAAATTGTATTCTTAGGATTTCATTTTCAAATTATTTCCCACCATTTACAATGATTTTTTCTAACGATTATTTCAATATGTTTTTCTATGATATTTATCTACATATGTAGCATGAAGACATGACAGCTATATTGATTTTAATGAATATTCTAAGCAACAACAAAGATGTGTTCCAGTGCAGCCAACAGAGAGTATGTACTAATTAACTGTACACATGTACTTCACAGTTTCAGAACTTACTATTTATTTTTGGGTGTTGTATTCTTTCACAGGTTAGAATACTTAAATTATTTTAAAATCATTAGGAAGTAACATTATGAGATTTAATTTAATATTTGAGTTTGTATTTTTTAACATTCTTACCTCATATGTTTGTTTTGTTGGATACATGAGGTAAGAATGTTAAAAATACAAACTCAGTTATTACTTATATTGTGTTAGGTTAACTTTTAGGTTTGTTAAATATTGTGTATGTGTTGGCTGCATCCCGTTATTCTATAGTGTAAACCGCTCCACGTTTATTGGCACATGTTCATGGTGTATGATCGGAACTTAGAAACATTTTTCGCATCACATATTGTAAAGTATTTCCACAAGTCTTTTTCCCCAGGAATTTCAAAATGTATGATTTTTATTTTATTTTTCTGCATATGAATTTTCTCCCACAGCTAGGGAGAAATTTCAATCCAGAAAAATAAAAGGAAAATTATGAATTTTGAAATTTGTGGGAAAAAAGATTTAATTTGGAAATTCATCAGTCAGCCAAAGAGGAAGCAGGAACCTACCTGCAGGATTGCCACCCACCAATTCAATAGTTAGATAGAGCTAAGAATAATATATATGAAGAAATAGTGAAACTAGTCATAGAGAAATCTACAATTTTGAGGTGAGGTATCAACTTCTAACTCTATTTATTAATAAAAATAAACCTCATGATGTCACTTCCTTTAAATATTAATGATAACTCATATTTGAAGAGAAAATTTTTTGCCTAGACCGAGACTTGAACCCGAGACCTTTGGCTTTCCGGGCCAAATGCTCTACCAACTGAGCTACCGAGGCGAGTTGCGATCTAGATGCAAATTTTTCTCTTATATATATATATATATATATATTGTAATTCCCTCGCGCCAAATGCTTTGAAACCTGTGCTTCTATCTTTGCAAATGGTGGCTTAATTAAGAAGATATTTATTGGGAAAGCCCTACTGGCTTTATAAAGTAGTGTTAAATTCCCAATAAATGTCTTCTTAACTAAGAAGCCATCATTTGCAAAGATAGAAGCAAAGGTTTCAAAGCATTTGGCGCGAGGGAATTACAATGTATATAAGAGAAAAATTTGCGTCTAGATTGCAACTCGCCTCGGTGGCTCAGTTGGTAGAGCATTTGGCCCAGAAAGCCAAAGGTCCCAGGTTCGAGTCTCGGTCTAGGCGAAAATTTTTGTCTTCAAATATAATTTATCCTTCAGTGAGAGGTGTTAAATCAATAATAAAAACATCAATGATAACTCATTTTATCAAAAAACTTGACTTATCCCCTTTTACACATGCACCTGGTCATTACAATAGTAATATTGCCATGCACTTTAACATGATACACACATGACACACATTGCCTTGAAATGCTTGCGAGCTTTGTAATGAATCAAAACAACATGGCAGTAATGGCATCCTCTCTCCCGACCAATTTTCCGCTTGCAACTGTCATGTGACTGGAATGCTCTGCTCTTTTTCACTTTTTTTTTTAAATCTGAATGCAGTAATTTCTTCTCTTTTATTTAATTTTTTCCAAGTTTTTTCCACAAGTAAACAAAGCAATAATATAAAATAATAATCACATTTGTTTCCCATAATGCATGCAATTTTTTATTACCAAATATAAATATGTTTTTTATTCTTATTTTTGTTGAACACAAAAAGGCATTGAAATAAGTATGGGCTAACTTCATTTTTATGCAATATTGTATTGATTAAACAAGATTATTATGAAATTGGAAGAGAAATAATTATTTCTTAGATCAGGACAAGGAAGGGACTTGTCCTCTCATCATGGAAATTACAGATTTTGTATGAAAATTTCATGAAGTTGATATCAGACCTTACTCTTAAAATACATGATAAAATTTCATTGAGATATTAGTCAAAATGTGAAATTTTAATATAAAATTAATACAAGTAAGGTATTTCATCTTCAACTTGGTTATTTTTTAGCATATAGGTCTTTTGGATGCTGAATTGAACCAGTTTTTCTAAATTTTAAATTAAACCTTATAGTGATATTTCCTGTAATAATTAAAGGTATTAAAAGTTCACTGAAAAACGAAACTGACAACTATTGCAAACAAAACTTACCTTGAAATTTATCCCAGAGAAATGTTGTAATGTAAAAAGGCTATGTCCAAAAAATTATCTGCCATTTTTAACTTCAAGGCACTAAAATCATGCGCCAAATATCTCATTTAAACTACAGGGAAGTAATACACCAACTGAATTGGTAGATTGGATAACCCTGACTACCTGCTGTCCGTGCTGTGTCCTGCCTCACTTCACTCAGCTCTTAGACATGCAGGGAGACCATCCGCTCCATACAGTGGGTTACCATTGCTCGATTCTGGCTTCCATTTCTATAATATTAATAGATTCTGGGCTATGTGGCCGTGGTCTATAACTGGCGTTTCTTCCAGATGTTTTTCCCTCAACTGCGGAGGGCATCTTCAGTGGCGAGTGCTTCTAGTTGGTGTTTCCATGTCATAGACTCGACTGTAGTGAATTCACAGTTGAGTCTATACAACGGAACACCACCTAGAAGCACTCGCCACTGAAGATGCCCTCCGCAGCTGAGAGAGAAACGTCTGGAAGAAACGCCAGTTATAGACCACGGCCACATAGTCTGGAATCTATTAACATTATGATTACTGGCCGTGAAAGCCTGCATTCCACAATTCCATTTCTTTGTCTTGCAGTTAAAAATATCAGATATTTTTTTGGACATGTCCTTGGTATATCACAGTGCTTCTCTGGAAGAAATTTCAAGATAGGTTTCAGCATGCAATGTGACAGTTAATTTGTTAGACCAGTAGACCTGTACAATTTATTTAACTTTCACAGGGAAAGAACACTATGAGGTTTAATTTAAGAATTAAATTAATGTTTTTATTATCTCACCTCATATCCTTTTTCTTCTATACTGCAGTTTCGGAGCTTATCTCCATCATCAGTAGCCTCTGGTCGACCCATGTTATGTCGTTTCTTGGCGGTTTTCTTCTTACTTAGAAGTAAGAAGAAAACCGCCAAGAATCAACATAACACCGGTCGACCAGAGGCTACTGATGATGGAGATAAGCTCCGAAACTGCAGTATAGAAGAAAAAGGATATGAGATGAGGTAATAAAAACATTAATTTAATTCTTAGACCTGTACAATGTTTGTGAAATAATTTCTCTCTTCCAATTATCAAAAATTAGACAATGGTTAGCTTTAGTCTGAAAGCTGAATTTGCGGTATTATTTAAGTTGTTAGTAATTAGTTAATCCACCCAAATTAATGTGTGCGTTGGTGTTTCAAGGGTGAGAGTGAGTCGTGATATTAATTTTAAGAGAAAAAAATTTGACATAAAACAAACATAACATTTTAACAATTTCACTTAATTGTTATGAGTTAGAGTTTTAGACTCACCTCATATATTTTTTATATTTCTTGCAGCTGTACAATGTTTGTGAAATAATTTCTCTCTTCCAATTATCAAAAATTAGACAATGGTTAGCTTTAGTCTGAAAGCTGAATTTGCGGTATTATTTAAGTTGTTAGTAATTAGTTAATCCACCCAAATTAATGTGTGCGTTGGTGTTTCAAGGGTGAGAGTGAGTCGTGATATTAATTTTAAGAGAAAAAAATTTGACATAAAACAAACATAACATTTTAACAATTTCACTTAATTGTTATGAGTTAGAGTTTTAGACTCACCTCATATATTTTTTATATTTCTTGCAGACTAGTTTCTTCACACTTGTCTGCAAGAAATATAATGACAATGTCACACAAGTGTGAAAAAACTACTCTGCAAGAAATATAAAAAAAAAAATATGAGGTTAGTCTAAAACCCTAACTCATAATAATTAAAAGAAACCTCACAGTGTTACTTCCTTCAAATATTAAATTTCACATTACAGGTGAACACAAATACAAGTTATATTATTTTTAGTCTGACCATCTTACCTCAAGGTAAGATGATCAGACTAAAATAACCTCAAAATATCACTTCCTAAAATTAAATACAAATACAGGTGTTTTAAAAGTGAAGTTCAGAAATAAAAATTAAGAGGAGTGTAAAATTTCCAGCAAATATGGATTTAAAAATTATCCTTTTACGAGATAATTTTTCTTTTCAAAAAATTAATTTGTCCAGGACTGGAATATATTAAACTATATATAACATCAAAATAAATTAATGTTGTTTACTAAAAAACACTGTATTTCTTTCCCATCTGTTTCTATTCTAGATGGCAACTGTAATAAAATTTATATTCAAAAGGGACAAGTAAATAGACTGTAATTTGTTCTTCTATCTATCTATCTTCGGGTTTTTACAGCTGCTGCCGTCTTCCCGTGCCAAACCTCCAAAGCCTACGGTCTTGGGCATCTTCGATGCTTAGCCCTCTAGCTTGCATTACTGTCTTCATGTTTTCCTTCCATGTTAACCTTGGTCTTCCTCTTTTCTTCTTTCTGTTCGGATGCCATTCATATAGTTGCTTCGGCCATCGCTCATCTTCCATTCTTAAAACATGTCCTAACCACTTTAATTCCTTTTCCTCAATTCTTTCAATTATGCTTTCTTCTGCTTCCATTTGTTTCTAATTTCCTTATTTGTGACACGTTCTAATTTAGACTTTCTGCACTTCTTCGTAAATAATCCATTTCTAGAGCTATTAGTCTATTCTTGTAGTACTTATTGATTGTCCATACCTCACTTCCGTACATTGCAACAGATTCCACCAATGTTTTACCAATATATTTTTTTGTGTCTTTCCAAATATGCTTATCCCACCATATGGAATTTAATGATGATATTATTTTGCTACTCAATCAATTCTATGTTTTATGTTCTCTTTGCCTATACCTTCAATGTTATCCATAATCATTCCCAAATATTTAGTTTGTTTCACTTGCTTTATTTGGATTCCATCTTCCAATACTAAGTTTTCTCTTTCATTGCTATTTATTGCCAGATATTCTGTTTTTTGTAAATTTACTGTGAGACCCCATGATTCATATGTGCTTTTCAACCTTTTTATCATGAATTCCATATCAAAATTGTCTTGCGCTAAAACCAGTTGATCATCGGCAAATTGTAATGTCAGCAAAAATCTATTGCCAATTTGTTCTTAAAACAACATTAACCTGAAATTACAGTTTGGTCTTTATTGTTGTCTTGCTTGACCTCTAAATTGGCAATTTATTTATTTTTATTTATTATCCATCAGAGCATCACAGATGTTTTTGGACTTGTCTAAATTACAATTTATACATAAATAATTTAACATATAACACACACACACATATATATAGCAAAATTAATTTACATTGTCATTTCAACTTAATAGATACAAATGTTAACTAGAATATAATGTAACTATAATTATTCAAATAAAATGCAATACTTTAAATTGCAACTAAAACATACAATTAAAAAGTAATTTTATAATGATCCTGTATGTTCCATAGTTTTAAAGTTTAATTAAAATGTTTCATACCTCACCTCATATCCAGTCTTCTAACTGGACTGTTTTCAAATCCTGGGAAGCTTCATCTTCAGTAATTTCTTGTCGACTGATGTTATGTTGATCAGAAGAAGGCTTTTAAACTGGTCTAATTAGAAGACTGGATATGAGGTGAGGTATGAAACATTTTAATTTAATCTTAAATTAAACCTCATAGTGATTTTTTTCTATAAAAGTTCAATACATTGTTTTAATTTACTTGATACTTTTAATTAATAAATATAGAAACGTACAAGTAAAAATTACTTAAATTTATGTCAAATTATACTATAATATTATAATAATATTGTGAAAAGAAAAATTAATGTCTGAACCAGGAATCTGCACACTAGTCTGGAGAACTAGAGTCCATGGTCCGATTCCTGGTTCAGACATTAATTTTTCTTTTCACAATATCATTATATTATGATCCATTATTGGAACTGTGTTAAAATAACAGTATTGGAAAATGTTAAATAAATTATACTATATACATCAATAACTTAAAGTTATAGATGATTTTGTTTTGCAGTCTGATTAATTTAAATAACTGGCTTGAGAAATTATGTTTTGCCAAATTAAGAGTTAAAGCTTAAAGCCACTGAATTAATTTTGTTGTATTGTTCGGCAGAAAAATAATTTGTAAAAACATAGAATTCATACATTTGTACAACATACAGTATTTTTTGTCAGTTAATACAACAAAATTAATTTACATCCATCAACAGCTTATTGGCATTGTATGGCCTTTACACAAAAAATAATCAAATTTTATTGAATATTTTATCTGAAGTAAATGATCAGATTTTCATTAATATGTAAAGGAAGTGACACTATGAGGTTTATTTTAATTTGTAAATTGAGTTAGATTTAATTTTTTCCATCTAACTAATTGATAATGATATGTACAGTATCGAAACTAGTCTTCAAGAAATCTACAATATTATGAGGTGAGTTATTAAATCTAACTCAAATTTTTAATCAACTGATCAGATATTTTCTTGAGCATAAATTAATTATTTTTCTGAGAGTTTTATGTCAAACATTTTTCTTTTTAAACTAATGGCATGTCTTTCTTTCACCCTGTATAAATATAGATACTATTATAGGTCTATTTGAAGTATCCATTCTGTTAGTCTTAATAACTAGGTTCTAGTACACAAATTAAAAATTATGTTGGAGTACTGTATCGTGTTTAAAAAAGCATGCTAATAGATTGTTTAATAAAATATGAAATAGATTTTGTACAATATCTTATTATTGTAGTTAGCCAGAAAATAGCCCATGCTTGTATCTTTTATATTATGAAGATGGTAATGATAATTTTATCGAATATTATATTCAGATATATTCAAATGCACTGTTAATCATATTTTCATATTTTATTTTGGTTTGCTAATTTTATAAAATGCACTTAATTATAGAATTTTCAAAATACAGAGTGATCTATTTGAGAAGCCAAAATAAAAAAATTTGATATTACATTGTATATAGTTTCCATGCAAATCTAAAATCAGTTATAACATGGTTAAACACAGTTTTATCATGAAGGAAATACTGGTCTTTGGGTTCTCAGAATAACATAAAATGTACATACAGAATGTTTCAAAAGTAATGGTCCAAAATGTTTGGATGAGAACAAAAACTGAAGAGAAACAAGTTTTTTTTAACATGGGTCTGGAATTATATTTGAAGAGAAAAATATATGCCTAGACTGGAGTTTAAACCCAGGACCTTTAGCTTTATACACTAATGTTCTGCTCTGAGCTATCCAAGGCTTCCAATCTAAATTCAAATTTTTCTCATATATATTTCAATTTCTGAGAATAATATAAACATCAAAAGGAGTTCTGCTGGTTGTATAAAGTAATGTTAAATTCCCATTAAAAGAAGCCGACATTCACATGTCGAGCAACAGTTCACAAGCCTTTGGCACTCACGGGAATTGAAATATGTAACAGAAAAATTGTTTGACGTTTTTATTATTAATTTCATACATCTCAATGATGGATAAATCATATTTGAAGAGAAAAATTATACGCTCAGACTGAGACTTGAACCCGGGACCCTTGGTTCTCTAGACCAAGTGCTCTACCATCTGGGCGGGAATTACAAAGTATATAGAGAAAAATTTGCGTTTAGATCGGTACTTGCTCAGGTAGCTCAGATGGTAGAGCACTTGGTCTAGAGAACCAAGGGTACCGGGTTCAAGTCCCGGTCTGAGCGTATAATTTTTCTCTTCAAATATGAAGAAAAATTGTTATTTAGATTGGAAGCTTTGAATAGCTCAATGGCAGAGCATTAGCATATAAAGCTAAAGGTCTAGGTGTATTTTTTTTCTTCAAATATAATTAATCATTTATGAAATAATATAATTTTCTTATTTGTTTGGCTCGCTGAGTACTAGATACTAATTCCAACAAAAGCCGTGACAATTTTATTTAATTTATCAATCACAGGACAATAGCCCTCAAAGTGGAAACAGAAACAAGTACAAAAGCTTCAATTGAACCACAAATGAACTGTTCATGGGATCATCACTTTGTACAGGTGTCTGGTAGCACGTTTCAACCATAAGATTTTGTGATGAACTCCCAGTTTATTTATGCATGTACAGAAACTCCCCACTACTTTTGTTGAAAATTGATGCATAGTATTCACCAAACCCAATAACAAAAAAATATCTCATAACCATTTATTCCCAGACCCATATTTACTAAAACTTTTTGCTCCTCATTGTTTCATTTTGGACCATCAATTTTGAAACACCCTCTTCTTATGTGTGGGATGGAACTTTCATAGTGGCAACTGCTGTAGAGATGTCATGCGTCAGAACCTAATGATGTTGCTGATAGCACACGGGTTACATGCCTACCTTACCTCAGAACATATGGACTCTCCCTTCCAATTGCATGTGCATGCAAACAGGCAAGAGGAACACAGCCTTGTATTAGCTGGCAGTCTAATGTAGTGTTAAGGTAGAATTTTTTATCACTCACCTCATATTGTTCCTCTTATTTGACTATAAACTAGTTTTGGAACATAGTTTCTGTTCCATCCTCAGCATCGTCACAACCGTTGTTCTGTCGTCTTGAAGAGCTGTCCTTCGCTCCTTCCATTGGCTGACTGAAAAACCTCGAAACCAGGTCATTCTCACCGGGAATTTCAAAGTTCATCAATTTCTTCTTTTCGCTCTTTTGAATGTAGATCTTTTCCCAAACCGTAAGTTCTTTTGGTTTTTCTATTTGTTTTAATAATTTATCTTCTTTCTTGATAAGATGTTTTTCAGACCATGTATGGGCAGCCACTGCAGATTTTTCTACTTCCCTTTTCTTGACATTCCTGAGATGTTCTTTCACTCTAGTTTTCAAATTTCTCTTAGTTTTTCCTATGTAGAATTAAGAGAAATTTGAAAACTAGAGTGAAAGTACATCTCAGGAATGTCAAGAAAGGGGAAGTAGAAAAATCTGCAGTGGCTGCCCATGCATGGTCTGAAAAACATCTTATCGAGAAAGAAGCTAAATTATTAAAACAAATAGAAAAACCAAAAGAACTTACTTTTTGGGAAAAGATCTACATTCAAAAGAGTGAAAAGGAGAAATTGTTGAACTTTGAAATTCCTGGTGGGAATGACCTGGTTTCGAGGTTTTTCAGTCAGCCAATGGAAGGAGCAAAGGACAGCTCTTCAAGACAACAGAACAACAGTCGTGACAATACTGAGGATGGAACAGAAACTATGTTTCAAAACTAGTTTATAGTCAAATTAGAAGAACAATATGAGGTGAGTGATAAAAAAATTCTACCTTAATGAATATACCTCATAGTGAGAATTCCTAAAATAAGTAATGTAGTGTTGTCACAATGTTTTCAAAACAGCAACAACAGAATTGGATAAAGATTGAATGTGCCAGAGGTTGTACAGCACAGCAGTGTCATCAAGGTCTTCAAGAGCTTGCAGAAAATCTGCATTGCCTTACAGAACAGTAGCATGGTGGATAAAAGTCTTCAATTTGACACTGTTTTGTAAGGAAATGCAGATTCCCTACAAGTCTCTTGTAGACTGTGATGACTCTGCCGTGCTATACAACCTCTGGCACATTCAATCTCCATCCAACTACATTGTTCCTTATAGGAAGTAACATTATGAGGTTCTACTAAATAAATATGTCGAGTCTATTTTTCATCTTACCTCATATCGGTAGTATACAGAGTCTGTACAAGCTGGTGATAGAGCAAAGATGCTCTGAAACATGTTGTATAGGAAACTACCAATGAGGTAAGATGAAGTATAGACTTAACTTTTTTAAGATGTTAATTATATAATTTTTTTACCTGGTAAGTCAGTCGTCGTCAGCTAAGTTATTATTAAACTTCTTAAAGTTATTCTAATATGGAGGCCTTTCGAAAACAATGTCTCATCTTCTGCATTTTCAGTTAAAATGCAGAAGATGAAACATTGTTTTTTGAAATGCCTCCATATTAGAATAACTTGAAGAAGTTTAATAATTCAGTTGAGGACGACTGACTTACCAGATAAGAAATTATATAATATTTAATTTTAGGAAGTTATATTTTGAGGTTATTTTAATTATATTATTTTTAGTCTGAACATCTTACCTCAATATTAATATTGAGGTAAGATGTTCAGACTAAAAATAATATAAAAAATTATATAATTAACATCTTATTACATTACCTCAAAGGTGATTTAACATGAATTTCAAAAGTATTGATTAACTTTTTATTCCATTGTTCCTGTTTCGAAAACATTTTGATAATACTACATTAGACCACTCAAGTGAATGATGACAAATCAAGAGCTTCAGAACATTTGAATACTACTACTACATTAGACCACCAGCTAACACAACACTGTGTTCCTCTCATCTGTTTGCATGCACATGGAGAGTCCATATGTTCTGAGGTAAGGTAGGTATGTAACTGACATATGCTATCAGCGACATCATTAGGTTCCATCACATGGTGTCTCTGGGGGCACGCCGTAGCGTAGTGGTTAAGGCACTGAGCTACAAGCCGGAGGGTCGAGGGTTCAAGTCCCGTTGGGGTCAGGATTTATAAAACTGACCCAAACCCTCTGGCGGCACTATGGCCCTGGGGTCGACTCAGCCTCTAACGGAAATGAGTACCAGACGCTTGTTCTGGGGGTAAAGGCGGCCGTCACGCAGGGCTGACAACCCAGCTGACATAAAGTGCCGATTGTCTAAAAAAAGTGGGAGCCTTAACCTCCTACTACCCCAAGGGCCTCCGGGCCTGTTGTGGGATCACTTTACTTTACTTTTACATGGTGTCTCTACAGCAATGTTACCATTATTGAAGTCCCAACACTTGTAATTAAAATTGTTTAAGTTTACTTTTATGTAAATATTTATAAAGTATAAAAAAATATTTTTTTTTTATTTTACTGTTGATATGTATTAGATATTTCAGATTTTCTAGACAATCTATAAGTGGATAGAACCTTGTTATTAAACGACAGATATGAAGAGGTTATCCCATATTTACATCTGATAATGTATTGTCTGAGTATGTTAAAGCTAAGAGAAATGAAGATGACCATTATTATACCCCCCTCCTCAGTGATGATGTTAGGGGAATGTTCCCAAAAGGTGTGCGGCCTAACAGAACATTGTGACAGATCCACAGCCTTCTATATGTCGTGTCAGCAATCCAATGTTTGGAGTGTCCCCTAGTAATATTTCAGTATTTTGTTTTATTGCATTTTATTGTGAGTTTTATGTTGTATTTTATTCCCCTATCCCAGACGCATTCATCATTGTGTTTTAAATTACTTTAAACAAAATTATTAATGAAATTGAAAAAATAATTTTTTTTCTGACAGTGGAGGATGGCAGAGTATGTTAAGTGTTTGAACAGTTGGTATGTACTGAATATTATTAATATAGAACATTTGGTTTTACTTTACCACTCAAGGTCATGTACTTCTCACCCCCACAACTATTTGGAGGGGGTTGTTTCTTTCAGTAGCTGTCCCTATGGCAAGTAACACCATATGTTGCTGTTGCTGTGCAAAACACATTTCATTCTATAAGTAATTACTGTAACCTTATTAACCCAGAGCTGGTTTGACAGTTGAATGAAAACCGACATCATTAGAAATGTATCTCTTACTCATGTCTTTCAATACATGACCTTGAACGGTAAAGTAAAACTAAATGCTCTATAGTACAAAGTAGGGCATAAAAACCTGATGGTTTTTTAAACTAATTCTAACACCAGATGCTTGGTTTTTGGCCGTGGTAGACTAGTGGTTATGTTCCTTGCCTCTGGTTTCGAAGATCAGGGGTTTAAACCTGGCCAGGGTCGATGGAATTTATTTAGGATGGAAAAATCCAAAGAGCAAGTCCTCCTTAGTTGCCCATTAGATGACTCATTGGGTCAGTATGTTGATTGCATAACATTCACGACATCTTTAGGGAAATGAGAGTAACTAAATTGACTTGATTTAGTAACTCCTAACAAAGTAGAGACTAAGGCTCAACATAGGGTTATTACACCATTGTAGATAGATAGATAGGTGCTTAGTTAAAAATATATTTGAGTCTAGTTGAAGTATGTAGAATTTCAGATGACATACCGTATCTTACGGACTATAAGATGCACTTTTTTCTTCGAAAAATTACCTCTAAAATTCAGGTGCGTCATATACTTGAAATGAATATAAAAATGTCCAGTGTTTGATTTAAAATCCCCACCAGTCTTAAACATGGTCGTATATTCAATGCTGCGGGAATTATCTCTATTTGGCAACAATGGATTCAACTGGCAGCAGCAGTGCACCGATGCGACGAATGAGTTGCGGGGATTCACAAGCTTGCTAATACTGTCTCCCTCCCACCCCATCATCACAAACCCAGAATACTGGCTAGCCTATGATGCGTCATTGCAGTCTACGATGCCAGTGAATTTGAACAAATGGATGATGGATGAAACCCAACATGAATTCATGCCGAAGGGAGCTTTAAAACGACATACAATCAAACAAGTGTGTCATTTGATAAAATAAAAGTTGTAGTCTAGAGTGAGAGAAGACATTATTATTAAATCTTTCAAGAAGTGTGTCATAAGTAACACTCTCGATGGCAGTGAAGACTATATTATATATGAAGAGGACAACGATGACGAAGAAGAAGAAGAAAGTTCAGATGACGATTTTCAGGGATTTTAAAGATCAGAACGGTTTTATAAACTAAGATTTTTTTAGTCTGGTTTTGCAATCTAATAATAAAAATGGTAAAAATATTCTTCTTCTTCTTCCTTTCATGTGATAGACCTAGAGGTCTGTTACGGTCTCAATCCAACGTTTGAAGGGTCTGCCCAAAGATCACTTGCCTGGTGACTGATAATTTAAGATTTAACGTGGTATTCTTGTTCTGCTCATTCTTCTTACGTGAGATTTCCAGTTGTTTCTGTATTTTTGTTATTTTTTTTTAAATTGCTTAAAAATTAAGGTGCATCTTATAGTCCGTAGTATCTTATATACCGTAAAATATGTTTTAAAAATAATGTCCATGAGATATCCACACAATGTTCCATCCTGTTAGTTTAACATATTACCTTACAGAAGAAGCATTAGAATTTATCAAATATTTTCCTAAATTGCGCTTAACTGCTGTAACTGAATTTGTTTTGATGAACATTTCTACTGCCTGAATGCAGCCAATGCTCCATCACATTGTTTCCAAGTTCATCAAGATTTTTAAGATCAAATTATTGAGGACGATTAAGATATCAGGTACTGTTTTATAATTGTTAACACTTTTCCAAGTTCATTCCACACCGAAGTGACATCTATTCCATAAGGAGTCTCACTGTCCACTTCCTTACTCTATCTATCTATCTATAATGGCATAGCCCATTGTTGAGACATAGCCTCTCCTTTATAAGGAGTTACTAGACCAAGTTAATATTTTTTTAGTTACCTTATTTGCTTATAGATGTCATGGATAGCATGCGGTCAACACACAGACTCAATGGGATATCTAACAGGCAACTAAGGTATTACTAAGACATTGATGTCGGTAAATTTTGCTTAGAGGCCTCTTTATTCAGGCTTAAAGATCTTTTACGAACCTGAAAATCTTCAGACTCAGGACCCACAGCTTAAAGTCCTTCCCGGAAGACTTGCTTCTTGGATTTTTCTGCCCTATAAATCAATCGACCCCTACCAGGTTTGAACCCGCGACCCTCGGGACTAGAGGCAAGGAGCATAGCCACTAGTCCACCGCAGCTGACCCAATTCCTTACAATCCATTTTAATCCTTTCACATCTACCTTCAACCTCCGCACAATACTTCTTCTGCCTGCACCTAATGTCAGACAATAACAAGCAAGTGTTAAGATTGTTTTAAAAACCATCAGGTACTTATGTTTCACTCTGTAGTATGAACTTTTTATTTTATAATTGTTATTGTGAAAGTGCAAATATATCTTATTGTTAATAAATATGGCGAGTCTGTTGCATCTTACCTTATAAAAGTAGAGTTCTTTTAGGACATGTTTCAAAACATTTCTGTTTCATCGTCAGCTTATCCAGTTGAATTCATAGTTTATCTTGCTCCTACATGAAGGATTTTTATTACAGTATTTTCAAGTATCAGTATTTATGCATTGTATATTTCAGTAATATAATTGATATTTATTATACAAATTAATTATAATAACCTTAAAACCTCTATTTTCATTTTTCAGTAGTTAATTTTCAACCATACGACAAGAGTCTGGATAAGCTGACGATGAAACAGAAGTGTTTTGAAACATGTTCTAAAAGAATTCAACTTTTATGAGGTCAGATGCAAGAGACTCACCTTATTTATTAAGAAAATCTCATAATGTTACTTCCTATTGTAATTTTATAATATCTTATTGTATTTTTAATTATCTGGAAAAATGCAGAGTGTAACAAAGTCATATTCAGACTTTGAGAAATAATAGAAGAGACCAAAAGGAACCATTTTTTTAAATCAAACATCTTAAACCAGGCCTAATTATTGCATAACAAAATCAGAAACTGTACCCATGAAAGGATTTAAAAAAATAAGAATCTTTATCAATCCTGCTTACTAGATACCAAAAATTATCATGACAAATATGTTATAATTATTTGTTATGGTAATTTTTTAGAACAAAACTTGACATATAACAGTCAATTAAAAAAAATAAGGTTGACTTCGTTAACCAGTAAAATTGGGTAATTAGAAGTGTTGGTTGGCTTGGAGTAAAATTTTACAAGTCCCTCTAATAGCAGTTTTTTTACAATGAAACTTGGCATATGCCATTGAAATAAAAAAAAAGAAAGACAATCTCTAAAAATCTGCTAAATCTGAACATTAAGAGTGGGGACAAATTTATGTATTTATTTTAAAGAAAAATTATTGTCTGAACCAAATCAAACCTTGAACCTCCAACTATGTACATCGGCATGTGAAGGTCTGGGGTTTGATTTCCAGTTCAGACAATAATTTTTCTTTTCAAGAAATAAATTTGTCCAAGACTGGAACATGTTAAATTAATATTACATAAAAAATATATATATTTGGGTTTAGTGTGGGTTTACCACAAAGTGAAAGCTGAAATTTAAACATTTAAAATTTTTCTTACAATCAAACTGGATGCCTAAGATTTCGTTAAAAAAAGAAATTTATATTCCATAATCCATCATAATTAAACCATAAATTTGATTTACTGAGGAATGTATATAGTTACACAGTTCCTGCAGGATTAAAAAGATTGATTTTGCTAATCATTATCAATAGCTTTACACTTTAGAGCATATCATCGACTGGCAACCAAAACCTTTTAATTCCATAACTGCAAAAATGTCAAGAGAAAGAAGAAACTTTATAACTGGTTGTAACTAGTTATTTTTAAGTCAAAGTCTATTATATTTTTAAATAGATTCTGAAAAGTGTTATGGTGGAGATGCAAATTCTTGGGCCTGAGATTAGAGCAGATGAAACCTCGCTATTCCTCCCAACTGGAGATGTGAGTTAGCTGAGGAAATGCATGCAAGGTTTGTGTAATTGTTAATAGATGGCAGCAAAATCATCTTGGAGTTACAAGACTTCAACAGCACACAGATTGGAAGTTTGAATGGTGTAACGGTTATTGCACTGGCATGCAGAGCCAGAGATCCAGGGTTCGACTCCCAGTTTGAACGTAATTTTTCTTTCTAAAATAAAACTATATACAATTCTGGAAAATGTTAATTTAAAAATATAACATCAAAATCCTTTCCGTATTGAATAATGCAAAAATCCATATTTTAATCTTGAATGGAGTTACAATGTTTTGAACTCTGGCTGACAATATGGCCTGTTCTGATTTCAAGATCAATTTGGAATCCTTTTTGAGTCTGCCCATTGGATGGTATCCCAAAATTTAATGGAACAGTCTATCATGAGATTCTTAATACATGACAATACTAGTTATTTTGATATTGATTGACATTTTATGTATTTACATATTTATTAAAAATTATATTTGAGTTGTATTTTGACTCACCTCATATTTCATATATTTATTTTTGTTTGATTTTGATACCTTCTATTATCCCCACAAGTTTGAATATTGAATTTTGTTACATTTTGTATAATGTTTTTGCCTGTCATATCAGATTTAACACAGTCATGAATTATATTTGAAGAGAAAAATATTCGCTTAGACCGAGACATGAACCTGGGAACTTTTGTTTCTCTTCAAATGTAATTTATCCTTCAGTGAGAAGTGTTAAATTAATAATAAAAATATCAACAGTCATGAATATTTGCAAATAGAAATTATATCAGTAATACATGATAATATTTTTGATACTTCATAATAATTTTTATTTTCATCAGTATGAGATTTGTATGTTATTGTTCCTTTCAAATATATTTTAATGTACCGGTACATTATATGTTTGCTTTGTGTGACTAGAGTGCATTACAGGTGAATTCCATGGTAACTGATCTAACAATTTCAACAAAATAAAATAATCCCTACTGGCTTTATAAAGTAGTGTTAAATTCCCAATTAATGTCTTCTTAACTAAGAGGTCGCCATATGCAAAGATAGAAGCAACGGTTTCAAAGCATTTGGTGTGAGGGAATTACAACGTATAAAGAGAAAATTTTGCATTTAGATCACAACTCGCCTCAGTAGCTCAGTTGGTAGAGCATTTAGCCTGGAAAGCCAAAGGTCTCATTTCGAGTCTCGGTCTAGGCGATCATTTTTCTCTTCAAATATAAAATAAAATAATATTTTAATTTTTTTTATCCCTCAAATAGTAGCACATTACTTTTTCTCTTCAAAACATTTATATATTAATTTCAATCTTTTTAACAGAAAATATGGTTTTTCTATATTTTATAATTGGCTTAAAATGTATGGTTTAATTTCGGTAACTGGTGTAACTGTAGAATGACATAATCTTTTATAGAGTGAGAGTAAAATAGTAATCTCTGAAATTTTCAATTTTATTTCAACAAGCAATTGTGAATATATATATGTTATATTGCAGATTTTTGCGGATATAGGTATGAATATGAAAGTTTTCTTGGGTTTTCCATGTCTTGGATTCAAGTTCGGCCTCTGGCCACTGATTCCGACGTTTCGGCATGATCCCACATGCCATTATCAAGGAATGATAAGTTCGAGTCACAGGTTTAGGTCTTATATAATAAAATACATAGAGTTTTCGCTGTGGTCCGTTTCCGAAGACGTACACCCATCCAAAGTTTAGTTCTTATGTAGTTAAATACCTTCTGTTTTCAGTGTGGTCCCTTTCCGAAGATGTACACCCATCAAGGTTTAGTTCTTATGTAGTTAAACATCTTCAGTTTTCAGTGTGGTCTGTTTCGGAAGCCGTACACCCATCCAAGTGTCGACCACACTCCATGTTGCCCAACTGTGGTTTTCTTCATATCTTCTTCGCTGTTCTGGTGATGACATGATGGGCAGCAAGAGAAGTTTTCCATGTAGATGGTAAATCTTTGGGCATCATCTTGGGTGTCCATGCCTTGTCATGCAGCAGCCCCGGGTTCGATCCTCGGTCAGGGCAGTTTTTCTGGGTGAGGTTTTTATCTCACCTGGAAGACAAATGTCAGGAAAACTTTAAGATCCAAACGGTCCCCGAAATCATATGGCCATCATCATCATCATCCTTCACCGGTGTGGAAAGTAACTGGAAGCTACCACACCTACAATTCCCTAGTAAAGCTGCAAGCAGAGCATGAAAATGCTATGATTGCAGTGAAGGACCTGCCTTCAGGCAGAATTACTATGGATGGATATCATCAGGGTAACAACTCTACCTTCCAGGTGTCCCAACCTATGAAATGGATTACAATTCTGCCATGCCAGGGGAGAAAGCCAAAAATATCATGAAAGACAACCTGATGGCATTGGATAAAAAAATACAGAAAGAGATTTAAGAAAAAAGAAGAATTGATAAAGGAAAAATTGTTATATAGGCATTATAGTGTAGGAATGTGTAGTCGCTCCTTTTGATTGCACTACATCATACACTCTACTTGTTCCTTGCCTAATGCCACCAGGTTGTCTTTTATGACATTTCTGGTTTTCTTCCCTGGCATTGGTGGAAATGTATTGCATTTCAGGTAAACCCCCATGATTTAGAATTTAGGTTAAGGACTCTCCTGGCACTTCATTATCATTTATCACCCTTCATATCATCGGGGTAACTTAACTCTACCTTCCAGGTACCCCAATCTAAGAAATGGATTACAATTCCGCCAATGCCAGGAGAGAAAGCCAGAAATTTCATAAAAGAAACCCGGTGACATTGGATTAAAAAAAATATCTTGTCTCGTAAGCCCATGTTTTCCCTTAACAGAGATTTGGGCGCTCTCCCCCTACAGGGAAGAATTTGAACCATTCTAATTTAGTTACACTTGTTTTCATATAGATATCATTTGAGTGGTCTGTGGTCAGCATTCCGCCTCATACTGACATCTAGGAAACCAAGATAGTACTAGGACGGGAAAATTGAGTAAATTTTGCTTAGAGGCCTTTTCATTCAGTCTTAAGGATCTTTTATGAGCCTGAAAATCTTCAGACTCGGGACCCACGGCTTAAAGTCCCTCCTGGAGGACTTCCTCCTTGGATTTTTCCATCCTAAAAAATCCATCGACCCCAGATGGGTTTGAATCCGCGACCCTCGGGACCAGAGGCAAGGAGCATAACAACTAGTCCACCGCGGCCGAATAAATATACAGATAGAATAATAAGTCTTGAAAGAAATTTAAGAAAAAAGAATAATTGTGAAAGGAAGAATTGTTGCATGAGCATATCCACAAAAAAAAAAAATTAATGGACTGTGAAGATCTGATATGACATGAATTATATGCTTATTGTACATCATGATACGGTATAAAAATGTTAATTTGATTATGTTGCATGTACTGATGAAGTATTTAGTTGTTATTCTTTGTATGTTACAATGATGGTTAGTAACAACAAAAGAGAAGCAAGAAGATGAACCTCCCACTTCAGTCCTGACATCACTTGTTTTTTAATTATTGTTGTATCTATCTTGGTATGCCGGTTTATACAGAGTGTCTGGCTTGTAAATTTACCATAATATAAAAACATATAACATCTTTGAAACTAACCTCTCTTCAATCTTTTGTTAGAAACTACTGAACTCTAATTAACATATTGAAGAATTATTCAATAATAGAAACATTTCACTGATAAATTAATAAATTTAAAAATTTCAAAGAATAAAACTAAAATTTTAGCATTTAAAGGACATGATACCTTAAGAGCAAAAATAGTAATTGATAATAAAATTTTAGAGCAGGTGAACAGTTTTAAATATCTAGGTTTCAATGTATCATATGTTAAAATTGAAGATATTAATGACAAAATAAATAAATTTAATCTAATGTGAGGCACTATTAAAAGAACCCTTAAAAACACAAGAAAAGAAACAAAAATTAAATTTTATAAAGTAATGGCTGTTCCTGTATTGATGTATGGATCAGAATGTTGGACAATCACTGAAAGACAAGAACAAAGATTGGAAGCAGCTGAGATGCGATTTTTAAGAAATATAGCAGGTTGTACTCTGCTGGATAAGAAAAGAAATGAAGATATAAGAAAGGAACTAAATATTTTCAAACTTACAGACCGATTAATTAAATATAGGAACGACTGGAAAGAACATATTGATAGAATGCCAGAAGGAAGATTTCCAAAATTATTGCTAAATTATAAACTGCACAAAAGGAGAAATGTTGGATGCCCACACAGAAGATAGTCTGAACAATTTTAACAATTGTAGCTTTCATGGACCGGAACGAGCCAACAGCCTTAATCCCTGGATGATGGTGAAATTAATACACCACCTCTTCCTTATTTTTTTATATATACAGAAATTAATAGGGGCATAAGAGAAGGATGTGGCCTCTCGCCCTTGCTCTTTATCATATACATGGATAGAATACTCCAAGATTGGTGACAGATGAGACATGGTTCTATCCAAATTAATAAAAACCTAAAAATAGACTCCTTGCTTTTTGCAGATGATTTGGTATTAATAGCTCCAACAGAAACAGATTTACAGTATTCTATACACAATTTTAATATTTTATATAATTCAAAAGGTACAATATGGAAATCCAATACAAAGGGTCGAACCAGAGTGAGTGGCCCTTTGTGGGACAATCACCGTATACATAGCAAAATTGTTTTGGATGATGAAAATTTTGAACGAGGTAAATGAATTTACTTATTTGGTTTATAATTTAACTTTCACGATGAAGCTGAGGAATTAAACAGCAAATCACAAACTGTCTTCATAAGTTTAAACATGGGAAATAAAGTAATATGATAAGGTTCCTTAATTCAATGAATGATGTCACTATATTTTTTGTCTTCAAATTATAATTATTTCAGCGGTACAGAACCAAATGAGTGAATTTAAATTTCTTAAATATGGAAGTGAAATTGTGTTCTGAATCAGAGAGATAAAAAGAAATTGGAAGCAGCACATATGAGATTTTTTAAGACCACTTCTTAGATTCACAAGGTTAGATCATGAAAGAAATATTGACATCAGAAAAAAATTTAAAGTCGAAAATATATTAAATGATATAATCAAATATCAACAAAATTGGAAACAACATGTTTTGAGGATGGAAAGGGGAAGATTACCAAAACTATCTCTACAATATCAACCAAACGGTAAAGAAAGATTTGAGAAGGCCAAGATCTTAAGGCACGTCTCCTGTTAAGGGGTAGCACGATATATTTAGTGGCCGAGAACTATAAATGAGACGGGCTTAACTTTAAATCAAGGTCAGAATTTAGATAAAACTGTAAAGGATAGCAAAAACTAAGGAATTAAGGCCAACACATAAAGAAAATAACTACAAAAACAAAAATATTTATATTTAACAATTTAGAATAATGTGGGAGAGTTTATAAAAGAAAGACAAGTTGAAATATTCTGAAACATACAAGACCTAAAAATGAGCCTGAAGAAAAATATATTAACTAAGACTTTAATAAGCCTCTGAGGCTGGATATATTAATGCTCGAGTTTTAGCCTTCACAAATATTAAACTGAACAACACATATTCTATGTAAAGTACAAAGATCTGAAGCAGACTTACATGTGACCATTATAGACTCCTCGGAGTCGAAGGCCGGTTTCTGTGTCTAGCTACATGGAGTGTAGAGCCATCTCTCCAACCCCCGACAAGATCTCTTTTGGAGAGGAAACCCTGAGTATATATACTTGTAAGTGGGTCGCTTTCACCTAACGTGGAAGCATTTGCAAGAATAACTTTTTGTGCCATTACGTGCCTGGTACAAGGCAACCGAATAAGCATTTATATTAAATAAACTGCCTAAAAACCCTAATAATTATCAATTGAGTTGATGTTTACTTGATGAAAATCCATATTTATTAATTAAATAAAAATAAAACTTAGTTTTATTTGATTTTCATATTTATTAAGATATATTTAGTGACAGCTGTTTCGGTACACTGTACCTTCTTCAGACATGTTAACAAGTTATGAATTGTGTTATTATAGTACATATCAACTGATCTAAGCAACAATACAACAATAATTTATTTATTTGCTTAGATCAGTTGATATGTACTATAATAACACAATTCATAATTTGTTAACATGTCTGAAGAAGGTACAGTGTACCGAAACAGCTGTCACTAAATATATCTTAATAAATATGAAAATCAAATAAAACAAGTTTTATTTTTATTTACATAATAATTATATCCATCAAATATTTTAAGGAAAACACTATAATCCCTCTATCAATTACAGGCCCAATAAACAATGTCTTTATGAAGCCAATAAATTTTGGATCATGACATAAGGCATATATGGATTCTTCAAGATCATCTGAGTAAACTACAGGTGACAGATCCTACTGAAATGTTCATTATGATGACAATGAAATATGAGTAGTCGTGTGAACAATGCTTTGCATGTAGTGCGGAAGACATAGTGCTCATTGTTTCTGAGTAGCAGTGTACATTTTTTGTTACATATAAATCCTCTCCCTGGTGTTAAGAGTTCACAGTATAAATTGTTAACATTTGTAATGTTAAATCTACAAGTCAGACATAATGTATTACAATTCTAAATTATAATTCATAATTATGTTAGTAGTTCATAATATTCTTATTACATTTGGTGATTACATAGGAAATACAGTGTACAAATGTACTATAGCATTAATAGTGAGTGGAGAACATATTTTTAATGTCTCAGCTCATGTAATTTCAAATTTCTTTGATACCGGCAGTTTCAGACAATATCTTGTCCCTCTTCAGTCATGACTTCCACTCAGTGACTCAGTCATGACTGAAGATATTGCCTGAAACTGCCGGTATCAAACAAATTTGAAATTGTATGAGGTGAGTCGTTAAAAATATGTTCTCCACTCACTATTAATGATATAACCTCATAATGTTTACTTCCCAACATTAATTTAAATATGACTATACCATGTCAACAAATACCCAAAATTAAGATTCATAGGGCTGTATTAATTTATATGTCAAATGGTAAAAGGCACTGGGACATGACATGAAGAAAACGAATGAGAATTTTTTTATAGACTATACCACCATATCTTCAAAGGACTGTTTTACTCGTTAGTTGATGGTGACTACGACAAGGATTTTACACTAAAAGTTAAGATTACATACCTCTTCTGAGCTAAGTTTACGTTGTAATGAATGACTGCATTTTCATTGGTTGAATAATGGTTTTACCTTTAAGCGTGTAAAAAAATGTAGTTTGCTCTCTAACACTTGAAATAAAGGAAATAAAAATTAAGTTATGTGGGAGAATCTTAAAATATATAATTATAATTTTAATAGATTAAATAAACATTTTCTTACACATGCACAATGCAGAATACATTGAATTTCAATAGATTCGAAATAGCAGAATTTCTGTAGAATTTCTTAAACATTATATTAGACAATAAAAATACTTGAATTAGTAATCTTTAAAAGTTCTTGAGGATTTTTATAATTTATGCATTTGTTTTTGTCCCATGCCGTAGCCTGTGGTTAAGGCAAGAAACCTTGGCACAGAAACCTTGCACTGGTTTGAGTCCCCATGGGGGGAGAAATTTTCTCATGGAATTTCGGCCAATATGGGACCAGTGCCCACCCAGCATCGTGAGGCATTTGGGTAGATATAATAGGTAACGACTCCAGATTGAGAAGACTAGCTATAACGGCTGGGGGACCCGACATGCTGGCCACATGTCACCCCTACAGAATCTTGGAAATTAAAAATTGAATGATAGAGATGTTAATGGGTAAACATTTCCTCACTTCTGTAAAAAGCACTTCCCAACCTCGCATCATAATATACTGTTTATGATGTAATCTTAATAACTCGTTCATTGAGTACGTTAAATACATGTCATCATGTGCACTCAGTTGATCCTCTAAAATGAATGTCATTAGTATTTTAGGTTACACCCTTATTTGAGGGAGGTCTCAAATAGAAAACAAAAGTGTTTTGATTGTATTATGTAACAATGCCATTCTCTACTGTAATAATATGTTAATGGTCTGCAATTATTCGGAAATTCAAAATGTCAGTGCATTTTCTACAGAAATGTAGCTACTTGCTCAAGGGAATACCTCGGAATGAAGAATATGCAAGACTTAGAGGAATCTGGATTCCATTGGACCCAGCCGTGAAGCTCGAAGTATTGCTGTACTCATCTTGTTTCTACTGATTGTTTTATATTTTTATTTAATTTTGTACTAATTTCAGTAAAAAAAACTTTATAAGCTTAATATATTTAAGGAAAAATATAGAGTTTCTAAAAATACATAACAGAAATTGCATGGTTGGATTCCTCACATAAGAAAAAACAAAAATTATATAAAGGTTACAGGGAAAGAACCAGGTAAGTCACTTTCAAAATAGAGTTTGAGGTGTCATAATATTCTCCATGGAGAGGACTATCTTTTAGAAGCGTGAAACAGTAAAAGAAACATTTTAGTCATGGTTTATTTACCTTCAAAGTTTGGCATACAGATAAATAAGTAGGTAATATCAAAAGAAGCCCTATTGGCTTTATAAAGTAATGTTTAAATTAATGAACACAATTAAATTATTGTAAATCAGTGGTAAAGAGAAAAATATTTGCGTGAACCGGGAATCGAACCCCAAACTTTTAGTTTTCCGTGCTAATGCTCTGTCCACTGAGCTAATTCAGGCTTCATTCCCATCCAAGCAGAAATCCTTCCTTTCTCTTTACCATTGATTTACAATAATTTAATTGTGTTCATTAAATTACTTATTTCTATCATAATAATAGCTTTAGCTTCTCAATATTAATTTAATAATGTTTAAATTCCCAATAAGAAGCCGCCATTTGCATAATCAAGCAAAGGTTCATGGTATTTGGCGATCGGGAATTAACAATGTATAAGAGAAAAATTTGCATTTAGATTGGAGTGCTCAGACAGCTCAGTGGTAGAGCATTGTCCTAGAAAGTCGAAGGTCCTGGGGTTCAAACCCTGGTCTGTGTGTATAATTTTTCTTTTCAAATATAAAATAAGTAGGTATTAAAATTTTGAAATAAAATTCATTTTGCATCACCTCATCTCCTGTCTTATAATTAGACCGGTTTCAAACCCTAGACAGTTTCATCATCTGCCCAATGTTCTGTCATAAATTACTGATGATGAAACTGTCTAGGTTTCGAAATCAGTCTGATTATAAGACAGGAAAATCATTTTATTATTAATTTTAAATTAAACCTTATAGTGATATTTCCTGTAATAGTTCAATGTATTACAAGTTAATTTTCTAGGTTTCATGCAAAAGTGACTTACCTACTTCAGTGTATTTTTTTTTAATTCCTAAATGATAGGGTATTTAATCCTAGTGTATCAATTAGATTTGATAGTTTCATCACAAAATAAAATAGTTATACAACTAAAATTTTAATTTCACTAAAAAATTTACACTAATCAACTACTATATTGCAATAACAATTACCTTAATTATATTATTGTTAGTCTGATCATCTTACCTCAATATTAATGTTGATTTGTTCTTGGACATGCTTCAAAACAGAATTTATTTTTAGTCTGATCATCTTACCTCAATATTAATGTTGATTTGTTCTTGGGCATGTTTCAAAACAATTCTGAATTCAAACTGATTCATGAACAAAATTCTGAACAATTCAAAAATAATATAATTAAAATAACCTCAAAATATCACTTCCTAAAATTAAATAACAATTACCTTTTTCCCCTGTATCCTTCATATAACGTAAATAAAATTAGAACATACTAAATGATCTATTAACTCTTTCAAGCCCAGAGTATACCTGTATAAAATTGTTATAGTGGCATACAACTACTATTTTCAGAATTAAAATTACAGAATACATTCACAATGTGATGCAAATAGATGCACTATCTCCTCTGATATTCAATTTTGTACTAGAGAATACAATCAGAATTGTGGAATGCAGGCTTTCACGGCTGGTAATCATAATATTAAAAGATTCTGGGCTATGTGGCCGTGGTCTATAACTGGCGTTTCTTCCAGACGTTTCTCCCTCAACTGTGGCGGGCATCTTCAATGGTGAGTGCTTCTAGTGCCACTGAAGATGCCCTTTGCAGTTGAGGAAGAAACACCAGTTATAGACCACAGCCAGCCCAGAAACTTTTAATATTATTGATACAATCAGAACTTTAGAAGATCTAGAGGGCCTTAAAACTCAATGTTATTAATCAGCTGTTGGCAGCTGATGATGGCAGCTACAGTGGACTAGTGGTTATGTTCCTTGCCTCTGGTCCTAAGGGTCGCAGGTTCAAATCTGGCTGGGGTCAATGATTTTTTTAGGATGGAAAAATCCAAGGAGGGACTTTAAGCCATGGGTCCCAAGTCTGAAGATTTTCTAGCTCAAAAAAGAACCTTAACCCCAAATAAAGAGGTCTCTAAGCAAAATTTACCCACCATCATAATCCTAATAATATCTTAGTTGGCTACCAGATGTCTCATTGGGTTGGTATGTTGGGTTGGCATACTATTCATAACATCTGTAGGGAAATAATCATAACTAATTAAGTTTGGTCTATATTCTTCTTACCTCATATAGTTGATTCTTTAAGACGTATGTTTCAAAGTGTGTTTGCTCCATCTTCAGTTGGTATAGACTGATTTTTTCCAAGTTGTCAGCCCTGGATCTCAACTCCTGCTCTCTCTTTGTATGGTACAAATAACTTGTTAATTAAGTTCCTCTCCCCAGGAATTTCAAAATTTGTAATTCTCTCCTTGTTCTTCTGTATGTAAATTTTTTCCCATATGGTCAGTTCATTAGTGTATGGGGAAAAAAAAATCTATGTACAGGAAAACAAGGAGAGGATTATGAATTTTGAAATTCCTGGGGAGAGGAACCTAATTAGGAAGTTCTTTGGACCACACAAAGAGGGAGCAGAAATTTAGATCCAGGACCGACAACTTGGGAAAAATCAATCTGTACCAACTGAAGATGGAGCTAACATTCTTTGAAACATATGTCTTAAAGAAACAACTATGTGAGGTAAGAATTAAGTAATTATATTATTTTTAGTCTGATCATCTTACCTCAATATTAATGTCCAAGAACAAATCAACATTAATATTGAGGTAAGATGATCAGACTAAAAATAATATAATTAAAATAACCTCAAAATATAATTTCCTAAAATTAAATAAGAAATAAGTAAACCTCTTAATATTACTTCCCATTGTATTTTCAAAGCATAACTGAATTAACATGGTCTAGTAACTCCTAAGAAAGGAAAGGCTAAGCTCTAACATTGAGCTGTTATGTCAATGTAGGTAGATTTGCTGATGATGTAGTGTTACTAGGTGATCTTGTGTAAGCCCTTGTTTCCCTCAACGAGATTTAGGCACTCTCCCCCTACAGGGAAGAAATTGGACCCTACTAATTTGGTTACACTTGTTTTCATATAGATGTCATTGGAGTGACCCATGGTCAGCGTTCCACCTCATACTGACACCTAGGAAACCAAGGTAGTACTAGCACGGGAAAATTCAGTAAATTTTACGTAGAGGTATTTTTATTCAGTCAATACTAATAAAATGCATATCAAATTCCATTGAGGTGAATAATCATAAGATAAAAGTTAAAAATTAAAATTTACCTGTTGGCAGGTGCCGTCGTCCTCAACTTTGTTAAAATGGTGTATATAAAACCAACTGGATGTCTTTCGGAAGTTAACTTCCATCATCAGCAGGTCGAGCTTCTGCTACTAACACTTGGAGTATACATCATCGTAAACAACAACTAGTAGCAGAAGCTCAACCTGCTGATGATGGAAGTTAACTTCCGAAAGGCCTCCAGTTAATTTTATATACACCATTTTAACAAAGTTGAGGACGACGGCACCTGCCAACAGGTGCATTTTAATTTTTAACTTCTATCTTTTTATTCAGGCTTAAGGATCTTTTACGAAGCCTAAAAATCTTGACTTGGGACCCACAGCTTAAAGTCCCTCCCAGAGGACTTGCTCCTTCGAATTTTTCCATCCTAAAAATCCATCGACCCCAGCTGGGTTTTGAACCCATGACCCTCGGAACCAGAGGCAAGGAGCATAACCACTAGTCCACCGTGGCCTATTTTAGTGAGAAAATAATATCTTCACCAGTAAGATGTAAAATGAACCTCTTAATATTACTTTGTATTGAAATATTAATTAACTGGAAGTTGTATTTTTTAAATAGCCTAAATAATCGTTTTTCTTCCTTTGATATGAGGAATCCAACCTCTTAGTTGTATTCTGTATACTTTTAATACTTTGTAGAGATATATTTTGTGTGAATATAAATATAAGATTAGTTGAGTGCAGGAATGCAGTTTCAGTAGACATGAGTAGTGCAACAGTAGGACAACATAGTCTAGATTTATTAGAGAAAAGCAAGTATTTCAACATTTACTAATTTATATGTTTGTATTTTTATTTTTTATATTTGTGGCCAGTTTCACCAGATTCACTAAATCAATTTTAATGGTTTGTTATTTAATAAAGATTTAAAACATGATTGTATCAACTCAATTTTCTCATTTAAAAGTGATCTAGAAATGAATTTTTAAAGTGAAAATAAGCTAATGATAACTTTAAAATTTAAAATAATTTTTTTTTTCACCTCGCCTCTTATGTCTACTAATTAGACCGGTTTCATAACCTTAGTGGTTACATCTTCAGTAGTTAAACAACCTATGTTCTGTCGTCCAGAAGCACTGCTTTTTACTCCATCTGTTGGTGGACCAATGATAGAAAAACTTAAGGAGTTCACTGTTTGGGAATAAATTCATATTCAAAAAACTAATAAAGAAAAATTAATTAATTTTTAAATTTCCGGAGAAGTTAATTTGATTGGGAAGTTCATCAGTCCACCAACAGATGGAGTAAGAAATAGTGCTTCTGGACGACAGAACATTGGTCGTGTAATTAATGAACTGTATCCACTAAGGTTACAAAATTGGTCTAATTAGAAGACAGGATGTGAGGTGGAAAGAATTTTATTTGAAATTTTAAATTAAACCTCGTAACAATATTTCCTATAATAGTTCAATAATTATAATTTTTATTAAGTAAAATTGTATCACCTCACATCATAATCTTCTTCTTCTTAGACAGAAAATACTGAGGTTGGAACTGAAGAACAATGTTCAAAAACTAGTCTAAGAAGAAGATAATGAGGTGAAGTGATAAAATTTTACTTAAATAAATAATACCTCATAGTTATTAATGAGTTGGTTATTTTGACTCACCTCATATTTCTTATTTTTATGCAGACCAGGTTTCGTCGCTTTTGCGCAACATTGTTTATGCATTCCCTTTGCACAACATTGTTGATGCATTCCAACAAGAGTTGGAATGCATCGATAATGTCGCACAAAGTGACAAAACCTGGTCTGCATAAAAATCAAGAAATATGCATTCCTTTGCACGGCATTGTTAATGCATTCCAACTGGAATGCATCGATAATACCGCACAAAGCGACAAAACCTGATCTGCATAAAAATCAAGAAATATGCATTTCCTTTGCATGACATTGTTGATGCATTCCAACAAGTGTTGGAATGCACCAATAATATCGTGCAAAGCAACGAAACCTGGTCTGCAAAAAAATCAAGAAATATGCATTCCCTTTGCATGACATTGTTGATGCATTCCAAAGAGAGTTGGAATTCATCGATAATATCACGCAAAGCGACGAAACCTGGTCTGCATAAAAATCAAGAAATATGCATTCCCTTTGCACGACATTGTTGATACATTCCAACAAGAGTTGGAATGCATTGATAATGTCGTGCAAAGCGACGAAACCTGGTCTGCATAAAAATCAAGAAATATGCATTCCCTTTGCACGACATTGTTGAAATGCATCAATAATATCGCACAAAGTGACAAAACCTGTTCTGCATAAAAATCAAGTAATATGAGGTGAGTCAAAATAACCAACTCATTAATAATTAAAAGAAACCTTATAGTGTTATTTCCTACATATATTAAATAAACCTCTTAGTGTTAATTCCTAAAAAAAGTAATGATAACTTTACTTATGTATTGCAAGTTGATGTTTGGTAAGATATAAAGGTTATTATTAAACAAATTAATTAATTAGTCATTAAAAAGTTAGTGAATCTTGATGAAACTAGCCATTAGAATTATAATTGGTGCCTGTATTAATTATATATATAAGACAAAGCGGAAAAATTGTTCACAACCATTTTTTATGCAAAGGGAGTTTTCTTCATTTGAATATGTAATATATTATAGCAGGTAGCGATGGTGTGGATTTAAGTAAAACTTCTTTAAATTATTTTTTAAGAGAAAAATTTATATTGAAACTGGGATTTAAACCCAAGGTCTCTGGTTTTCCATACCAGTGCTCTAAACTCCTGAACTACTTATGCTTCTCAATTTAATTTCAAATTTTTCTCTCTCTTATGCTCATGCTATCAAAAAGAAGTCTTAAAAAGTCTTCTCAAGAAGACTTTAAATGGGATTGAGACTACTTTTATAGCCAGTAAAATTTCTTTAATTAAATTTCACAACTATTTATGCAAAAATTTCAAATCTTATTTATTTCTTTCACAATAATTCGCTCTGTAAACACACATAATTTTCTGCTATAAGAGTCTCTTATACACATTTTATCTAATAGTTCAATTGTTCACACTCATAGCAGTTCTGTCTTACAAAACTTTCATCCTTGGAGGTTACAACCTACTCATTGTCTTTCAAATAACGATTCGTTCTCACAATTCACTCGCGACTGATCGTTCAGACCACTAGCAACTCTTTTAAATGTGAGGGAGAACAATGTGGAAGCCAAATCATGATTGCTCTCAAATAGGAACCCCGAGAGTCCAATACTTCCATAAATAAAATCATTGATGCACTGGAAGCTTCCAACAGACTTGTAAGTTGCCAGCTCATTAATCCCCTTTTACCATATAAGAAGACTTCATTCTGGCCATCGCCCATAAATTTCACAATCCAATAATACATCATAATATTTTAATAGAATTTTTAATGGGAAATGACACCATGAGATAAATTATCAATATTATATAAATACGAATCAGAACTTAAATTTGTTTTTCTCATCTGATACATTTCAAAAGCCTTTGTTTTCATCCCCAATTACACTGTGTAATTGAGGATGAAAACAAAGGCTTTTGAAACATGATAGTGTCTAATTCATATTTATATAATATGTAATGCATATTATATTTATATAATATTTAATGCATATTTATTTTCATGACATTATCATATTTTGTCCACCGCTGCGGTCTCGAGGTAGCATGCTGCCTTGTCACTCAGCGGGCCGGGTTCGATCCCCAGTCGGGGCAGTTTTTCTGGGTGAGGTTTTTATCTGAGTTTTTCTCACCTGTAAGACAAATGTCAGGAAAACTTTAAGGCCCAAACGGTCCCTGAAATCATATGGCCATCATCATCATCATCCTTATCATTATCATCATCCTTCACCGGTGTGGAAAGCAACGGGAAGCTACCACACCTACAATTCCCTAGTAAAGCTGCAAGCATAGCATGAAAATGTGCTATGATTGCAGTGAAGGTCCTGCCTTCGGGCAGAATTACTATGGATGGATCATATTTATATAATAAAGAATTATTAATCAAGTTATGAAACCATCCCTTGTACAAAAAAACACCAGATTACATTTATATAACACTTTGGCTAGACCAGTGTTGACCTATGGTAGTGAAGCATGGACACTAAAAAGACAACATGAAAGCAGAATAACGGCTTGTGAAATGAGATTCATGCACAGAACAGCGGGTTACACCAAATGGAATTGGAAAAGGAACACCGATATCTTAAAAGAATTGAAGAATACACCATTTTTGGAATATATTAAACAGTACCAACTAAATTTGAAACACCATCTTGAAAGAATGAGTTCAAATCGGATCCCGAAAGCTGTTTATTATTATATACCAAGAGGACAAAGATCTCTGGGCTGTCCTATGAAACACTGGAGGGAAAATTTTCTATAGGATCGTAAAAGGCCTTGGCCTAATACTTAGAAGGAAGAAGAAGAAGAAGATATAATAAAGAAAGAGTATGGCACTAGAGAGAGAGGTCCACAAACTTTTTGTCTCGTGTACCATTCAACATTGCACTCAAGAAGGTACTGAGAGATGCCAAAGTTAATATCAGTGGTACAATGTATAGCAAATCCATCCCGATATTGGCATATGCTGAAGATATAGTTATTGCTTGTTGTACAATGAAATCTAAATGGAAGCTTTTAATACTATTTTCATAGCAGCAGAATATATAAGACTGAAAATTAAAGAAAAAATAAAATTTATGCAGATCTTCAACAGACCTGTAGCTAAAGACCAATTAGAAATAGGCAAATGTAAATTTCAAAAGAGAATTCAACTTAGAGACGCACATCCTCTTTATAGATTATAAGAAGGTCTTTGATAAAGTGTCTAGACCAAAATTATGGAACATATTAAGTGAAAAAGGTATTCCACTACACTTGATAGCAGTAATTAAGAAAATGTATGAGAAAATAAAAATAAATCAAAGGGAACCAATACATATAAAGGAGGAGTTAGACAAGGTTGTCCACTATCAACCACTCTTTTTTTTAACTCTTTTATTTTGACGACATGATAAGATTATGGAAGCAAATGATGACTGAGGGAATTAACTTAGGAATTATAGTAATAAAAACAATAGCCTTTGCAGATGACCAGGTTTTAATAGCAAAAACAGAAGACGAACTACAAAGAATGCTAAATGAAATATCAAAAAAATACAACATGGAAATATCATCAGAAAAATAAAAAAACAATGGCCTTCAAGGGCGCTCATCCAGTTTGGACAAAGATAATATTAGAAAATAAACCAATAGAACAAGTGGTAGGATATAACTTCCTAGGTTGTGAAATATCATACACAGCGGAAACAGATATAAATAACAAACTAAATAAGTTTAATTATATAACAAGAACACTAAAAAGAACTTTGAAAATTAAAGCTAGGAAAGACTCTATAATGAAATTATACAAGACATTGGCAGTGCCTATTATTACTTATGGATCCAAAACATGGACAGTGACAACACAACAATCTGCCAGAATACAAGCTGCTGAAATGAAATTCCTCAGTCCAATAGCAGGATATCAAAGAACAGACAGAAAACATAACACAGAAATAAGACAACTAAAAGTAGAGGAATTAAACACAACAATAGTGAAATACAGAACAAACTGGAAGGAATACTTGGCAAGGATGACTGAGAATAGAATACCAAAAGCAACATACAGCTATTCACCACGAGGAAGAAGAAGTTTGGGAAGATCAAAGGAAAGATGGAAACAGCAGCAATTTGGAGCTGGAATAAGCTACTAAATAAGCCTAAACCGTGATGAAGAAGAAGAAGATAAATTTCAAATTGTGCATGAATTTAAATATCTGGGCACTATAATCACTGATAACATTAATAAGGGAATAAGGAGCAGAATTCTCCAAGCCAACAGATGCTATTAGGACCAATTCAAATCACAAATCCTAAGTCTGGATGCAAAATTAAAAATCTACAAAACCTTACTGAGACCAGTTGCCATTTATGGCAGTGAATGCTGGACGCTCTAGTAGAGATAATGAAGAGAGACTGAGAATCTTTGAAAGGAAAATTCTAAGGAGGACCCTGGGAACCATAAATGGGGGATAAGATACAACGATGAAATCTACAACTTGTTCTCAGACCCAGATATTGTAAATGTTAAATTGTCAGACTGAGGTGGATGGGCCACATAATGAGAATGGAGGAGGATAATACCACTAGAAAGCTTACACTACTGAGACCAGATGGAGGAAGAAGAAGAGGGAGACCAAAGCTGAGATGGATGGATGGACAAGAGGAGGATCTCCAAAAGCTCGGGATGTGGGGATGGAGAAAGAGAGCGTTGGACAGGGATACATGGAAGAGTGTCTTAACAGCCGCCAGGATCCATAAAGAGCTGGAAGAAGAAGAATACCATGTGCCAATTTTTTTACCATTGACCATGTGTGCTAACACAGCCCCACTCCTCGATTTTTTAAAAAAGTCTTTAGTTTTTCTATTGTTTGCAGAATTGTTTGTGTTTCTTTTCCAACACATTCAAGCCCCTTGGGTGTCAATGGATTTTTAAGGATGTAAAAAATCCAAAGTATAGCTTCCTTCAGAAGGTAAATAAAGCTGTAAGTCATGATTCATGCCATCAATGTCTTCAAGAGGCTTGCAGAGAATTTATATTGCCCTACAGAACAGTGGCATGGTGGGTGGCTTTTACCCAGCATGCCTTTGTTCTGTGAAGAAATGCAGATTTCCCTCAAGCTTCTTGACGACACTCCCATACTGTACAGCCTCTGGCACATTCAATCTTCATCCAACTCCATTGTTCCTGCTTCAAAAACATTGTAACAACGCTAGATTAGACTTCCAATTAACATGAGGCTCTGTTCCTCCTCGCTAGTTTGCAAGCACTTGATGTGGTAAGGGATAGTTTTATTTGTTCTGAGATAAGGTAGATATATAACTGACATGTGCTATCAGTGACATTGTTAGGTTCTGTCACATGACATCTCTACAGCAGTGTTGCCAAAGTTTATAATTTTTTTGCACTATGTAACTAATATTGTATACCTACTGTTATTGTTGATATGCATTGTAATTTGACATTCCCACATATAATCTTGGTTGCTATGAAAACAAAAGAAATCTCAATACTTTAACCCTTTAGGTGCCATGAGCCGATTAAATTGGCTCTGATGTTTCTGTCCATTACCTGCCAGATAATATACTTAAACTACTTACAAAGCCGATCACATCGGCGGATGTGATTTAAATCTCTGACACAAGATATTTTACCCATGGCATGCAGAGGGTTAAAAATGTCCAAAAGCACTAGTGCAATACGTAAAACATTTATTTTGAAATATTGATAGTGATATTGCAATTTGCATTAATTTCAGTATTAATTCATCACATCCAACTTTCCACGCCTCTTCCATTTCATCATCACTGCACACATTGTCTAAAACTTTCTCCATAATCAAAAATAAATCCCAAATCAAATTAGTTTTACAGTTTTAACAAATATAAGATGGTGACATGACCAACAATATTTTGTCTGGGCAAGATGCTGATGATGTTCAAGAACAAATCAACATTAATATTGAGGTAAGATGAACAGACTAAAAATAATTTAATGACCAACAATACTTATTATTTCTCCATACCAACACATGTAGCCGATTCACCTTCTGAAATCTAACTTTTATCTTCAATTATATTTATTAATATTTTAGCTAATATCTTAATTACTAAAATAAATACACATAGTGCAAAAAATAGTATGCAATACTCATGTGGTAAATACATAATGGAATCTCGGAAATTTAAAAAAAAAACTCTGTGCAAGCTCCTTGTTTTTTTAAACTTTTCCTCAATCCGTATCCAGTGTTTACCACACTTGTATTGCAATATACTATAATATTGGTACTAACAAGTCCACTGCTGTGGTCTCGAGGTAGCGTGCTGCCTTGTCACGCAGCGGGCCCGGGTTCGATCCCCAGTCGGGGAGTTTTTCTGGGTGAGGTTTTTATCGGGGTTTTGTCTCACCTGTAAGAGAAATGTCAGGAAAACTTTAAGGCCCAAACGGTCCCCAAAATCATATGGCCATCATCATCATCTTTATCATCATCATCCTTCACCGGTGTAGAAAGCAACAGGAAGCTACCACACCTACAATTCCCTAGTAAAGCTGCAAGCATAGCATGAAAATGCTATGATTGCAGTGAAGGATCTGCCTTCAGGCAGAATTACTATGGATGGATATTTATTAATATTTTAGTTAATATCTTAATTACTAAAATAAATACACATAGTGCAAAAAATAGTATGCAATACTTACGTGGTAAATACATAATGGAATCTCAGAAATTTAAAAAAAACTCTGCGTAAGGTCCTCGTTTTTTTTTTTTAATTAACTTTTCCTCAATCTGTATCCATTGTTTATCACATTCATATAATATTGGGACTAACACCTCAATGGAATTTACCATGAGTTTTATTAGTGTTGAATTTATGTGTAGTTGAGGCCATGCCATAATAAATTCCCATTATTTTCTTACATCTATTTTTTTATATGAGGCTTTAAAACTGGTGTAGAAATGAATTGATATGTAATCTTCTCTCAACTCCTCGCATGGTACATGAATAATTTTTCCTACTTTGTCTTCACATTAAATTTTATTTAAATGTTGAATAAAATGTAATGAAATAAGTTTGAATGTATTTTAATTTTGACATTATAGGGTCCGGCGGGGGTGGGCCCTCCGAGGGGGAGAGGAGGAGACCGGAGAGGTGGTAGGGGACATCCAGGAGGCCCAGGGTACGACCCTAGAAACCCCGACTACCGTGGTGAACCTCCACGGCGAATGGAAGGCCCCCCGAGGGGACCGATGGAAGAACCTCCTCCTCAACAGACTGCTAAACCTCCTGCGACCCCAGCGAAGCCCATGAAAGGGGTGCCAGCCGTTGTGCCAGACTTTGTGATCCCAAACAACAAAGAATCGCCCACAGGGGCTGCACCAGGCCCCAAATTCCCGGAGGCTCCCAACTTGATGCAGAAACTGAGCGAGATGACCGGAGGCATGACTGGAGGTGCTGATACATCCGTTGACAACATCATCTCTAAAGGAAAGGAACTTATCTTTATGAAGTTTGGTCTCGGAGGTAGCAAGTAGCAATGTGATTGGGTGGTGAAACTACTGCTCATTTCTCCACACTTGCATTAAACCTAGCTGTGATAAATATTACTGCCCTCCTTCTCGAAAAATATTTACAGTTAGCTTTATTTAGTAAGTGAAATTATAGTTAGTTGCTATTAGGAATATATTTGTACAGAGCGCTATGTACCAAGTTTAACTAACAACTTCTCATCGTCACAAAACTCTTTTAACTTTTTCTAGTTCTAACTAACTAACTAACTCATTCCCTATAATAAATGGGAATAAGACATAACTTTGCAGAAATTCATTATATATAAATATAAAAAATAACAATTTAAATGCAGATTTACTACTATGGTAAATTGTTTTATTTTATATAACTAACTGACTGACACTATTAAACCTGGAGGTTCAGTGATGCACAGACATAATCTCTCTGTTATCCCTATCCTAAGCCAATAAGTTCTAATCATTCCCTTTATAATTCACCTACTTTAAATCATGGTTAAGGTTCTTCCATATCGTTCTTGTCCTAATGGCTGTATTCTTTCCCTCTGATTTTCCTTCAAGTATTTTCAGTGCCGTCAGCCATAGTGATCTAGTGATTATGTTCTTTGCCTCTAGTCCTGAGGGATGCAGGTTCAAACCTGACCAGGGTCGATGGATTTTTAGGTTGGAGAAACCCAAGAAGCAAGTTCTTTGGGATGAACTTTAAGTTATTAAATATATAATTGGTACCTGGTCAGTCAGTCATCCTCAACTAAATTATTAAACTTGATCAAGTAGTTCCAATATGGAGGCCTTTCAAAAACAATGCTTCATCTTCTGCATTTTAACAGTACCAGTTAAAATGCATAAGATGAAACATTTTTTTTTAAAAAAATGTCTTGTCAGGTACCAATTTTATATTTAACCTTCCGTCGGGCACAATATTCTGACCTTCAAGTTTGGGTGCAATGTGCCTGATCAGCACATGCTTAAAAAAAATTATTTAACACACTGTTTGCCAATCTGAACAATGGGAAGTCAAAGAAATGTTATTGTTAGGATGTCCAAAGAATAAAATATTTAAAATTTGCTGCTAGAAATTTTTTTTATCAGACATAATATTGATTAAACAAATTTGTGACAAGCCTTCAAACAACATGATATAAAAGTAAGAACAAGTTAGGTTCTGTTCAAATATACTTGAAAATAGTTCACATTATCAACATTTAGCCTATGTTTTTAGCAAAATTATTCAAGAATATAACATTATTTAGGCTAAATAAGTTAAATAAATAATCTTCTTTTTGCAAATATTTTCAAAATTCACATCTTCAATAATGCAATGACTTCGGGCGCAATGAACTTCTCTAAACAAAATATTTACAACCCGCCGTGGTAACAGTCGAGAGCAAACTGAGTGGGGTGATTGTTTACAGCAGGTAAAAAGAAACAGCTACTCGGATGCCCAGTCATCAGCGCCGTCTGATGACAGTGTAATGTGACAAAATTGACCTGTGCCCGACAGAAGGTTAATATCTTATTACATAACCTCAACAGTGCTTTAATATGAATTTTAAAAGTATCCATTGGACTGTAAGTTGTGGTCCTGAATCTGAAGATTTTCAGGTACGTAATAAAAGAATGCAAGCATGGATAAAAAAGACTCTAAATAAAATTTAACAGACCTTCATCCATCCAAGTAATACCTTAGTTGCTCACTAGATGTCTCGTTGAGGTGATGTTCTAACCACATGTCACTCATTTACATCTATAGCTAAATAATCGTAACTATGTTCATATTATTCATTTTTAAACATCTTAATGATGGACGAATTATATTTGAAAAGAAAAATATATGCCTAGAATGGGGTTTGAACCCAGGACCTTTGACTCTATGTCAATGCTCTTCCAAGTGAGCTACCTAGGCCTCCAATCTAAACGCGTATTTTTTCTTCTACATAGTTAATTCCCTAACCCCAAATGCTACGAGCCATTGCTACGTTTTTTGTAAATGGCGGCTTCTTTATTAAGAAGACATTTTATTGGGAATTTAAACATTACTTATAAAGCCAGTAGAGCTTCTTTCAATAAGTAATGTTTAAATTCCCAATAAAGTGTCTTCTTAATAAAGAAACTGCCATTTGCAAAAATCGTAGCAACAGCTCGTACTATTTGGGGTTAGGGAGTTAACTATGTAAAAGTGAAAAATACATGTTTAGATTGGAGGCCTAGGTAGCTCACTTGGAAGAGTATTGACATAGAGAGTCAAAGGTCCTGGGTTCAAACCCCAGTCTAGGCATATATTTTTCTTTTCAAATATAATCATAACTATATTAGACCTGGTTAAAATACTCCTACTAGGGAGCACCCGTGTCGCCATGTGGGACGTATGGGGTATGTACAAGTTTTCCAGGAGGGACTTTAAGCCATGGGTCTGAGTCTGAAGATTTCAAGCTTGTTAAAGTATCTCTCTTATATATGTTGTAAATTCCTGCCCACCAAATGCTATGAAACCTTTGCTTCTATCTTTGCAAATGGCAGCTTCTTTATTAAGAAGACTTTTATTTGGGATTAAAATATAAAATTATGAAATATTTAATGTTTAATTTTAGGAAGTGATATTTTTGAGGTTATTTTAATTAATTGATTTACAGTCTGATCATCTTACCTCGTTATTAATGTTGATTTGTTCTTGGACATGTTTCAAAACAATTCTGTTTTATCGTAAAAAAAACAGAATTGTTTTGAAACATGTCCAAGAACAAATCAATATTAATATAGAGGTAAGATGATCAGACTATGAAATATTTACCTAAAAGGTCCATCTCCTCAACTTAAAGATTATTAATTGTCTGTAGTGTTTTCGGAACTAGTCCCATCATCAGCAGAAGTAACAGGATATGGGTTCTTATCTGTAGGGAATTTTTATATTACATTATAAAGCCAGTATGGCTTCTTTGAATGTTTTATTATTCATTTCATACATTTAAATGCTGGCTAAATCATATTTGAAGAGAAAAATTATATGCTCAGACTGGGCGTACAATATTTCTCTTCAAATATGATTTATCCATCATTGAGATGTATGAAATGAATAATAAAAGTACCTCAAGCCTGAATAAAAAGGCCTTTTGGCAAAATTTAACCAATCTTCTTCCATTCAGGAATACCTGTTCCAGAAACCGCGATCCTGTGCTGTGAGAAACACAGAGTATATGAGGTGAGGCAATGTATGACTCATTTCATTCTATTTATTAAATTGAAAGCCTGGGTAATGTTAATTCCCATAGTAAGTTTTTATGAAATTGCTGGTTAAACTTGGTTGGTAGTTTTTGTACCATCTTGTATGTATGTATGAATGGTTTTCTCTACATGAGAGTTAGACCAATCAGCAGTTGTTCATTTATGAATATTTTTCAGAAGGATGGGCAACATTGTTGAGAAGAGTAATTAGCAAATTTTGTTCTTTTATAAAATGTTGTGTATCGTTAGTAAAGTATGTAGTTGTCATGTTGATGATGGTGAAGACTGAAGGAGGTGTTGCAATACATTTCTCTTTTTTTCAAAATCTGCTCATTCCACTTCTTTACAACATAAATTAAATCACTTATCTTACAACAAATTAAAATGTAAAATAGAGAAAAAAAATTGGAGATACTATTTATTTATTTCACCTGATGGAGTTAAGACTGTAAAGTCTTCTCTTCCACTTCACCAGGATTAAATTATACATATAATAACAATTATGAAATATGTACATGTTAAGATAAATTAAAATGCTTCATACCTCTCCTCATAACCAGTCTTCTAAGTATATCGCTATTTCAAAACCTTGGCGGTTTCATCTTCAGTACTATCTTGATGTTATGTCGATCGGAAGAACTACTTCTTCCCTCTGTTGGTGGACTGATGAACCTCCGGATCAAGTCAGAATCCGCAGGAATTTCGAAGTTCATAAGTTTTTCTTTCTTGTTTTTCTGAATGTAGATTTTTTCCCAAACCATGCTTGGTCCAAAAAACATCTAATTGAATTATAAGTTAGTCTACACAAATAGAAAAACAAAAAAAACTCACATTTTGGGAAAAATCCACATTCAGAAAAACAAGAAAGAAAAACTTATGAACTTCGAAATTCCCACGGATTCTAACTTGATCCGGAGATTTCTCAGTCCACCAACAGAGGGAAGAAGAATTAGTTCTTCCGATCGACATAACATCAGTCGTCAAGATGGTACTGAAGATGAAGCTGCCAAGGCTTTGAAATCGCGATACACTTAGAAGACTGGATATGAGGTGAGGTATGAAGCATTTTAATTTATCTTAATTAAATCTCATAGTGATTTATTCCTATATCTACATGTTGATTAATATACATAATAGGTACAGGCTACGCAATATAGAGTTGACAAGGGAAAGAAAGAAAAATAGTAATGATAATAGTAATAAGACCAGCCTCATGGGCTAGTGGTCAGCATTTCTGACTAATGTTCATGAGATCCCAGGTTCGATTCCCAGTCAAATCATAGGAATTTTTCCTTAAATGGAATTATTCCTGTAGTTGTCCATGGTCTGGAATTTAGGTTAAGAACTCTCCTGGTGCTTCATTATCATTTATCATCCATCATATCATCGGGGTAACGTAACTCTGCCTTATAGGCGCCCCAACTTCAGAAATGGGTTACAATTAAGCCAATGCCAGTTGAGAACACCAGAAATGTCGAAAATGACAACCTTGGGCATTAATAAAAAAAATAATAACAATAACAACCTATAATTTGATTAAGTAATTGGCTTGGTAAAGTAAGTTTAAAATGTAAAGGATTAATAAAAGTATACATGGAACACACACACACACACACATATATATATATATATATATATATTATATTGTCTAAAAAAATGTAGTGAATTTTTTAAATTGTTTTTGAGTCCTTGATATATGAGGGAAGGGAATTCCAGAGTCGGGTGACTGAAACAAGGGAAGGATGAGGAATAGTGAGATGTTTATGTAGAGGAACAACTAGGGTTAAATTTTCTCTCGATCATGTGCATGTTGTTGGCCACGATGGACTAGAGGTTATATTTCTTGCCTCTGGCCCCAAGGGTCATAGGTTCAAACCCAGCCAAGATTGATGGATTTTTTTTAGGATGGAAAAATGCAAGGAGCAAGTCCTCCTGGAGGGACTTTAGGCATGGGCCCTGAGTGTGAAGATTTTCAGGCTCATAAAAGAACCACAAGCCTGAATAAAAAGGATTATGTGCAAAATTTACCTATCCTCTTCATCCTAGTAATACCTTAGTTGCATACTAGATGTCTCATTGGGTCAGTATGTTGACATCTCTGGGAAAATAAGAGTAACTAAATTAACTTGATGTAGTAACTCCTAACAAAAGAGAGGCTAAGTCCCAACATTGTAGATAGTGTACATTATCTCTAGTACCATTATTAAAAAGTCAGTCAATCTCTTGGGAGTATAAAAGTTTTATTCTCCCCGGCACTTACAGTACTTAGGGATATGAATATTGGATTCTAAATAACAATGTTATAATAAACTTATTAATATTTCTTTATAAATCTCGATATATGACAATAGGGGATCTTCCTCAAGATTTAATAGTAGAAGAAAATTTAGGGACAATTAAATACACTGAAGAATATAAGTATTTGGGAATTAAAATTACTAAAGATGGAAAACAAGAAACAGAGATAAGAAACAGGAGCAATATAGGAAAGTATGCTATATCTGCCCTAAATGGAATAGTATGGGACAAACATATCTTCAAAGAAACAAAAAAAAACAATAATCAGAAGCATTATTACCTATGGAGCTGATGTGTGGGCTTTAAATGCACAAATGAAAAAAAAATTACTCGCCACTGAAATGGACTACTGGAGATGTGCTGCAAGAATATCCAGGAAGGATAAAATCCGAAATTCATATATAAAAGAAAAAATGCAGGTACAATATTCAATATTAGATTTTATAAAGAAAGAAACAATTAAATTGGTATGGACACATTAGAAGGATGGAAGAAGGAAGACTACCTAAGATTATCATGGATTGGGAACCACAGGGAAGGAAAAAGAAGGGTAGACCAAATATTACGTGGATTCAGGGAATCAATGAAACTAAGAGGGAATGGGAAATAGAAGAAGATATGTGGATGAACAGACAAGAATGGAAAAATGTGTTGAAACAAATGTGTAGTTAACTGTGAACATGGGTACCGGAAAAATGTATATTCATTGTAAAAGCCAGAATAATAATAATAAAAAAAATGTCTTTAAAGGAAAATATTAAGAAAAGTAATTGAGCTATATTTATGATGTCATTAGACAATGGCAAAAACAATTAAACAATCTTGACTTAGGCTTTCACGGCCGGAGCTATTATGATGATCTTGTAGAAGATTTCCGGGCTGTTGGCCGTGGTCTTGAGGCTTGTAGTTTCCTGACATTTTGCCAGAGACATCCTCAAGGGTTGTCTTGAGACTGCAACTTTAGGTAGATCTGGATGGAAAAGCCCTGCGGCTAGCCAAGTTAATAACTAGCAGTGAGCAAATCCTTTCGGTTCTCCTGGAAGTCCTGAATGGGAGAACCCTGGGTTCCTGCTAAAGTATTTGCCCCGGTGTAATTTAGAGATGTGAAAAATTACCATATGAATGTATAATTAACAAATTAGATAATTCTAACGTGCATGATAGCAGCTGTGTGCGTGTTTTGAACTGTGTTTATGCAGTATGTTGTTATGATGTTAATTTTGCAGCAGTTACATGTTTTGGAGTTATATGTTAGTAGTTGGAAAATTATAATGGACAATGGCCTTAGATTGAACAATAACTCAAGTATTAATAACTTACTTTTCGCCGATGATTTGGTCTTACTACACCGTGATGAAGATCTGTTACAATTGGCTGCTTACAAACTAAATGCAATATGTAGCGATATAATTTTAAAATTTCAATAAGTAAAACAAAAGTAATGGCATTTTGTGGAAGAAATACTCTGCGTGCAAAAATAGTAATTAGAGACAAAAATTATTGAACAAGTATCCCACTTTAAATATTTAGGATGTGACATCAGCTATGGGTATGATAAAGATATTGAACACAAAACACATCAGTTTCAAGCTATTTGTGGTACAATAAATACAACATTGAATAATAAAGCCCATAAACAAACAAAATTAAAATTTTATAAAACAATGGCTGTCCCTGTCCTTTTGTATGGGAGTGAATCTTGGATTACCACTACCAAACAAGAAAGTAAAATCCGAGCAGCCGAGATTAAATTTTTAAGAAGAGTAAAAGGCTGCACTAGAATGGACCAGATAAGAAATGAGGATATCCGCGAAGAACTGCAGATCTACTCCATAAAAGAAAAGATATTTAACAACAAGATACAGTGGAAAGAACATGTAGAAAGAATGGAAGAAAGAAGATTACCAAATAAAATCTTCCATTATTTTCCAAGAGGAAGAAGAGATGTCGGACGTCCTCAGAAGAGATGGTCTTAGATCTATTAGTGAAGACGGAACAGGCAACTCTTGCCTAAAACAGGAAGTGAAGAAGAAGAAGAAGATGTTAGTAGTTACGATTTGATGTGCATGTGATCCGTTGAAGCTCGCGCTCTGGAGGTCTTTTTTGTAGAAGTGCCACAGGATAGAAGGTCCGTAGAACTAGCCCCAGTTCAGAAATTAGGTCTAATGTTAATCCTCTTTACCCGGCTCAATGAAAAAATTTGGGAGATTGAATTTATTGGTGGGAACTAAGGGACTACTCCGACATTTGCCTTGTCGCTACTGGCAATTTTATCGACTACCTGCCCTATTTATACTTTTATCCGCGACGTATTCTCTTCACGATCCATTACTTCTATAAATTGTATCAACCAGAAGGCAGATACAATTTACGAAGTAACGGACTGCGCAGAGGACACATCGTGGATAAATGTATAAATAGGGCAGGTAGTCGACAAAATTGCCAGTCTCGAGACAACCTTGAGGATACCAGACGCAGTCTCTGGCGAAACGTCAGGGAACTACAAGCCTCAAGACCAAGGCCAACAGCCCGGAAATCTTCTACAAGATCATCATAATTAAACAATCATTTTAAAATTAATGACTAAGCCTTGTAAAGAAAATGTAAGAAAATATTATTAAATAATTGCAAGTTTTTTGGCAGTTTTTGTCAATTTGAAGTGCAATTTTTTTTTAATTTTGTGCATTTCGTATAAAGAATTCAAAAGTAAAAAAGTGTGAGAAATGTTTTTTCATGTAAGCTTATTTAGGTTTAACATTTTCTCTACTGTGTTTTGTTAGAACTTTTAAATTGTACGCAGTTACTGTTTTAGGTAAATTATATTTCTCGTTATGTAATCCAGGATTTATTATCTTTCATAAATATAGCTTCCTAACCTATCTTTCACTTTTAGTAGGCCTATGTGCAAGTGCTTTATTCATTGTGCCACAAGCTTCTTTATTATGATTTTTGTTGCTTCCTCTCTGTCTTCCATTTAACTAAATATTAATCACACTTCTTAATAATGTGATGAAAGTAGTAAAATATAATTTTGCATGGCGCAAGCAGTTAGACGCTCATCTCTCACCGCTGGAGTCCCAAGATTGACCAAGATTGAGTCTCGGTCACTCCATGTGGGTTTCGTGGTGGATGAAACGCAGCTTGGACAGGTTTTCCTCTAGGTTTTCTCCCGTTTTCCCGAGGCACAATTTCATTCCACCATTTCTCCATGCTCATCTCATCCATTCCATTTCATTTTGTTCCTGTAATGGTGCGTCAGGAGTGGTCGGCCAGCACCCTTGTCATTCACAGACCTCTATATAGGGCTTCATTGCATCTCATCCCTCGACCCGACCCTGAGTTGGACACGATTGAGGATATTTATTTATTGTAATGTTGACTCAGGTTATAAAAAACTCTAAACTGAAGTAATACTTAAATATTTATAACCAGAGAACTAGAATTTCAAAAAAAAAAAGAAGAAAAAGCCTAAAATTAATAAATATCATGTTAACAATTACGGCATCTTGTGGTATTAAATACATAGGTAAAACTGCATTAAATTATATATAATTAATATTATCATCTTATTTATTATTATTGTTGTTAAAATCTAACAACAGATTTCAAACTGAAATAGCAATTAATTGACTTTATTATGTCCAACTCATTACTACTAGATTTTACCAAGAATAAACATCACTCACATTGGTACAGCTTATCAGAGATAGTAATGATTAAAAATTAAAATTTTTTTTCAACAATGCCAGAGAGTTGTAGCTTTGACTTCTACTAATGGTACCGGTATGAAAGATAATGAGCTTATCTTAAAGGTATAATTTTGGGGGGATAAAATTGTGCTGTGTTTGAATGACTCCAATGCTGCCACTTCTAGATAGTTTGGAAATAAATACTTTCAGCAGTAGTGGCAATCAACTGCTGTTTTTCTTTTCAATTGTTGTTTTGCCTTGTTGCCAGTTCTCCTATCATAACAAATATGTATTTAATTGAATTTGTGTTTAAACAGAATACAAAATTTAAAAATTCCAAAATAAATACTTTTGGAAAATTTAAGGTGATTTTGTTTCATAGCTATACTTCACAGGCCATAACTTGTCTGTTTGTTCGCCAAGTGAAAGTACTATTTTGTGTCTAGAAATTCTTTCTTTGTTTTGTGAAATTAGCAGATTTTGAAAGAAAAGAAAAATAAAACATATCACTTATGTTTAAATAACCTCCAATTCCACCTAGACATGTTTATCACAGGTTTAATGAAAGTATTTGGGGGAGGGGGGCAGTAATTGTGTTGTCAAGGTTTGCCAAATGAATGATAGGCTGCTTTGTCATTTAGTGGGCTGCCATTACGGTTCTTAAAGGAAAACAGCTGATCAGAGCTTAAAACTCTATTTATATTAATGTAATCCGTTTTGATTATAATATTATTTGCATCGTTTATGGCTAACTTTCTGCCTATGATTTGATTTATTGTCATCTGGAAAGTCAAAGATGTATTTCTTAAAATTGAGTTGAAAGATGTCTGTCAGTCAATTGCAGAAACAAATTCTTAACCACGACCACAATTTCACAAACTTTTATTGTTTAATTTAATAAATAAAACAATGTATATAAGAGAAAAATTTGCATTTAGATCAGAACTCGCTCAGGTAGCTCAGTCAGTAGAGTATTGGCCCGGAAAGCCAAAGGTCCTGGGTTCAAGCCTCAGTCTAAGCGTATAATTTTTCTCTTCAAATATAAAATAAAACTAATTTAATATTTGAAGGGAATAACACTATTAGGTTTCTTTTAATTATTATGAGTTAAGAATTTAGACTTACCTCATATTTTCTTATTTTTCTTGCAGACTAATTTCTTCACGCCTTTGTGATATTGTCAGTACATATTAATATGCATTCACAATATCATGAAGGTATGAAGAAACTGGTCTGCAAGAAAAATAAGAAAATATGAGGTGAGTCTCAATGCATCTTAAGATCCATTCACACTATCAATAAGAAAATATGAGGTGAGTATCAATGCATCTTAAGATGCATTCATACTATCATGAAGGTGTGAAGAAAGTAGTCTGTTAAAAAAATAAGAAAATATGAAGTGAGTCTCAATGAGATCCATTCACACTATCAATAAGAAAATATGAGGTGAGTCTCAATGCATCTTAAGATGCATTCACACTATCATGAAGGTGTGAAGAAAGTAGTCTGCAAGAAAAATAAGAATATGAGGTGAGTCTCAATGCATCTTAAGATGCATTCACACTATCATGAAGGTGTGAAGAAAGAGTCTGTTAGAAAAATAAGAAAATATGAAGTGAGTCTCAATGCATCTTAAGATGCATCACAATATCATAAAGGCATTAAGAGACTAGTCTGCAAGAAAAATAAGAAAATATGAGGCGAGGCTAAATTCTTATCTCATAATAATTAAATAAAACTAAGTTTTATATGATTTTCATAAATATTTATTTCATTTAAAATTTGTAACAGTTGTTTCAACACACTGTATCTTCAGCAGACAAATGTCATAAATTTTCTTCTTTTTCTTCCATTGGCACTACAGCCCATAGCGGGCCTGGGCATTCTTGATGCGAGACCTCCAATCTTCTCTATCAAATGCTCTGTTGCCAGTTCCTGCAATTCAGGATTTGATGATGATCTTCCTTCGCTGAGCCCACCCATCTTTTCTTAGGTTTTTCTACTGGCCATTTCCCAAATATCTCCTCTGTCATCACTTCCTTAGGTATGTATTCTTTATCCATTCCTTGAACATGTCTGGCCCATTGCAATTTTTAAATATGTATCAGGTTCATAGTTAAATATGGGAAATAACATTATGAGGTTCTTAATTCAATGAATGAATGAGTCAATTCTTATCTTATCTCATAGTTTATGTTTTCTTAAACACGGGAACTGCAGTTTTCAAGAGGAACATCCCTCCCATTTTCAAACAATATTATGACTACCAGATTTTTGTTGGAATCTCCATCTAATGTTACCATCTGGTGTTGATTTGATGAACTTTGAGATCAGGTCCTGTTCATTGGGAATTTTAAAATTCATGGATCTAAATGTGTTCTTCTGAATATATATCGTCTTATAAATTCTTATATATTCAGAAGAACAAATTTAGATCCATGAATTTCGAAATTCCTGATGAACAGGACCTGATCTCGAAGTTCATCAAATCAACACCAGATGGCAACATTATAGATGAAGTTTCAAAAGAAAATCTGGTAGTCATAATATCGGTTGAAAATGGGAGGGATGTTCCTCTTGAAAACTGCACTTCCCGTGTTTAAGAAAACATAATCTATGATGTAAGATAAGAAATGACTCATTCATTCATTGAATATATCAAGTTCCTTGAAAAGGTCATAGATTTCCTTATTATACCGGTACCTCATTCTCCATCTTCCATTGTCTTTTACTGGTCCATATAAATGTCATAAATATTTTATTTATTTTTAAATGTATTTATGGCATTTGTCTGATAAAAATACAGTGTATTGAAACAGCTGTTATGAATGTTAAATTAAATAAATATTAACGAAAATCATATAAAACTCTGATAGTTTCATTCATTAAATACATAATGGATTTTCAGTAAGTAAACGCCATATTAGTTATTTTATTGTTTCCAGAACTACCAGAGAAAACTGAAAATACATAACTGTTATAATAGAGTATGAATCAAGACCTTGAATTTATAAGTATTTTATTTGGATTTTTGTCCTTTTTAAAATTGCTATGGGAAACAATAAAACTGGTGAAACCAAGATTGAAGTTTCTGCAATGAACTAAATGAGTTGCTATTTTCTGATGTCACTGGTTATGAAGTTTCAGAATGTAAACATAAACAAAATTTAAAGCTTGATTTGGTCTCTCACATATTATTTTAAATTACAAGTTCTAAACTCCATGGCACATAGAACTTTATAGTAGCATAATTTTATAAAATAACTTTTTATAGTTGTGGAAATAATATGGAGGCATCCAGTAGAAAAGAGACACATATCACCAAAGTGTGTTTTCTGCTAGGAATGACTAGTTATGATACTAGATGGCTTTGGCTATCTCCTTATATCAAAATCACTAGACAGGTGCCATTGTGCTACTTTTCCACTAGACCCTTCAATTATAACTGCTCCAGCAAGTTATCGGATTTTTCGAAGTTATTTCCTTTTTAACATTACTTTTTTTGCTATTAAAGCTGGTATTTTTGGTGTTTTACTATTAAATTTGCCATTTACATTAAAGGATAAATTAATATTTTAAAAGAAAAATTAATACCTAAACTAGGATTTAAACTCAGGATCTCTGGAATTCCCTTCCAGTGCTCTATCCATTAAGCTCCCTATCCTCCTGATTTAAGAGAAAAGTCAATTTAATCAAAATTAAAGTGGGAGGTATCACTATGAGGTATTTACACTATGAATGAGTTGGAGAAAATGCTTTAACATCTCACCTCATAAACTTGTGTGTCTTCACGATACCGGTTTCAAAAGTATAGTTTTACTTCCATTTTCAGTCAAACTCCAACTGTCAAAATTTTACCATTAACACCATCTTCTGAACTGCTGTCGATTTTACAAACTTGGAGATCAAATTATTCTCATTGAGAATATCAAAATTCATGGCTTTATATTTATTCTTCTGAATGTATGTCTTTTCACAAACAGTCAATTCCAAAGATTTCTCCAAATGTTTCAAAAGTTTGGTTTCACTTCCAATTTTGAAAGCATTTTCTCCAACTCATTCATTAATGAAGAGTCAATGTCTAAATCATGAGCCTAGATAGCTTAATAGATAGGCACTGGAACGGAATTCCAAAGATACTAGGTTCAAAACCTGGTTTAGGCATTAATGCTTCTCTTAAAATATTAATTTGTCATTTAATGGTAAGTGATGAATTTAATATTAAAACAAAACAAAAAAAGTTATGTTATTTTGGATTAAAACAATCTGGATTCAATCCTGACCAGCAGAAAACTGGAAATTTGTCATTAACAGTTATCTTCTAACATAGATATGATATTGAAATTATATTATATTATCAGGCTGATCAAGCTGATGCTGATAATGGACAACATATTGAAACATGTCAAATGAAACACAAACATTTATGAGGTAAGATGCACCAGAATAACCTTATTTATTAAGAAGAACCTCATAATGTTACTTCCTATTGTAAATTATTAATTCTATATAGTGCTTTTCCAGCTGAAGATAGAACATGTTTCCAAAAGACCTTCAACACATTTTTTGTAATCAAAGTTTTAGTTGAAGTCAACTGAAATCTGAGGTATTATTTTACAATAAAAATGAGTCGTATCTCACCTCATAGTTTGTGTTCTTAAAGCATAAAAACTGCCATTCTCAAGAGGAATCCTTCCCATATTCAGCCATATTTACAACTGTCAAATTTCATTACTTTGAAGATGAAGATTTAGACTGAAATTCGACAGCTGTAAATATGGCTGAAGATGGGAGGAGTTCCTCTCGAAAACTGCAATTTCCATGCTTGAAGAACACAAAGTATTAATTTTTAATCATTGAAAACCTCATAATGTCATTTCCCATAATCAATTTAGGAACAATTTTAAAATGTTTAACTTTTATATAGTAAACGTAGCCAAATGTCCTGGGTTTAAAACCCCAGTTTGAGCATACAATTTTTCTTTTCAAATATAATTTTACATAGTAACCTCATTGGTGGTTCAAAATTACTTTTAAAAGTACCGGTATTGATTAAAACGTTTATTAAACAAAAAAATATATACCAATTTAATATATCAATGGTGGGCAATGAAAACCTCGTAACTCAATTTTGATAAATTTTACAGGAGAAACAAATAACTCTTTTAAATAATTATGAAAATTGATACAGCAATAGTTCCCATATATTTTACTACAGAATACAAGTCAAGTTATTAATAAATTTGAAGTCCTTGTTCTCAACAGGTTATGCATCACATAATTAAAACATTTTGTCTGTTCATTCTTACCTCTTAGAGTTATTTTTGTCGAACATATGTTTCAGAACTTCTTAGTCCCATCATCAGTGATTACAGACAGATTAGTCTGTAATCGCTGACAATGGGGCTAAGAAGCTCTGAAACATATGTTTGGCAAAAACAACTCTAAGAGGTAATTATATTATTTTTGGTCTGGACATCTTACCTCAATATTAATGTTGATTTGTTCTTGAACATGTTTCAAAACAATTCTGTTTTATCTTCAGCTTTCCCAGACTGGTTTTATTTATGTTGCATTATGTTGCACCACCTGGATGTCGATGTCAGCTCCATCCTGTGGTTGGCCAAAGAATCTCCAAACAAGGTCACCCTCCATCGGAATATCAAAATTCATAACTCTGTTTCTGTTCTTCTGAATATAAATTTTTTCCCAAATAGTCAGCTCGTTTGTATTTTCTAACTGTTTTAATAATTTAGTGTCTGAATTGATATTATGTTTTTCAGACCAAACATGAGCAGCAACTGCAGATTTTTCAATTTCTCCATTTTTAAGAGGTAAGAATGAACAGACAAAATGTTTTAATTATGAAACAAGCCTCTTAATTTTGTTTAGTTGTTTCTTGACTCACCTCATACTTCTTAACTCCCTTGCATATCTAGATTTCATCACTGTATTTGTGACATTCTCAATGCTGTCAACAAAATTAAAATAAACCTCATAGTGTTATTTCCTACCTACATAACTTAAATCTCTTAATGTTACTTCCTATTGTATTTTAAAATATATGCATCACATATTTCTGTGCTGGCTACTGGAGTTATGTGGTTTTCAATGACTGATGGAGTTACGAGGTTTTCATTGCCTACCGTCGATATGTAGGAAATAACCTCTATGAGGTTTGTTTTAATTATTATTGAGTTGGATGTTTTGACTCACCTCTTATTTCTTGATTTTTATGCAGACTGGTTTCGTCGCTTCTGCATGACATTCTCGATGCCTTTTGCAGCCATCCATCCTGCAAGTCGACTTCCGCTCCCTCTACAGGCTGACCGATGAACTTCCAATCAAATTTTTTTTCTCTTTCTCCGAGAATTTCAAAATTCATGGTTTTCCTTTTATTTTTGCAGACGTAAATTTTCTCCCAAATTGTCGGGAACTTGAAAATTCATGGTTTTCTTTTTATATTTTTGCAGATGTAAATTTTCTCCCAAATTGTGACATTTTGGGACAACATTTACATCTGCAATTTGGGAAAAAATTGACATCTGCATAAATAAAATTTTTAAAAAAACATGAATTTTGAAATTCCTGGAGAAAGAGAGAAGAATTTGATTTGGAAGTTCATCAGTCAGCCAGCAGAAGGAGCAGAAGTCAACATGCAGGATGGATGACCGCAAAACGGCAGTTGGAAGGCATCGAGAATATTGCATAGAAGCGACAAAACTGGTCTGCATAAAAAATCAAGAAATATGAGGTGAGTTAAAATATCCATCTCAATAACAAACTTCAGAAAATGAACGTTAAGCCAGTAAAAGTGTTTAAAGTGAAAGTTTAAGATGTATTATTGTTTTTATTAAGCTCTGAACAGCTCATTAAGTTCAGCGAGAGTGAAACCAATCCCATCTAACAAGTGCCATAAACACAAATTTGAATTTATCACAAATTGAATAGTTAAAATGAAAATGTAACAGTATTAAACACATCACAATGCATGCTGGAGAAATGTCATAACAAGTAAATATCATTATAATGTAATGAAACAGTTTGTGATGGTTATAATCAAAACACACAAATACACATACAGTATATATTCACTCACCTGCATGGATACACTAATATGCATGTGGCAGTGTGCGTTCTATTTTCAAGTTCCTCCTACAGCTAAGTTGGGAATCACTATGAATAAGTGTGAACAAGTGGAAAGGATGTCTATATTTGTTTCTCATTTTTTTACAAGACTCACTATGTTCCTTGTTGTTTAACGTTAGTTACAGGGATTCTATATGACATGCTAGTCTGCATAAATTCAAATAAAAAAGTAAGAAAACACAACAATTATTGTAGCATCATCATCTTAAATTATATAAAACAATGGCTGTTCCTTTGTTGTTGTATGGAAGTGAAAATTGGATAATGAAATTAAGGGATAAAAGCAGGATACAGACTGCGGAAATGCTGTTTTTACGTAATGTGAAAGAATGCACAAGAGCGGATAGAATCAGGAATGAAACTATACGAGAAGAATTAAATATATATAAAATTGAAGATAAAATCAGCGAAAATAATAAGAAATGGACAGAACACTTAATGAGAATGAACAACGAAAGAATACCAAAAAGAACCTTCCTGTATAATCCCAGAGGAACAAGAGATGTTGGCTGACCACGTAGAAGATGGACTCCACTTTTAATTTCGCCGGAACAGGCTGCATAGCCTAAACCTTCTAGAAGAAGAAGATCATCATCTTCCAGGGATTAAGCCTGTTGGCTTGTTCCGGTTTCATGAAAGCTAGAATTGTTAAAATTGTTCAGACCATCTTCTGTGTGGACAACCAACATTTCTCCTTCCGCACGGTTTATAATTTAGCAATAATTTCGGAAATCTTCCTCCTGGCATTCTATCACTATGTTCTATATTTTGTTGTTCCTATATTTAATTATTCAGTCTGTTAGTTTGAAAATATTTAGTTCCTTTCTTATATCTTCATTTATTTTCTTATCCAGCAGAGTATATCCTGCTATATTTCTTAAAAATCGCATCTCAGCTGCTTCCAATCTTTGTTCTTGTCTTTTAGTGATCGTCCAACATTCTGATCCACACATCAATACAGAAACAGCCATTACTTTATAAAATGTAATTTTTGTTTCTTTTCTTGTGTTTTTAAGGGTTCTTTTAATAGTGCCACACATTAGATTAAATTTATTTATTTTGTCATTAATATCTTCAATTTTCACATATGATAAATTGAAACCTAGATATTTAAAACTGTTCACCTGCTCTATAATTTTATTATCAATTACTATTTTTGCTCTTAAGGTATCATGTCCTTTAAATGCTAAAATTTTAGTTTTAGTCTTTGAAATTTTTAAATTGTAATTGGCACTTATTTTTTCCAAATTAAAAATAACTCTTTGTAGATCATCTTCTGAACTGGAAATCACTTGTAGCAGTATATATAAATAATAGTCCTGTGCTGTAGCCAAGTGGTTAAGGCAAGATGACTTGTTGCAGAGCTACAGGACTTGCACTGGTTCAAGTCCTCATGGGGGAAGAAATTATCTCATGGAATTTCGGCCAGTATGGTACCAGTGCCCATCCAGCATCATGAGGCTTTTGGGTAGCTACAATAAGTAGCAATGCCAGGTTGAGAAGACCAGCTATAATGGCTGGGGGACCCAACATGCTGACCAAATGTCACCCCTTCACTGGTTCGATGATCGTCTACCTCTGTGATTAACACACGAGGATGTGAGGCCAGCAGTTGGATGGTAGGCCAAGGGCCTTCTAGGCCTATCGTGCTTGGATTTTTTTTATATATATGAATAATTATTCTGCAATATATAAAGGATCTTTCATACGTTATGCAATTTTCTTCTTCTTCTTCTTCTTCGACTTTCCCCCACTTATAGGTTTGCCGTCTTCAGTTTCCATTTATCTCTTTCATTCCAATCTCCCTCTTCCAAATTCCTATCATCCATTATAATTCTGACGTAGGTTTTCCATTTCCATCTTGGTCTGCCACGTTTATTTTTTCCAGGGGTGACCATTTGGTATATATTTTTTGGCCATCTTTCATTTTACATTCTTTGTACATACATGGCCATACCATTTAAGTGTTTGATTTGCAATCCTCTTAACAACAGATGTGGTGACATTCATTTCTCTCCAAAGGAATTAATTTCTTATTTTATCCTGTCTTGTTTTTTGGAGGCTTCTTTTAAAATAATGCAATTTTTAAAAATGCAATAATTAAATCAAAAATGCATCAAAATATTTTTTATTTTCATCTACATACACTACCATTTAAGTGTGGAAAATTATATCGGGCATAAGTCCACCTCCACTTTCTCAGCAGGCAGTTACTCGATCTGTGAATTTCATGATGACCCTTTCACATATAATTCTGTCGGTGTCATTGATGACACATTGAATGTCTTCCTTAAGTTGGAGAAGTGTTTGTGGTTTGTTCACATAGACTTTGGACTTCACATAACCCCATAAAAAGAAGTCACATGGAGTAAGGTCACAAGATCTGGGAGGCCATTCCAAGTCACCACAAATTGAGATCACAGAACTAAGGGAATTTTTCATGTAGCAGGGTTATTGTCTCTAAAAAATTTGGTCTAATAATAAATCAAGAGGAAACAAAATATTTAAAATGTAGTAATCACAACAGAAAATCTACAAATTGATGACATGCAAATTAACACAGTAGAATCATTTAAATACTTAGGTACCAAAGTAAATGGAGATAATGCATTAGAAGAGGAAATTAAGGAAAGATTGATAAATGGGAATGAAGCTTATTTTGGTACTTTTTTCATCTGGTTTATCACCTTTGACCAGTCCGGCATGGGTAACCCTATCGGCAGCAATGCTACTGCCGGCAAAGCTCTCAGGATCATTTAAGCATGCAAGCCACTCCACCACGACAAGGTAAAGATACCATTCATTACTTTGAGAATTTTATTTGATAGTACTACTCCACTAAGTAATCTGTGCAGGTAGAAAATATGTTATATTTGAAAATATGTTAACTAACATGCTGTCTTTCTCTTTCCCTTCCTTACTATGTTGGCACTTCCTGTCCTCTGTATATGTTCTTTGTCTGGCAGGTAGAAAGTTGACAGATACTATGGATTTTAATGGTCCGTCCTTCTACACGGCCATTAGCGAAATGACTAATTTGACAACCCTGTTACTATTGGGGTTACGTGTAAGAATGGGTTGTCCCTTCTCATTACATATTGCCACTTGTGATTTATTGTGAGGCTGGTAATGGAGAGACGGCAAATATTGTGATTTTAAATGATCCGACTGCTTGAGCGTTCCATGCTTAAATGACTAATTTGACAACCATGTTAAGATCTATCACACATGTTTATGGATTCTCCGCCCACACTTAAAGTTAAACCATTTTAGTATGTGATTGGATGTACAGTCCTCTTCTATATCCCTTCCATAAATTTAGTAGTTTGGCTACACTAGTGCTAAAACTCTTCCTCTCCACCCGTGCAGAGTTAACTTGGTGGTATAATATATGTATCTACAATTCCCAAAAGTAGTTTTAGTTCAATTTTCTTTTTTCTTTTCTTATGGTCTATTTCTAAATTATCATACGCTTTTTTCATATTTATATTATATTATATTCTGTACTGAAACTTTTGTTTATCTTTTATCTTTGTGAAAGAATTGCTAACAAATCACTGTGTGTTTAGGTTTATGTATATTGGCTATTCTAGTACAAATGACAATCTGTGAATCTTGGAATAACAGTTAACAATAGCATATGCTGTACAAAAATGAACAAATCTAAGATCAGGGAAAGTTAATTTGGTTAGTTTATTAAGTTTAAGATTGCTGTGGATTATTATTTTGGTTTTTATCATATTTCCTGTAAGTTAAACTTGTATTTCATAGCTATTTTCCATTGTTAGTATTATTACTATGTCATTTTTACGTTATTTCTATATCAAATTCTCATTAAATTTTCAGATATTTCCTATAATTCTGTTGGACAAAAATTCAAAATAATATTCTAGAGGCCATTATTCACATACTGCTGCAATATTTTTTTTATACCTTCCAATTATAGTAGATGCTGATATTTGCACTAGAATCCCTAAAACAATTAAAATTTTTTTTCCATTATTGTGAATCATCCAAATACAGATTCTTTTCCATTGATTTCTGTTTATCCACGGTCTTTCTTCCAACAGCTACATTTCAATCCATATGGTATATCTTCTTTATTTCAAGGTTTCTATTAAGTTAAAAACATAATATAATCCATATATTTAATTTTAGGAAGTGATATTTTGAGGTTATTTTAATTATATTATTTTTAGTCTGATCATCTTACCTCAATATTAATGTTGATAGAACAAGTCAACATTAATATTGAGGTAAGATGATCAGACTAAAAATAATATAATTATAAATAATATAATCCAGTTTTTTTCTTGCTAAGCCTGCCATGGCTTCACTGGAGCCTCTTTATTTACTAATTTCCAAACCTCACAGTTGCCTGATATGGATTGCCATATGCCATGAATTGGACGAGAGATTATAGAAGGCTAGAACAACAAAAATATTTATAAAATATTTTCTTTTAATTCCAGACATTTAAAATGATTTCTCTTGTAGTTATTAATATTTTATTCTTCATGTTTTGTTAAAATAAAGAGCCCCCTAAATTTCTTTAAGACACAACTGCCTTAATACACATTTTTCACGAAACGTAAAGCTACAAACAAAACTTGTATTAGTGCATTTAAAGTAATTCAATATAAAATATAAACTTAAGAACCTAATATGGCTGCTGAATTTATATAATCAGAATGTTTCTTGAAAAATCTGTAGCATGGTTATTATAAGATGTGTATATTATACAATTTTACAAATAATTTCATCCTTTCCACTTAAAAGTGTAATGTTTATCTTGGTGACTTCTCCAATAGAACATGTGAATTTTATTCCATAGTAACCATAGAGTTCCCTCTACACATGCATGTGCAATAATGGAAAGTCACCGAGATTAATGACGTTAAGTTGGGTGAAACAATTTTATAATGTGACAAGTATACATACTTATAAGTAAGATAAACTAGCTGGGTTAGCTTATGGTTGTATATATAGCAGGAAGAAAACTGTATACTAATATTATGTGTTTATCTCTGGGTGCAGTTAAGGTCCATACAATAAAAAGCTTTAATAAGTACACACGTGTCACTTGTATTGTAAGTTTGGTATTTATTTTACATATTCTAAAACTGTACAGTTATTTGCAAGAATTGACAATGTTTAAAAGTCATGAGAACATTGTGCAATAGTTTAGTACTGTTCTTGCAATAAATTCTAATGTATTTGTTGTTTTGTTTTAAAATAGAAAAAGATTCCCAGCATAAAACAAAACTAGGTAATTCTGCTAGAAATGTACTATTTTAATTTTGAATTTTAAAATTAATTAATTTAAAATAATAAAACTTAATAAAAGTATTAAATGTTATTGCTATAACAGTTGTTTATAAATTCTCATAAAAAGTCTTATTGATTTAGAAGCCGTCAGTTGGAGTTCTGAATGTCGACTCTCTGTCTCATACGATAAAGAGAATTCTATATGAGACAGCGATTCAAGCATTCATTTTTCTTTTCAAAAAATAAATTTTTCCAGGACTGGAATATGTTAAACTTAATAAAACATTAAAAAAAAAATTGTTTGCTATGGGATGTCTAAATGGCATAATGGTAGCACACTAGCGTATAAAGCTAGAGGTCTCAGATTCAAATCCCATTTCAGGTATTAATTTTTCTTTTCAAAATAATAGTAAGGTTACAGTGCAAAAAGTGGACATCAAAATTTCTAAGAATCAAATGTATCTTATTAAGAAAACTTTGTAATGTAAAAATTCCCAAATCTATTATATTAATCCAAATTTCTATCCAATTATGGTTTTAAAATGAAGCTTAGGAACACTGATGATGTAAAACATGAAAAAATATGCAGACCATCCAAAAACAAACCAGAAAAATAACATTCTTTAAGCACTACATGATACACATTTCACTAGTTTACTGTGTGGGACATCCCAACTTCGATATAATTTGGTTTTAAAATGAAATTTAGGATCACCAAAAATGAAAACATGAAAAAAAAAAAATTGCAGACCATCAATCAACAAAGCAGTAAAAAAACATTTTTGTAATAACTTTTTTTTAAGCACTGCATAGTACACGTCTCACTATGTTTACTCTACATGAAATTCCAATTTTGATATAATTTTGGTTTTAAAATGAAGCTTAGGATCACTAAAGATGAAAAGACAAAAAGAAAATTTGCAGACCATCAATCAACAAAACAGTGAAATAACATTTTTTTAAACACTCTACAATCCGTATCCCATTTCTAAGCTTCATTTTAAAATCAAAATTATCTCGAAATTCGGATGTCCACTTTTTGCGCCATACCCAATAATAAAACTCAGTCGTCCTCAACAAAGTAAAACTCCATTAATTTGTTGAGGATGGCTGATATGTCAGGTACAAGTTTCATTATATTTAAAGAGAAAATTTTATGCCTAAACTGGGATTTGAACCTGTTTGGGTGTTAATTTTTTCTCTTCGAATATAATTCGTCATTCTGTGAGAAGTGTATATATCTAAATAAAAACCAGTTAAGTTGCAAACCATATTTTTGTAGAGAAGCGAAATGAAGTGATGTGAGTCAGTAAAATCAATTTTGAGATTTTGATACCATCTGTTGGAATGAATGAACTACTTTATGACTGCATTACATAACCTGCATATGTATTGAAAACACTTTAAATTTAATCAACTTTAGAGCTGTAAATAATTTTTTTAAATAATTTTAAAAGCTAATTTTCCATAATTTCCTATTTTCAAATAGTGCACTTCAATTGCTTATAAAAACAGTATTTTTTTACTTAGGAAGCTCATTCTTTTTATAAATGAGCAGAATTTTATGCCAAATTAAAATACACTATAAAAACAGAAATTTTATTTTTTACAACTTATGGAATCTTTTCTTTAGCACAATAACCCATAATCTGATTTTAAAAAATTATTAAGTTAATAGATTTTTGATGTCCATACTTTTATTATTTTACTTTTCTTCTACTTTTCTTCTTCTTCTTCTTCTTCTTCTTCAACTCTGTGCATTTAGATAGAACTCTTATGTGTGAATATATGTTGATTATTAATAAAGTTAACTTATTTCTGTTTTATTGGCAAGAAATGACATATTGATAATTAAATAAAAAATAAGATAAATACCAGCTAACAATAAGGTGATAGCGTGTGTTTTGTCAGGTTGGCAGACCTGTATTTCTTTCTGCCATACATGTTTTAAAATAATTAATAAATAAGATATTTGCCAAATGATCTTTATTTAACTATTACAAAATAATGTGCATGTAAAATGGAAGTCCGTATGATAAGGCAGCGGAAAAAAAATTTCTCTAATTAAAACTATGTGTGCTTTCTTCTCTAATGACACTTGTACCCTTGTAAACACTTCCTATGAATCTAAAACACAAATAAAATAAAAAAAGTATAATATTTGTAATATATATTAAACTCGGCAATGGGGCCATATCATCAGACATGCAGTGAAACCTCTCTCAAGTTGGTTACATTAATAGAATTTGTTTAAAACAGTCCATTTGTAATTGTATAAGTTTAATGAGGGCGGTTTTACTGCTGTATTTATTGTTATCCACAGATGTTGGGGGAAGCATGTAAACTTTTATCAGTTGGTGCAAGTGAATTGTTTCAAGTTGTTTAACTTCTCTGAGTTTTAGTTTTGTAATACTGTTACTGCGAGAGCGTGGTGGCCCCCCTGCAGTCTGGCAATGCACTGTATGTTCTCGCTAAAGTCCTGCACAAGCATTCTGTTCTTCATATCCATCTGTTTAGAATTATTTCAAACACAATCTAGATAATATTTAATTTTAGGAAGTGATATTTTGAGGTTATTTTAATTATATTATTTTTAGTCTGATCATCTTACCTCAATATTAATGTTGAAGAAATCAACATTAATATTGAGGTAAGATGATCAGACTAAAAATAATATAACAATCTAGATATCTTGTTAATTATATTTTACCAGTGAACTCAAAGGTCATGGGTTAAAATCTGGCTCATGTTAGTAGATTTTATATTTTAAAATCCAGATTTCCACTTCAACATAAGTTCCTAGTATTTATTATCATTACATAACCATAGCAGGTAAAGCAACTAGAAATGCTGTAACAAATTAAAAAAATTAAATTAAAATTATTGTAGACACATTTAAGCAATTTTTTTATATAGATAGATAGATCATCAGTTGACTAATGTCTTTGACATTGTCCGATTCCTAGTAGCCAATTTTGTCAGTCCATCTAATCTCCTGGCTGTAGATGTTTCTCTTTTTTTTTTTCTTATAATAAAATTAATTTTTTCCTCATGTAAGAGCAGGGGCTATACATCCTGTATGTTCCATGTGCATTGAACCCCCAAGAAAAATTTAACTTAGGAAGATAATAAATAATTAATCCTTATTCCCGCAAAGGTCATCAACATGTTGATCTGTCTGATTCATCCAAGGCTTAGTTTGAGACTTGAAAGTAAATGTAAATTTTGGCTCTGGTAGCTCAGTCGGTAGAGCACTTGGTCTAGAAAACCAAAGGCCTCGGGTTCAAGCACCAGTCTGAGCGTATAATTTTTCTTTTCAAATATGATTATTGGTATATATTAGCCTCAATGTCTGTGGATTAAGCTCCTTGCTTCTGATTCCAAGGGTCGCAGGTTCAAACCCAGTTGGGATCAATGGATTTTTAAGTTGGAAAAATCCAAGGCACAAGTGCTTTGGGTCTCAAGTCCAAATATTTTTTACCTTATAAAAGAACCTCAGGCCTAAATTAGAGCCTCTGAGCTAAATTTGAAGGTGTCTCTTTTAAGCTATGAGCTACCCACTTGTCATTCTCTAACATCTATAGGGAAATAAACATAATTAAATAAGCCTTGGTTAAGTAACTCAAGGGAGCACACTTGTCCCATGTAGGGATGTATGGGTGTATACAGACTGTTAATGAATATTAGATAATCATCATCATCATCATCCAGGGATTAAGCCTGTTGGCTCGTTCCAGTTTCATGAAAGCTAGAATTGTTGAAATTGTTCAGACCATCTTCTGTGTGAGCATCCAACATTTCTCCTTCCGTGCGGTTTATAATTTAGCAATAATTTTGGAAATCTTCTTTCTGGCATTCTATCAAAATGTTCTTTCCAGTCGTTCCTATATTTAATTATTCGGTCTGTAAGTTTGAAAATATTTGGTCCCTTTCTGATATCTTCATTCCTTTTCTTATCCAGCAGAGTATATCCTGCTATATTTCTAAAAATCTCATTATATTAGATAATCTAATTAATTAGCCTGTATTATTTGTAAGTATAAAATTAGTGTGCTATGGAATGTACTAGTACAAAATGTTGTAAAATATATTGGACACTTATAAAAATTTAAGAATTCAACAAATTAATAAAATTAATGATTTATTTTAGGAAGTAATATTTTGAGGTTCTTTTAATCAAGTTTTTTTGAATCTGTAAACATCTTACCTCAATTTAATGTTGATTTGTTCTCGAATATGTTTCGATATAAGATGATATAGAAGATTATATCGAAAAATGTTTGAGAACAAATCAACATTAAATTAAGGTAAGATGTTTCCAGATTAAAAAAAAAAAACTTAATAAAATTAAAATGAGTCATTATTCCTCTCATCTCATACTATCTGTGTTCTTCACAGCATAGGACCATGGTTTCATTATTCCTACATTCAGCCATCTTTAAGAACAACTGTTCTTAAAACCACGGTCCTGTGCTGTTAAGAACACGGAGTGTACGAGGTGAGATGAATAATGACTCATTTTAATTTTATTAATTTAAAAGCCTCACAATGTTAATTCCCATCATAAGTATGAAATTCAACATATAATTAGAACAGTAAAAGCTTAAGAAGAAAGTATAACTCAATTCCGAATGAATTGAATATTGCAAAGATCAGATTTAAATTAAAATTCTTCATATCTCACCTCATATTCATTCTTCTCATTATACCGGTTCCAAAACCTAGGTGATTTCATCTTCAGTAATATCTCAACCATTGCTATGTCATCAATGGTAAAGAGAAAAAAAATGTCATAGTTAAATATGGGAAATAATATTATGAGGTTCTTAATTCGTAAATTAATGAGTCATTTTTTACATCTTACCTCATATTTCATGTTTTATGAGGTCTTCTTTCTTCTTTGGCTTTCCACCACTTATAGGTTTGCCGTCTTCAGTTTCCATTTATCTCTATCATTCCAATCGCCCTCTTCCAAATTCCTATCCTCCATTATTGTTCTGACGTAGGTTTTCCATTTCCATCTTGGTCTGCCACGTTTATTTCTTCCAGGGGGTAACCATTGGTATATATTTTTTGGCCATCTTTCATTTTTATGAGGTAAGATGTAAAAAATGACTCATTAATTTACAAAGAAAAATTTTTGCCTGAACCGGGAATCGAACCCTGAATCTTCAGCTTTCTGTGCTGATGTTCTGACCACTAAGCTAATTCAGGTTACATTCCAATCCAAGCATAAATTCTCTCTTTACCTTACTCTCTTGGTCCGACATTCAATGCAATGAACCGTCATTCACAAATATACAATGAATGGCTTCTACATTAAGAAGACAAGAAGGGACTCCACACAGCTATAGCATTATTTATTAAATTAATGTTGAGAAGCTAAAGTAATAGCTTTAGCCTCTCAATATTAATTTAACAATGTTATTAATGTTTTATTTTAGAAAGTAATATTTTGAGGTTCTTTTAATTAAACTATTTTGAGTCTGTGAAATCTTACCTCAATATTAATGTTGATTTGTTCTTGAACATGTTTTGATTAGTCTTCTAATCATCCTCAGTATCATGGCCAGACTGGTTGGATTTATGTTGTAAACCCTGGATGTAACAATGTTATGTTGTTCAAGAAAACTGCTTCTTATTCGATTTGGAGGTTCTTCGGTCCACCAACAGATGGCAAAAGAAGCAGTTCTCCTGAACGACATAAAATCGGTTGAGATATTACTGAAGATGAAACCACCTAGGTTTTGAAACCAGTATAATTAGAAGACTGGATATGAGGTGAGATATAAAGAATTTTAATTTAGATCTTAACCCTTAAATTATCAATACAATATTTTCTCGTGCCACTTATTTAAATGTTTCGGACCGCAAGGAAAATAAATCCATGTAAAACTGTAAGTTATTATTATACACTATTGCGTAATTTTACATAAGTTTAAGTAATTTTTACTCATTTGTTTATCTATTGTTATTAAAATAATATTAAATAAATGAAATCAATATATCTAATAGGATATATTTCTAATTTAAGAGTTAAATTAAACCTCATAGTGATTTTTCCTATAAAATATGGTGATATTAAATGTTTCTTACCTCTCCTCATATAAATCTTCTAAGTAGATTGCGATTTCGAGACCATAACAGTCTCATCTTCAGTACAATCTTGGCGACTGATGTTATGTCGATTGGAAGAAACTCTTCTTCTTCCCTCTGTTGGTGGACCGATGAACCTCTGGATCAGGTCAAAATTTGCAGGAATTTCGAAGTTCATAAGTTTTCCTTTGTTTTTCTGAATGTGGATCTTTTCCCAAACCAGCTTGGTCTGAAAAACGCTTAATTGAATCAAAAGTCAGTCTAATTAAACAAATAGACAAACAAAAGGAACTCACGGTTTGGGAAAAGATCCACATTCAGAAAAACAAAGGAAAACTTATGAACTTTGAAATTCCTGCAAATTTTGACCTGATCCAGAGGTTCATCGGTCCACCAACAGAGGGAAGAAGAAGAGTTTCTTCCAATCGACATAACATCAGTCGCCAATATTGTACTGAAGATGAGACCGTTATGGTCTCGAAATCGTGATCAACTTAGAAGATTTATATGAGGAGAGGTAAGAAACATTTAATTTCACCATAAATTAAACCTCATAGTGATTAATTCCTATAAAAGTGATTTTTCCTGTAAAAGTTCATTTGCAAAGATACAATGAAATTTCTCTTCGCGAGAAGTGATATTACGTTAATATTGGCCTAAAATCATATTTTTATAACAGATGGAGAATATGAGAGAATGCTTGTTCAGGATGAGTCAGTCTGTCGTGTTCTTCTCGGTTTAAAACTTTTTCACGTGCCTTTTCTGATTTGATGTGACTACTCACTGACTTGTGTAATGTCGTGTTCTGGTTTTTGTGAAGAAATTGTACATAATCCTCTTTTTCCATCATAGTGCCAGATGGCACCACATGTTCACGTAACCTAGAATATAAAATATCAGTATAGATAATGATGTTGAAATTTTATGATGATTAAGGAAATTCAGTCCTTCATGGTTGAGTGACTCGCTGGAACATTTCTTTTACAACTAAATGTAGACAATAAATAATGTTTTTTTTTTCCAATATATTCATTAAAAGTTAGTTTTATATATAAAAAAGCTGGTACCATAATGAATGTAATATGGAACATTATATGAAGTAATTTTCATATTATCTATATATAAATAGGCTAAGACAAAACAGTTAACTACCTTTTTCTCCTCTGCTTGTCAACCAATTTTTTTTAGTAGCTATTGACTAGCTTTAGTGTTATCTATAAAAAAATATTGGAAAAGTTAGTTCTGCTGTTTTTAACTGCAAGGCAGTGTTTATGGAAAATCTTCATGGTGTAAGAGTTAAATTTCTTCCACAGAAGCATGTGATGTGCAATGTAATATCCAAAAACTTATCTGCATGTTTTTAACTGCAAGGCTCTAAATTCCAGCGCTAAAGCTCCATTTAAACTACAGGGAAGTAATATATGTACATGTGTTAATCATAGAGGTAGATGATCATTCTGCCAGTGTAGGGGTGACATGTGGTCAGCAGGTTGGGTCCACCAGCCGTTATAGCTGGTTTTCTCAACGTGGATCTGCTACTTATTGTAGCTACCCAAATTCCTCGCGATGCTGGGTGCTAATTTAGAATACTTTCACCCTCATCATCAGTTACACTCCAGCATAAATATATACCTTGTACTTTTATGATTATGGTCTAATACAATTTAAAACTAACAATGTATAATACAGTAAAACTCGTTTAATCCAGAACGTGAATAATGCGGAAATTTGTCCAATATGAAGTAATTTTACATGTATTTATTTTGTATAAAATAGAATCTGTCCAACGCAAAAATGGAAGGATATTTCTACACAATTCATGAAAAAAAGTATATAAGGCAGAAAGAGAGAGAAAGAAATAAATTAGTTTCCACTTCATTGAATTCCCGTTAGGCAAACTAATAATAAGTGATGATTCCTGCCACCCGCGCTGCATGAAGTAGAGTTTCTACCTGTATCCGGAATTTTCTTTTGGCCTCACTGCACAACCGTTTTGCAAAATACAGGTTCGTTTAACAAATATTTGGCGTGAAATCTGTCTTACAAATAACTAGTGCACTGCAAAATCTTAAATTAGTTTAAGACCTGAGACTGATTGTGTACGTATCTTTTACAGGTAGCGTTCTGAATTTACGGAATAAAGAGGGCTAAATCATATGTATCATTGTCATTAAACAAAAAAGTGAAAGTGATTTAAGATAAAGAAAAACAATATCTCAGTATGCGAAATAATGACTAAATTTAAATGTGGAAAAACCCAAGTTTGTGAGATTTTAAAACAAAAAAAAAATGACAAATGAATGGATGCAAGGAAATGGTCAAATGAAGAGAGAGAGAGAAAAAAAAAAGAAGAAGAAATCAATGAGGTGTGTTTTACAAGTCCACGATCAAAAAATCTCCAAATTTCCGGACCGATACTCCAAAGTCAAGCTCTAGCTGTTGCTATATCCCTAGGAAATAACGATTTTAAGGCATCTTCAGGTTGGCTGTGGACAGTTTTAAAAGATGACAAAATGTAGTATGGAATGAAATTTGCAGGGAATCAAAGGATGTGGACAAAAGTATAGTTAGTGAGCGCAAGCCAAAACTGCATACTTTAATTTCAGGATACGCGCCGAAGAGACATTTTTAACGCTTACAAAATGGACCTGTTTTTACTGTACATACTATACTTCACTTTCCAATGGCAGGGAAACTACTATTATTCCAAGCTACATAAAAATACATATACGATGCTCTATAATCTAAGATCGGTTAATATTTTTATAATGCGGAATATTGTCTAATGTGAAAAAAAAAATTGGTTCCTTGCAATTCTGCTTTCAAAAGTTTTACTGTATATCATAAAGTGACGTGTTAATTATGGTCGAATTTTGACCACTTGGCAAACACTAGTATTAATTATTAGCTAACATTGCACTGTAAATCTCATCATGTCTTCTTGAATTAGAAGCAACCCAATTGTATTGTGAATAAAGTTTCACTGATAATGAAATCTCTGTTAAACAAGATGGCAAATTATCTTCTTGGGAAAAGATCAACACTGGAGTAAGACAGGGATGTGGACTTTCACCGGTGCTTTTCATTATATACATGAATAAATTAATAAATGAATGGAGGAAAACACAACGAGGATATATACCCATCAATAGGAACCTCAAACTCGATGCTATTCTTTTTGCAGACGATTTAGCTCTTCTGGCACTTTCCGAAAATGATTTGCAACGATCAATTTATAATTTACAAAAAATAGGTGCCAAATTTAATATGGAAATATCAATTAACAAAACTAAAATTATGGCATTTCATGGGAAGGACCCCATACAAAGTAAAATCTGTCTCCAGAATAAAATTTTAGAGAGATCTAATCAATTTAAATATCTTGGATATTATCTCTCTATCTGGGATGAAAAGGATATCCCTGAAAAAGTTACTAGTTATAATAAAAGTTTAGGAATTATTAATCAAGTTATGAAACCATCCCTTGTACAAAAAACACCAGATTACGTTTATATAACACTTTGGCTAGACCAGTGTTGACCTATGGTAGTGAAGCATGGACACTAAGAAACAACATGAAAGCAGAATAACGGCTTGTGAAATGAGATTCATGCGCAGAACAGCGGGTTACACCAGATGGGATCGGAAAAGGAACACCGATATCTTAAAAGAATTGAAGACTACGCCAATTTTGGAATATATTAAACAGTACCAACTAAATTGGAAACACCATCTTGAAAGAATGAGTTCAAATCGGATCCCCAAAGCTATTTATAATTATATACCAAGAGGACGAAGATCACTGGGCTGTCCTATGAAACGCTGGAGGGAAAATTTTCTATAGGATCGTAACAGGCCTTGGCCTAATACTTGGAAGGAAGAAGAAGATAAAAGTTTCACTATTAGGGCCGTGAACTTTATCTCCACCATCATACATATAAAGTCCGTAAGAATAAAACCAAAATGAATTCCCCTTTTTGGAAATGTTCATGAATATAGAACATATCGCTCATTTGCTGCAACAATGTCATAACTCAAAAAAATCAGTATTTCAGCAGAAGCATTTAAAGTCAAATTCCGTTGAGGTGAAGTCATATGATGAAAGTTAAACCCATTATACGAGATCGTCAAAAACAAGTCAGTAGCTGCTACAAACAATTGGAGTATACACCACTGTACACAACAACAACAAGTAACGGAAACTCAACCTGCAGAAGATGGAAGATAACTTCCGAAAGCGCTCCAGTTAATTTTATATACAATATTTTAACAAAGTTGAGAACGACAGCACCTACGAACAGGTACAATTTAATTTTTAACTTTCATCAAGCATTGAAAGGTTTGAAATCCATATACCTTTGCCTGTATTTGTCATAAATAACAAATTACTATACCAACTCATTGTGTACAATAGCTTATGTCATTCTTCCTGAATATAGAACTGAGTTTTGTCTTTCATGTAGTACCAATAACTCAAAATTGACAATTTTTGAGTTATGACATTGTTGCAGCAAATGAGCAATGTGTAACAGTAATAGCAGCTGCAATGGACTGGTGGTTATGCTCCTTGCCTCTAGTTCCGAGGGTCACGGGTTCAAACCCAGCCTGGTTCGATGGATTTTTTAGGACGCAAAAATCCAAGGAGCAAGTTCTCCAGAAGGGACTTAAAGCCTGGGTCCCGTGTCTGAAGATTTTCAGGCTTGTAAAAGATCCTTAAACCTGAATGAAAAGGTCTCTAAGCAAAATTTACTGACCTCAACATCCTAGTAATACATTAGCTGCCTGTTAGATGTCTCATTGAGTTGGTGTGTTGACAGCATGACATCAACGAGCAAATATGGTAACTTTAGTGATTAAATAAAATAAAACTGTCAAAGTTTTATACGATTTTCATACAGTATTTATATGTGAAATATGAAAATTGTATATAAACTTTGACAGTTTTAGTGTATTTAATCACTAAACATAATGGAACATATGAGAGCATATAACAGAAATTTACATAATTCAAAGTATGCTAACCACCTACTCTAACACGATCATTGTTTTGATTCAAATTTTAAAATTTTACATGTTTGAGACAAAGGAAAGAAGTTGGATCTTTTAGAAGTTGTAGAGATGAATAAATTGAAAAGTGGTAAAAAGCTGTTAAATTCCCAACTAGATTTGAATGAATCACCTCTTTTAAATTTATAATAGATATTGTTAAAAAAAAAACTGTTGCATAGTTACAGTTGTTATGTACTATAATAACAAAATTCATTCATTTGTATTCATGTCTGAAAAAAGTACAAAGTACCGAAACAGCTGTTACCAATTTATATTTTAATAAATATAAAATTCACATAAAACTTTAAATTTTATTTTTATTCAATTAAATATGTAACGGATTTTCATCAAGTAAACACCAAATCAATTGATTAGTTCAAAATTAACTTGGTCTAGTAACTCCTTACAAAGGAGAGGCTATTGCTGAACAATAGGCTATGCCATTATAGATAGTAGCAGTAATAATAATATGAATAAATATATTTATTCATAAGGTTGCATGATTATCTACATCTAGAAGGTGAAAATTTCTTAAATTTCTTTCATTCTGGGAATTAAAAAAGGATATGGAGATTAAAAAGAGAGAAATTTGTGCTGGTTCTGGAGGTATGCAGTTCAAAGTTAGAGTACCGGTACCAGCACATAAAGCTGGAAGTCTTGTGTTCAAATCTTGGTTCAGATGCAAGAATGTTTCTCTTTAGTTATATTAAAGAGATAAATGGAGACATATTTGGGATCAAGCATCCAAAAGGAGAACGAGATAAGAGAATGATGATGGGTTAAAACTAACAGAATTCAATATCAACTTTTAAATAAAAAATAAACAAATAAATATTGGAGTAGGAAAAATTAATCAAAGGGAAGAATTTGAACCATACTAATTTAGTTACACTTGTTTTCATATAGATGTCATTTGAGTGGTCCGTGGTCAGCGTTCCGCCTCATACTGACATCTAGGAAACCAAGGTAGTACTAGGATGGGAAAATACGGTAAATTTTGCTTAGAAGCCTTTTCATTCAGGCTTAAGGATCTTTTACGAGCCTAAAAATCTTCAGACTCGGGACCCACGGCTTAAAGTCCCTCCCGGATGATTTGCTCCTTGGATTTTTCCATCCTAAAAAAATCCATCAACCCCGGCCGGGTTTGAACCTGCGACCCTCGGGACCAGAGGCAAGGAGCATAACCACTAGTCCATCGCAGCCGATTACATTCTCAATTTAGCAGCTAGTAGTCTATTTTTAAATATTTTGTACATTAATGATCCTTTTATTGAATATTGTGTGTTTTATTGAAATTATTAACAATCTTTATTTCCTGCATCATAGCCAAAGTGGTTAAGACAAGAGGCCTTGGCGCAATGCTACAGGACTTGCGCTGGTTCGAGTAACCATTTTCTCATGGAATTTCGGCCAGCATGGGACCGGTGCCCACCTAGTATCGTGAGGCATTTGGTTAGCTCTAGGTTTGAAGACCAGCTATAACGGTTGGGGGACACGATATGCTGACCACATGTCACCCCTACACTGGCTAGATGATCGTCTATCTCTGTGATTAAAACACATCTGGATGTGAGGCCAGCAACGACTTTGTTACTCGTGATTTTTGTTTCAGAAAAAAACAACCTCTTGTTAGATTACTGTTGACAATAGTTGAGGAAGACAGAACAAGGTAATCATTTATAATTTAAAGCCTTATATATTAAGAAACCTCGACGGAGATTCAAAATGCATTTAAAAAATCTTCTTCTTCTTCTTCTTCACTTCCTGGTTTAGGCAAAAGTTGCCTGTTCCGTCTTCACTAATAGATCTAAGACCACCTCTTCCGAGGACGTCCGACATCTCTTCTTCCTCTTGGAAAATAATGGAAGATTTTATTTGGTAATCTACTATTTAAAAAATCTCTCTGCCTTAATGTAATCATCATCATAGACCATTCACGAATTTAAGCCATTTGTTGATCTGTTTCGGCCTCAATAGAAACACCATCCAAAAGTCTTTTGAGTGAACATCCTGGTCTTCTTCCTGCAGGTGATGCCTTAATATAAAAAAGTAATTTTTGTAAAGTCCTTGAATATGGGCTATATGGCTTAAGTGGCAGGACTTCTGAATACAGACTGAATACCTAGTTTGACCTAAATAGCAGAAGAATGGACGCTCTCAGCCTCCTTTGTTTGTTTGTTTGTTTTTTTTTTAAGAATTTGTACCAGCACCAACATGTGTCTTGTGGTAAAGTTAGCTGAACTGTAGAGTTATATTCATAAATAAGTTTCTTATTCATGAAGAATGAGTCATTTTTTTATATCTTACCTCATAGTTCATATTTTCTTAAACACTGGAACTGCCGTTTTCAAGAGGAAATATCCCTCCCATTTTCAACCGACATTATGACTACCGGATTTTCATTGGAATCTCCATCTATAACGTTGCCATTTGGTGTTGATTTGATGAACTTCGAGATCAGGTCACATTCATCAGGAATTTCGAAATTCGTGGATTTAAATTTGTTCTTCTGAATATATATTTTCTCCTAAACTGTCAATTCAAAAGGAATATATCAAATTAATTGTAAAGACTGCAATAAAGTATACTTAGGAAAATCAAAAAGGAATTTAGAGACTCACACAAAGGAACACTTTAGAAATATTAAAAATGGTGAAACTGAAAAATCAGCTATTGCAGGATATAGTTTGTTGGAGAGTCATAAAATTGAAAAAGAGGCCAAAGTTCTAAAATATTTGGGAAAACCTTTAGAATTGACAGTTTGGGAGAAGGTATATATTCAGAAGAACAAATTTAAATCTATGAATTTCGAAATTCCTGATGAACGGGACCTGATCTCGAAGTTCCTCAAATCAACACCAGATGGCAACGTTATAGATGGAGATTTCAACAAAAATCCGGTAGTCATAATGTTGGTTAAAAATGTGAGGAATGTTTCCTCTTGAAAACTGCAGTTCCCATGTTTAAGAAAATATAAACTGTGAGGTAAGATATGAAAAATGACTCATTCTTCATGTAGAGCTATACTTCATTCCTTCTTCTTGTCATTGACTAAGAAAATGTGGATCCATCCATTCCATATAGGCCTTCATGGACTATTAATGAAGCATCTTTACAACTCCTACCAACAGAACAGTTATTTCTTAGTCAATTTAAATCATGATTTAATTATATAAAATTAATATTATATACACTTTTAATGAAAATATTGGGGGAAAAATCATGTACACAACTAGAGATGAAAATGGTATTTTCTTCCTTAGTTGACCTTAATTAAATCAACTTGTAAGAAAGAAATATTTTACTCTTTAGTTGTATGAAAAATAAAACTTATTTTTGGTTATTTTAAGAAACTTTTATGTTGGATTCTTCCATAAAAGTTAGTGATTTGATTGGCATACTGGCCTGAAATTTGTACTTTAAATGTTAATTATATATAATATATTATATCTGTGTTTTCGTACATAACAGTATGCCAATTCAATGATCAATTTTATATTTGAATTTGATTTAATATATTATCATGAGTCATATTCATAGTTCTGTTAAAATAACAAATTTTAAATTCAACTAATTTCTTATTATATTATATAGTTAGATTTTTACAACTCACGTCATACTTGTAGATTTCTTGAACAATGTAGTTTTGATACGCTACATATCATTATCATTATCAACTCCGTCTTACTATTGAATTAGCAGTTGATGATCCTGTAGGTTGATTCTTTTTCGCCAGGAACTTCAAAATTCATGATTTTCCTTTTATTTTTTGTGGATGTGAATTTTCTCCCAAACTGTGTTTTTCTAATAATGTATGTGCAGCTATTACAGATTTTTCTATTTCCCATTTTTAAAATTTCTAAGGTGTTCTTTCAATTTTGTATTTAAGTTAATATGTTTTTTTTTTACAATCTTTGCAATCAATTTGATAAATCCCTGATTTGTTGACTTCATTAATATTTTCATTTTTACTTGATTTAGGAATTCACACTATGAGGTATATTCATTTAGATAAAATTTAATCACTCACCTCATATTTTTCATTTAAAATATGAAGCGAGTGATTAAATTTTACCTAAATTTTCAGTTTTGTTGGTTTTAGTTAATCTATTCAGGCTATAATAATTTGTTGGTGCTAATTTAATGTTAAATTTGCTGAAAATTATTTGAAACTTATTGTATACCAATGGATGGTATGTAAAACTTCCTGAATATTTTACTAATTTTTATCTGCCTGAAGAGTCTTTCATTTATCACTTTGTGTTTTTTGAATCTATTTATTTTCTTATGAATCATGTTTTTTTTTCAAAAACCATTCTCTTTTGCTATCTTTAATATGTTGCTTTCTCTCTGCAATGTGGTTGTAACCTGTTGCTAAAATATAATTATGAGTGTGTGTTTCTTTCATTAAACTCCAGATCCTTTTTTTTTTTTCATTTCTAATCAGTTTTAGGTTAAAAAATTATTTATTTTATTTAAATAGAAATATTAATTTAACAATAATTTATTTAAATAAATTATTGTTATTATTATTAATTTATATAATGTATAAACATATTCCTGCATCCAAAGTTATAGGATTTTAAGTTTCTTCCTCCATTCATTCCAATCTCCTTCCTCCAATCATTTGTATGCATCTTTGATCCACCCCTTCTTCTTTCTTTTCTAGGAAGTCCAATCAAACACTTTTTTTTAGGTAATCTCTGCTCTGCCATTATTTAAATAAAGATGATGAGACATTTGGCTATAACATTAGGTAAACTTCCCACATTAAGGTGTTGTAACCTAGATATTGGTTTGGAGAGCCTGATGAGATTATCCATAGTTTCTCCTAATTGAGGCTGATGTCCCCTATCACCAGCCACCAACAGGCAAGCTTGTATAATAGAGTAATAGTTGAATTAGTCATTGCTAAAAGGCACTTTTAGGGCACATCATAGCATAGTGGTTAAGGCAGTGCGCTACAAATCGGAAGGTCAAGGGTTCGAATCCCAGTGGGATCAGGATTTTTAAACTGACTGAAATCTTCTGGTGACATCATGGCCCTGGGGTCGACTCAGCCTCTAACAGAAATGAGTATCATGCATTTGTTCTGGGGGTAAAGGTGGCCGTCATGCAAGGTGACAACCCGGCTAACATCAAATGCTGATTGTCTAAAAAAAAGTGGGAGCCTTAACCTCCTATTACCCCAAGGGTCTTCTAGTAATGGAATCACTTTACTTTAAAAGACCCTTTCTCCAGTATTTTGCAAAAATGAGATAACTCTACAGATTCAACATCCTTACATATAAATACACATTCTGCGCTTGAAGGAACTTCTTCTAGCCACAGTTGAGCATTTAATTTTTAGTTTCATGCTAAAAAGTTCTTATTCCAGGATAGAGAGCCTTCTAGAAGTGACCTAATCAATTAGCTGTATTGGAGAAAGGGACTTTTAGCAATGGCCAATTCAGTTAATCCTAAATATATTACATTAGGAAGTAACATTATGAGGTTCTTCTTAATAAATAAGGTGAATCTGGTACATCTTACCTCATAAATATATGTGTTTCACTTGACATATTTCAATATGTTGTCCATATCATCGTCAGCTTATCCTGACTCTTGATTTTTATGTTGTCAGCCCTGGATGTCGACACCTACTCCATCTTCTGATTGTCCAAAGAACTTGTAAATCAAATCTTTTTTCTCAGGAATTTAAAACTCCATAATCCTAATTTATTCTTCTGGATGTAGATCTTCTCCCAAACAGTGAGCTCTAATATTTTGTAAGTTCCTTTACTGTTTTTCAAGTTTCAAGAAACTTGTTCATCTGATCAACATAACATCAGTTGACAAGAAAGTACTGAAGATGAAGCTGCAAAGCCTTTGAAACCACACTTAGAAGACTGGATATGAGGTGAGGGATGAAGCATTTTATTTCATCTTAAATTAAACCTTATAGTGATTTTTTTGTTATAAAAGTTCAATTCAAGAAACTTGACCATTAGAAATGTAAAAAATGGAGAAATAGAAAAATTGTTAAACAGTTAGAAAGCATTAAATAGCTCACCATTTGGTAGAAGTTACACATCCATAATAATAAAAATAGGATTATGAATTTTGAAATTCCCAGGGAAAAGGATTTGATTTACAATTTCTTCAGTCAACCAGAAGATGGAGTGAGAGTCGACATTCAGGGCTGACAACATAAATATTAACAGTGTGGACAAACTGACGATGGTATGGATAATATATCGAAACATGTTAAATGAAACAAATATTTATGAGATAAGATGTACCACTTAAGTTATGTAGGTAGGAAATAACACTATGGGGTTTATTTTAATTTATGTTGTTTTTGACTCACCTCATACTTCTTAACTCCCTTGCAGACTTGAGTTTCTTCACTGCATTTGTGACATTCTCAATGCAGTGAAGAAACTTGAGTCTGCGAGGGAGTTAAGAAGTATGAGGTGAGTCAAAAACAACTCAACATAAATTAAGATGTACCACATTCACTTGCGTTTACCAGTACTTGCTTGTACTTTTTTACTTTAACATTCAGAGCACCGGGCAGAAATCATAAATATTAATAATATATTTATTTTTTTCAACAAGAGTCAGAACTTCAATTATGAATATGACTTATTGTAAATAAGTTAGCGAAATGATTGTACAGTTTTTGAGAAGTGATCCAGTATGAGAGCCACTCAAATGTATATCAAACAATCTGTAGTTTATTTTTTATTGTTGTTGTAAATGTATAATCAAAAAAAAAAAGGTATTTGACTTGTGTTTGTGAATGCAGGCATTCCGTTGGTTATCACATATTATAATTATTGATCTGTTTGTATTTAATTGGATAATGGTTGCAGTTGGTTGATTGGGCCCAGACAAGTGGCCGTTGTTGCGTTTGTGCGAAAGTGTGTTGTGTTTACTGCTAATTACCTTCCTCCTCCTGGGAACGGCTCAAGATGGCACCACTGTAGTATTTATTAACTGTAGCTTCTAGAGGGAAAGTTATTGTTCAATTGTTGTCTGAAAAAATGAAGAGAAACAGTAAGAAAGAATTGATTGGTTTTCTATTAATTTATTGATTAATTTGTTTGTAAATGTTTTTGTACAGAAAAAAAAAAACATTGATTCCTTTACTAATCATAATGCTATCAAATTGTAACAAGATTTTCCACTCCTCTGCCCTCTTACTTCCACCGCAGTTGGACTGTGGCGGACGACACAACTCACGCAAACAGTGAGATCCTTCTCATCTCGATGTTACCAATAAAACTATGTTCATGTTTGATTGTTCTTCTTTTCATCTTCACTCCCTGTCATATGCTCCTTGTCTCTGTACTCCATGATGCAACAGGGCTCTACCAGCTTGTTGCATCCACATGTGCAAGTATAGAGGTGGATGATCATCCAGGCATTATAGGGGTGACGTGGACAGCATATCTGATCCCCCAGGAATATTTGAACCCTTGAGAATTAAATAATGGATGAGATTGAACACAGAAGGCTAAAATGGTATGGACACATAATAAGAATGCAGGATGAAAGGCCGTCTACGCATGAAAAATTGAAAGAAAAAAAAAAAAGAGCAGAAATGAAAGACCAAGAACAATCTGGAAGAACAAAATTCAATGTGGAAATTTGGTGTAACAGATGAAGACACAGAGGACAGAGAACGATGGAGAACTTTAATCATCATCATCTGCCTTTCAAGTATTAAGCCCAGTGGCCCGTTACGGTCTCCCGCCATCTCCGAAAAGGTCGACCCACAGATCTTCTGCCTCAAGGAATGTGAAGAATTTGTTTTGGTATTCTGTGACGGGGGCACGCCGTAGCATAGTGGTTAAGGCACTGAGCTACAAGCCGGAGGGGCGAGGGTTCAAGTCCCGTTGGGGTCAGGATTTTTAAACTGACCCAAACCCTCTGGCGGCACTATGGCCCTGGGGTCGACTCAACCACTAACGGAAATGAGTACCAGGCACTTGTTCTGGGGGTAAAGGCGGCCGTCACGCAGGGCTGACAACCCGGCTAACATAAAGTGCCGATTGTCTAGAAAAAGTGGGAGCCTTAACCTCCCACTACCCCAAGGGCCTCCTGAGGCCTGTTATGGGATCACTTTACTTTTTTTAAACTGACCCAAACCCTCTGGCGGCACTATGGCCCTGGGGTCGACTCAGCCTCTAACTGAAATGAGTACCAGACGCTTGTTCTGGGGTAAAGGCGGCCGTCACGCAGGGCTGACAACCCGGCTGACATAAAGTGCCGATTGTCTAGAAAAAGTGGGAGCCTTAACCTCCTGCTACCCCAAGGGCCTCCTGAGCCTGTTGTGGGATCATTTTACCTTTTAGTGGTTAAGGCACTGAACTACAAGCCGGAGGGTCGAGGGTTCAAGTCCCGTTGGGGTCAGGATTTTTAAACTGACCCAAACCCTCTGGCGGCACTATGGCCCTGGGGTCGACTCAGCCTCTAACGGAGGCCCTGTTGTGGGATCACTTTACTGTTTTATTCTGTGACGATCCATGCGCTGAATATGGGCTAGCCAATTGTTTCTATATTCTTGGAGGTATTCAGATATAGGTACGATGTTTAACTCTCTGGCTATTGTTGAATTTCTTTGGTGGTCTAGAAGGCTATAACCTGCAGTTCGTAGCAGAAATTTCATCTCCGTGGCTGTAATATGACGGTCATCCTGTGTTCTGATGGTCCAAGCTTCACTGCCATAACAGATTATGGGTCTAGCGAGAACTTTATAGATTTTCATTCTTTAATTAAGGGAAATTTGTGAATGTTTGTTGCAAACTGATAGTCTATAAGTCCATAGTCATTTATGTATTTTTTATAAACTCATGTTAATTATTAAGATTGGTTGGAGAAAACCCTCAATGATGAGGAAAATTCTCAAAATGAAAGAATGAGTATTAAAATGGGCTATGTCCATTATGTCACATTTCAAGAAAACTGAATTTTTTTTTCTGATTCTGGTTTAATTATATATTATAAATAGTATACATAGAACAAATATTTTATTTATTTTAATGGATATCTTTTTTTCTAATGCCACCAGGTTGTCTTATATGACAATTCTCGTTTTCTCCACTGGCTTTGGTGGAATTGTAATCCATTTCTTAGGTTGAGGCATCTGGAAGGCGGAGTTACATTACTCCAATGATATGATGGATGATAAATGATAAGTGCCAGGAGAGTTCTTAACCTAAATTCCAAATTATGAGTAACCATAGGAATAATTCTCTTTAAGAAAAAAATCCCATAGTTTGACTGGGAATTGAACTCATGAACTGTAGTCAGAAATGCTGACCACTAGCCCATGACGCTGGTCTTTTAATTGATGCTTAGTAACACTATAAAAATACAATTATAAACATAAATATACTCTTGATTATTAGTAGATAGTATTCACTTGTAAATGAACCAAAAATGGACATGACCTATTTTAATACTGAAGGGTTCATTTATACCCATACATCCCCACATGGGGCAAGGATGCTCCCTTTCAGAAGTTACTTAACTAAACTAACTCAGTTAAGTTTATTAACCTACAAGACAAGTATTTGAGAATAAAGTTCTTAGGAACATTTTTGGACCAAAGAGAGATGAACATACAAATGGAGAAGACTTCATAATGTGAACTGCATGATCTTTATGGGAAGCCAGATATAATAAGAACAGTTAAGTCTTGTAGACTGTGAAGGTAGGACATGTGGCACGAATGGGGAATGAAAGACGTGCATGGAAGCTTCTTATAGAAAAACCAGCAGGAAAACACCCAGTTGGTAGACCAAGAATGAGGTGGGAGAATAACATTAACATTGATTTGAGGGAAATAGATTATACAGAGAGAGACACACTGTAGCTTAATGGTTAAGGCACTGACTACAAGAAGGAAGGTCGAGGGTTTGAGTCCCAGTGGTGTCAGGATTTTTAAACTGACCCAAACCTTCTGGCGGCACTATGGCCCTGGGGTGGACTCAACCTCTAACTGAAATGAGTACTGAACGCTTGTTCTGGGGGTAAAGGCGGCAGTCACGCAGGGCTGACAACCCAGCTGACATCAAGTGCTAATTGTCCAGATAAAGTGGGAGCCTTAACCTCCTACTACCCCAAGGGCCTCCTGAGGCCTGTTGTGGGATCACTTTATCTTTTTTAGATTATACAGGGAATGATTGGAAAACATTGGCTTAGGATAGGGATGTATGGAGAGCTTATTTCTGCGTGGCCATGAACCTACAGGTTTGATAGTGCCAGTGAGTTAGTTAATATATATTGCTCATTAATGCTTTAGTCTAAGAAAAGAATAAAAGATATAAGAAAGGAACTAAATATTTTCAAACTTACAGACCGAATAATTAAATATCGGAACGACTGGAAAGAACATACTGATAGAATGCCAGAAGGAAGATTTCCAAAATTATTGCTAAATTATAAACGAAAACAACGACTTAATGCACATCATCCATAGTAATTCTGCCCGCAGGCAGGTCCTTCACTGCAATCATAACATTTTCATGCTATGCTTGCAGCTTTGCTAGGGAATTGTAGGAATGGTAGCTTCCCGTTGCTTTCCACACCGATGAAGCATAATGATGATGGCCATATGATTTCGGGGACCGTTTGGGCCTTAAAGCTTTCCTGACATTTGTCTTACAGGTGAGGAAAAACCTCACCTAGAAAAACTGCCCCGACCGGGGATCGAACCCGGGCCCGCTGCGTGACAAGGCAGCACGCTACCTCGAGACCACAGCGGTGGACTTAATGCACGAAATGACCGAGTTTACTATGTGAAATTGGAGGGATCACGGCAAAAATCTATTGTACATTATTGACCATTTGTATAATGGCACTCAATTTGATTGATGTTCTCTAGCAGTAAAAGTAAATGCATTTATTATCAATTTGTGTACGCCATAATATGGGCAATTACATTTTGAAAACAAAATGGAAATGCCTTACTTATCATTGGAGACCAAAACAAATTTGTTTTAATTATAGGTAATTTTACTTAGAGTAATATATGCGTTTTCACAAAATTAAAGGCAGCTGTAGGAGATAAAAACCTATTTAACGTTCCCTAGGCACGACCCAGGGATTATTGATCTATGGGCACGACCTTTTATAACAGCTTTCTCTTTGTTTTTAGTAGGTAAATGCACATTTCTCTATGGGTAAATGCTAAAAAAACACCGAAAATAATTCCATTCCCTGAGGGTAGATGGCTCTGAAATTAGAAAACAAGTTTAATGCATAAAGATGTACCATAAAACAATGTTTTTTATTTTATTTTAACAACCTTATCTAAATAGGGTCTGCCAGAAGTGATAATGTATACATAACAATAAAGAAGGAAAATAATAAATATATGTATTAGTGGGTTATCGTTGGATAATATAGAGACAAAACATAAAAAAGGTACTTTCGATAGTTTATAAAAGCTAATCTGTATAAGAAAGGGTATGCTCCTTTGTGTTTGTTTAATTTAAATGATTACTTAAGCACAATTATGTCGTTCTCCTCAATCATATCGCTTCAATTACGAAAATCGCGCTTAATGAATGCTACTTTTAAATTGGCAACGAAAGTGGTAACTAGCGCTACTAGCGGCAATTTTAAATTCCTGTAGTGACACACAGATCTTATGTAACACGAAGGAATGCAGACACTGATCATGATAATTTGAAAATCGATAGGTTTTTTTATGACATCATCTTTTAATTGACCATGGAGTGAGGGATGTGGAACTGGATATACTCAGGGATTAGAATGACCCTGGGATATACTAATGTAAACCCTAATTCTTCCTCTTTCTTTTACTGGACGTGTACTCAAGTAGTTGGTTTTTTTTTTCAATGCGATTATGGATTTTGGTGAATCATCATGCAGCCCAATGGAACTGAAAATGTTTTTTTATTTAAGGTAAAGCTGTTATTAATTAAAATATGTTAAGTAAATATAATTCCAATCGCTCGTAATAAATGTTGTACAGTAGGTTCCACCCACAAGTTAAATGCAGTACCATACCGTACCAGGCACCATTTTACACATCATATAATATAATTAAACATGTATGTACCTAATAACTATAATACTGTAATATGAGAACAAATTTAAAATATTTTGTATTGATGAATATTAGAGATGTTTATTTGTCTTAAGTGCTTGCACAGAATATAATTACTTTACTTTTATAATAAAGCATTTGACGTCATAGGCCTGCGTATTAATTACTACACCACAGTGTATAATATAATGAGATATTTATAATTAAATTAAAAATTTAGTATTGGTATAAATATTAGAACAAATAATAATACTTTAAGTACCCGAATTTAACAATTTTAGGTCTAGTTCGGCTTTAAAATAATGGCGCCATTTTCATTATCTTACAAAGTACTAGCAAGAATCATAATCATCAGGACATGCATCTTAAATTTTATTTGTAGCGTGTTTTTAAGGTAAACTAATATAATTATAGACGATAAAAAATAAAATCTTTGAGAACTTAATGATGCTTATTAATTACCGAAGTTAAATTTATACCGTACGTATAAAGATCAAATTCAGAGTAGGTCATCAGTTACTTAAGCCACTTTTACAGAATTATCCGAGAAGAAATATTGCAATTACGTATTATATTCTATCTTATTTTGAAATCAGATATATAAATAAAATTTTTAAAAATCAAGGGATGGAATGTTTGTTCCAATTGATAAATAATTTTAACAATAGTAAAGTAGTCGGGAAGTATCGTGACGTAATCGCAATCAATCGTAATTAAAATTCCCGCCATTCAATAATATTGGTTAATAGTAGCCAATGAGAAATATTCTGTAATAACCGCCATCTAGTAATTGGTGGATTCCATAATTGAGGTCAATGAACTTTAGTTTGGAGTTGGCGCCTTGGCGGCAAGTGTATTAGAGGTGATTTTTAACGAGTACCACAGTAAATTGAATCTTGATATTTGTTGTAAAACTAATATTTAACAAACAGGAGGTAAGCGACTTCTGCAGATTATTTTACACGTAGTTGAAGTAACTCAATTGCAGTATCGAACCCATAGGTTCATGGCCCGCGCGGACATAAGCTTTCCATACATCTCTATCCTGAGCTAATGTTTTCCAATCATTCCCTATATAATCTACTTCCCTCAAATCATACTTACTTACTCACTGGCACTATCGAACCCGTAGGTTCATGGCCGCGCGGACATAAGCTCTCCATACATCCCTATTCTGAACTAATGTTTTCCAATCATTCCCTGTATAATTTACTTCCCTCAAATCATACTTACTTACTTACTGGCACTATCGAACCCGTAGATTCATGGCCGCGCGGACATAAGCTCTCCATACATCCCTATCCTGAGCTAATGCTTTCCAATCATTCCCTGTATAATCTACTTTCCTCAAATCATACTTACTCACTCACTAGCACTATGGAACCCGTAGGTTCATGGCCGTGCGTGCATAAGCTCTCCATACATCCCTATCCTGAGCTAATGTTTTCCAATGATTCCCTGTATAATCTACTTCCCTCAAATCATACTTACTCACTCACTGGCACTATCGAACCCGTAGGTTCATGGCCGCGCGGACATAAGCTCTCCATACATCCCTATCCTGAGCTAATGCTTTCCAATCATTCCCTGTATAATCTACTTCCCTCAAATCATACTTACTCACTCACTAGCACTATGGAACCCGTAGGTTCATGGCCGTGCGTGCATAAGCTCTCCATACATCCCTATCCTGAGCTAATGTTTTCCAATCATTCCCTGTATAATCTACTTCCCTCAAATCATACTTACTCACTCACTAGCACTACGGAACCCGTAGGTTCATGGCCGCGCGTACATAAGCTCTCCATACATCCCTATCCTGAGCTAATGTTTTCCAATGATTCCCTGTATAATCTACTTCCCTCAAATCATACTTACTCACTCACTGGCACTATCGAACCCGTAGGTTCATGGCCGCGCGGACATAAGCTCTCCATACATCCCTATCCTGAGCTAATGCTTTCCAATCATTCCCTGTATAATCTACTTCCCTCAAATCATACTTACTCACTCACTAGCACTATGGAACCCGTAGGTTCATGGCCGTGCGTGCATAAGCTCTCCATACATCCCTATCCTGAGCTGATGTTTTCCAATCATTCCCTGTATAATCTACTTCCCTCAAATCATACTTACTCACTCACTAGCACTATGAAACCCGTAGGTTCATGGCCGCGCGTACATAAGCTCTCCATACATCCCTATCCTGAGCTAATGTTTTCCAATCATTCCCTGTATAATCTACTTCCCTCAAATCATACCTACTCACTCACTAGCACTATGGAACCCGTAGGTTCATGGCCGTGCGTGCATAAGCTCTCCATACATCCCTATCCTGAGCTAATGTTTTCCAATCATTCCCTGTATAATCTACTTCCCTCAAATCATACTTACTCACTCACTGGCACTATCGAACCCGTAGGTTCATGGCCGCGCGGACATAAGCTCTCCATACATCCCTATCCTGAGCTAATGTTTTCCAATCATTCCCTGTATAATCTACTTCCCTCAAATCATACTTACTTACTCACTGGCACTATCGAACCCGTAGGTTCATGGCCGCGCAGATATAAGCTCTCCATACATCCCTATCCTGAGCTAATGTTTTCCAATCATTCAATGTATAATCTACTTCCCTCAAATCATACTTACTTACTCACTGGCACTATCGAACCCGTAGGTTCATGGCCGTGCGTACATAAGCTCTCCATACATCCCTATCCTGAACTAATGTTTTCCAATCATTCCCTGTATAATCTACTTCCCTCAAATCATACTTACTTACTCACTGGCACTATCGAACCCGTAGGTTCATGGCCGCGCAGATATAAGCTCTCCATACATCCCTATTCTGAGCTAATGTTTTCCAATCATTCCCTATATAATCTACTTCCCTCAAATTATACTTACTTACTCACTGGCACTATCGAACCCGTAGGTTCATGGCCGCGCAGATATAAGCTCTCCATACATCCCTATCCTGAACTAATGTTTTCCAATCATTCCCTGTATAATCTACTTCCCTCAAATCATACTTACTTACTCACTGGCACTATCGAACCCGTAGGTTCATGGCCGCGCAGATATAAGCTCTCCATACATCCCTATCCTGAACTAATGTTTTCCAATCATTCCCTGTATAATCTACTTCCCTCAAATCATACTTACTTCCTCACTGGCAGTATCGAACCCGTAGGTTCATGGCCGTGCGTACATAAGCTCTCCATACATCCCTATCCTGAACTAATGTTTTCCAATCATTCCCTGTATAATCTACTTCCCTCAAATCATACTTACTTCCTCACTGGCAGTATCGAACCCGTAGGTTCATGGCCGCGCGGCATAAGCTCTCCATACGTCCCTATCCTGAACTAATGTTTTCCAATCATTCCCTGTATAATCTACTTCCCTCAAATCATACTTACTTACTCCTGGCACTATCGAACTCGTAGGTTCATGGCCGCGCGTACATAAGCTCTCCATACATCCCTATCCTGAGCTAATGCTTTCCAATCATTTCCTTTATAATCTACTTCCCTCAAATCATAGTTAATGTTATTCTCCCACCTCATTCTTGGTCTACCTTCTGGACGTTTTCCCTCTCATTTACAAGTAGTTGAAGCTATCTAAAAACCAGTTTTTAATCCTGTCGATGATGGGACAAGTCCTGAAAGTGCTACAGTTAAATAATTAATTAAGTTGAGGAGACGGACCTTTCAGGTGAATATTCCATAATTTTATATTTTAATTTAATTTCATATGAAATGAATAAGAAAAACATTGAAAAAAGTTGTACTGGCATTATAATGTAAAATAATAATTCCCAAATAAATGTCTTCTTAATAAAGAAGCCGCCATTTGTAAAAGATAGAAACAAAGATTTCATAGCATTTGTTGCACGGGAATTAACAATGTGAATAAGAGAAAAATTTGCATTTAGATCAGAACTCACTCAGATAGCTCAGTCGGTAGAGTATTGGCTCAGAAAGCTAAAGGTCCTGGGTTTGAGCCCCGATCTGAGCATATAATTTTTCTCTTCAAATATAAGATATTAATATTTTAAAATTTAAAATAAAATTCTTTACACCTCGCCTCATATCCTGTCTTCTAATTAGACTGGTTTCGTAATCTTAGTGGATACATCTTCAATAGTTACACAGCTGATGTTCTGTCATACAGGAGCATTGCTTCTTACTCCATCTGTTGGTGGACTGATGAACCTCCCAATCAAATCAACTTCCCCAGGAATTTCAAAATTCATTAATTTTCTTTGCTTTTTTTTTTAATGTGGATTTTTTCCCCAAACCGTGAGCTCTTTAGGTTTTCTCATTGTTTTCAGCCTTTCTTTCAATATGATGTTTTTTCTGAGCATATTTTTTTACTTCTCCATTTTTGACACCTCTTAGATAATCCTTCACTTCCATTTTCATATTTATTTTTTGTCTTCCCTATGTAAATTTTATCACAATCTCTGCATCTGATCTGGTAAATTTCTGATATGTTTTCTTCTTTCATTTTATCATTTTTGTTGGTTTTTAATTATTCTGTATGGGCTGTATTCATTTGTCGGTGCCAATCATACGTTGAACTTTTTAAAAATTTTTTTGGAACTTATGGTACTTCAATGGATGAGAAGTGAATTTCTTGAATTTTATTATAATCTAGTAGTAGTAGTAGTATTCAAATGTTCTGAAGCTCTTGATTTGTCATCATTCGCTTGCGGGCTTCCCAATAATATTCAGCATTTGGAATGGTGTTCCAACTATTTTCTGAAGATCAGCGCAGAACATCAAGTGATCCTTGTCATTATTGTATTTGTGTCCTTGCATACTATGTAGTGTGGAGAGTCTAGTAGCTTAATTCTATGTAGATGTGCTGCCAAGAAATCATGAGCAGTTTCAAGACAAAATGATGCAACTGCAATTGATCGGGGGCTGTTTGGTATTGTATCTGGTTCTAGTAATGTCTTCCATATATTGGTTTCACATTGGATTTTGTTTTGTTCGGCTATGTGGGATTTTATTTTCATTTTGGTGTAGAGTTGTACTGATTTGTAAGATAGGTAGTTGATCTTACTGTGTTGGATGAGAGTACCTTTTTTTGCAAGCATATCAGCCTTCTCATTACCTTCCATGCCACAATGTGCTGGAATCCATTGTAGAACAACATTTCTGTTTAGATTTTTCAACATCCTGATGCAATTTTTGGCTTCTATTATTCTATGGTCTTGGATGGTCCGGTTGTGTGTTAGTGCCATTATGGCTGAGCTAGAGTCAGAAAGTATTACAGCATTTTTGAAGGAATTGATATGAAGAAACAATTGTTGCAGGGCTGTAAGTATTGCTTGTACTTCTTTCTTCCTTCCAAGTATTAGGCCAAGGCCTGTTACGATCCTATAGAAAATTTTCCCTCCAGCATTTCATAGGACGGCCCAATGATCTTCATCCTCTTGGTATATAATTATAAACAGCTTTGGGGATCCAATTTGAACTCATTGTTTCTAGATGGTGTTTCCAATTTAGTAGGTACTGTTTAATATATTCCAAAATTGGCGTACTCTTCAATTCTGTTAAGATATCGGTGTTCCTTTTCTGATCCCATCTGGTGTAACCTGCAGTTCTGCGCATGAATCTCATTTCACAAGCCGTTATTCTGCTTTCATGTTGTCTTTTTAGTGTCCATGCTTCACTACCATAGGTCAACACTGGTCTAGCCAAAGTGTTATATAAACGTAATCTGGTGTTTTTCTTGTACAAGGGATGGTTTCATAACTTGATTAATAATTCCTAAACTTTTATTATAACTAGTAATTTTTTCAGGGATATCCTTTTCATCCCAGATAGAGAGATAATATCCAAGATATTTAAATTGATTAGATCTCTCTAAAATTTTTTTCTGGAGACAGATTTTACTTTGTATGGGGTTCTTCCCATGAAATGCCATAATTTTAGTTTTCCGTCGTAATGTGTTGTATATTTCCCAAGAGAGATGTAAAATGAGAAGAGTTTACACATTATTCCTGCTCCTGCTGCTGCTTCTCTATTCATTAGCAACCCATCTGTATAGACATGAAGCCACATTTGTTCTAGATATCTAATGTTGGTTGGTATCTAATGTCGAGCACTTGATAATGAAATCATTCGCTCTCTCTTGCACTCCAATATTTAGTAGAAAACATGTTTGTTTTGGAGTACAATAAACTAGTTGTAACCGTTTAGTAGTAGGCACCACATGTGGTGGTTACATCACCCATAGAGAGAAAGTAGGTATAGGAAGGAAAGAGAAATGAACCCCTAGGCCTCGAATACTCTGATACCATCAGGGTCGAAATCTAATGTCGATATCTAATGTTGATTGTTTCTAATGCTAATTGTTTCATTACTATTCGGCTTGTAGTTTTTTGTTGATCTCTTCTGTCAGGTTTAATGAATATTAATGAAAAGATGTTCAATATGCTTATTATAATCTTATTTATTACAACAATTATTAATTTTACTATTATTAAAATTCAAAAATTAAAGTTATCATTCATTGTATCAACGTTAGTTCCAAATTTTTTTTAAAAAAAGTTGAATCAAGAAATGAGTACAACCTCAATACAATAATTAAAACCAACAAAAATGATAAAATGAAAGAAGAAAACAAATCAGGAATTTACCAGATCAAATGCAGAGATTGTGATAAAATTGACATAGGGAAAACAAAAAGAAATTTGAAAACCAGAGTGAAGAAACATCTTAGAAACATCAAAACTGGAGGAGTGGAAAAATTTACAGTAGCCACTCATGCATTAAAAACATCAAATTAAAAGAAAGGCCAGATTAATAAAACAATTAGCAAACTCCAAAGAGTTTACGGTTTGGGAAAAATCCACATTAAAAAAACTGGAAAGAAAAATTACTGAATTTTGAAACTCGAGGGGAAGTTGATTTGTAAGTTTATATTGACCCACCAACAGATGGAGTAAGAAGCAGTGCTCCTAGACGACTGAACAAAGGTCATGGAATTACTGGAGATGAAATTGAAAGGTTTTGAAATCATCTAATTAAAAACATAATGAGGTGAGGTGAAAAATAATTTATTTAATTTTTTTTCTTATTTTAATACTTACTTATGTAGAATTTTAATGCATGTTTTGTTTCTTTTTACAGGTGTTGTGTTGTGCAGTGTTATGCGGTGTTCGTATCGTTGATAGTATTCGATGGCGCGACAGGCCTAGAAGGCCTTTGGGGTATACCAGCCGGCTGCTGGCCCCACATCGGGTATTAGATAATATTTTTTTTTATTATTTTTGTAGTTAGGGCCCCTTTTAAGGGGTGAAGAAGGTCTCGGTTCAGACCGGGGCCACGTAGCAGCCTTCCATCGTTGGAAAACAACATACGTCGTGGGACCTCATCAGAATAGTAGGAAACAAGAAGACCAAACAAACACCACAGACGACCACGCACAGCAGTACATGGCGCGTACGAGTGTCAGTGCTTCTGGTTTAATGCTGCTAATGCCCAGGTTAAAACAGAGCTAACCCAAATCCAGAATACGGAATGAAAAAATTCTGTATCTGGATTACTTTGGCTGGTCTGATATTTGCAGATCTCACTGACGCTCGGGAAAAAGATCCATGCACCAAACAAGTACTGACATAGCAAAGGGTGGTCCCCCCTGTCGCTATGCCTCTGCGAGTTGGTGCTAGGATCTTCGTAGATGATGTTGCAAGCATCTGGTCTGCGCACTAAACAGCACTTATGGAGTCCAGGCAAGTCCCCCCCTGAACTACATCTCTGCGCACCTGCTGCTATGATCATTGCAATGATGCTGCAAGCATCTGATCTGCGCACAAACCAGCACAGATGTAGACCACCAGGCAAGTCCCCGCCTGACCCACATCTCTACTGGTCTGCTGCGAGGATCTCTGTAGGTATGATATTGCAAGCGTCATTGTTCGGCCAGTGTCTAGGTGTAGGTAGGGCATAGTTTTAAGAAGTCGACAATGCTGCTGGCTCTATCGATAGCTGTGCTTATGTGCTGGGCTGTCTGTGGTTATGCAAGTCGCAGTTACATAGCTGTGTCTTGCTTAAAAAGAGGACGATGGTTTTTTTCCATCTTCCTCAAGACATATTCAATTATTAATATGATTTTTTCTTATCTGTTTCAGGATATAAGTTACTTCGGCTCCTGCAAGAAGAGACAGAGATGTCATCATTATTGCTTAAAGGTCCACTTTCTATTGGCTAATGTTTCATTAACGATTCTTCTTTTTTTTTTCAGGTTTATTCAATAGTTTACAAAGAATTCAGAAATGTTGCAGGAAAATTCAAGTACATTAAAATTATTCCCTAGGATGAAAATGGAAATGAAATATTAAAGGGATATGGGAGGATATTCCCCTACAACACATGGCACGGAGATCTACAAGAACATGGGAGGAATTTCCCCTATGATGACATGGCAGCAAAAACTACAAGAACATGGGAGGAATTTCCCCTACGACATCATGGTAGCAAGATCTACAAGAACATGGGATGAATTTCCCCTACATCGACATGGGAGGAAGATCCTCTATTAACCTGGGATTGAAACGTCCTAGAGCGGACGACCTGGGAGGAAGTTGTCCTCCGGCTGAGGACTTGGGAGGAAGACTGCCTTCATCGGAGGACCTGGGAGGAAGACTGCCTTCAGAGGAGGACCTGGGAGGAAGACTGCCTTCAGAGGAGGACCTGTGAGGAAGACTGCCTTCATTGGAAGACCTGGGAGGAAGACTGCCTTCATTGGAAGACCAGGGAGGAAGACTGCCTTCATCGGAAGACCTGGGAGGAAGACTGCCTTCATCGGAAGACCTGGGAGGAAGACTGCCTTCATCGGAAGACCTGTGAGGAAGACTGCCTTCATCGGAAGACCTGGGAGGAAGACTGCCTTCATTGGAAGACCTGTGAGGAAGACTGCCTTCATTGGAAGACCAGGGAGGAAGACTGCCTTCATTGGAAGACCTGGGAGGAAGACTGCCTTCATTGGAAGACCTGGGAGGAAGACTGCCTTCATCGGAAGACCATGGAGGAAGACTGCCTTCATCGGAAGACCTGGGAGGAAGACTGCCTTCATTGGAAGACCAGGGAGGAAGACTGCCTTCATCGGAAGACCTGGGAGGAAGACTGCTTTCATTGGATGACTAGGGAGGAAGACTGCCTTCATTGGAAGACCTGGGAGGAAGACTGCCTTCATCGGAAGACCTGGGAGGAAGACTGCCTTCATCGGAAGACCTGGGAGGAAGACTGCCTTCATTTGAAGACCAGGAAGGAAGACTGCCTTCATTGGAAGACCTGGGAGGAAGACTGCCTTCAGAGGAGGACCTGTGAGGAAGACTGCCTTCATTGGAAGACCAGGGAGGAAGACTGCCTTCATCGGAGGACCTGTGAGGAAGACTGCCTTCATCGGAAGACCAGGGAGGAAGACTGCCTTCAGAGGAGGACCTGTGAGGAAGACTGCCTTCATCGGAAGACCAGGGAGGAAGACTGCCTTCAGAGTAGGACCAGTGAGGAAGACTGCCTTCATTGGAAGACCAGGGAGGAAGACTGCCTTCATCGGAAGACCTGTGAGGAAGACTGCCTTCATCGGAAGACCAGGGAGGAAGACTGCCTTCATCGGAAGACCTGTGAGGAAGACTGCCTTCATTGGAAGACCAGGGAGGAAGACTGCCTTCATCGGAAGACCTGTGAGGAAGACTGCCTTCATCGGAAGACCAGGGAGGAAGACTGCCTTCATCGGAGGACCTGTGAGGAAGACTGCCTTCATTGGAAGACCAGGGAGGAAGACTGCCTTCAGAAGAGGACCTGAGAGGAAGACTGCCTTCATCGGAAGACCAGGGAGAAAGACTGCCTTCATCGGAAGACCTGTGAGGAAGACTGCCTTCATTGGAAGACCAGGGAGGAAGACTGCCTTCATCGGAAGACCTGGGAGGAAGACTGCCTTCATTGGAAGACCAGGGAGGAAGACTGCCTTCATCGGAAGACCAGGGAGGAAGACTGCCTTCATCGGAAGACCAGTGAGGAAGACTGCCTTCATCGGAAGACCAGGGAGGAAGACTGCCTTCATTGGAAGACCAGGGAGGAAGACTGCCTTCATTGGAAGACCAGGGAGGAAGACTGCCTTCATCGGAAGACCTGGGAGGAAGACTGCCTTCATTGGAAGACCAGGGAGGAAGACTGCCTTCATTGGAAGACCAGGGAGGAAGACTGCCTTCATCGGAAGACCTGGGAGGAAGACTGCCTTCAGAGGAGGACCTGTGAGGAAGACTGCCTTCATTGGAAGACCAGGGAGGAAGACTGCCTTCATCGGAAGACCTGGGAGGAAGACTGCCTTCATTGGAAGACCAGGGAGGAAGACTGCCTTCATCGGAAGACCTGGGAGGAAGACTGCCTTCATCAGAAGACCTAGGAGGAAGACTGCCTTCATCAGAAGACCTGGGAGGAAGACTGCCTTCATCGGAAGACCTGGGAGGAAGACTGCCTTCATCGGACGACCTGGGAGGAAGACTGCCTTCATCGGAAGACCTGGGAGGAAGACTGCCTTCATCGGAAGACCTGGGAGGAAGACTGCCTTCAGCGGAAGACCTGGGAGGAAGACTGCCTTCATCAGAAGACCTAGGAGGAAGACTGCCTTCATCGGAAGACCTGGGAGGAAGACTGCCTTCATCAGAAGACCTGGGAGGAAGACTGCCTTCATCGGAAGACCTGGGAGGAAGACTGCCTTCATCGGAAGACCTGGGAGGAAGACTGCCTTCATAAGAAGACCTGGGAGGAAGACTGCCTTCATCAGAAGACCTGGGAGGAAGACTGCCTTCAGCAGAAGACCTGGGAGGAAGACTGCCTTCATCAGAAGACCTGGGAGGAAGACTGCCTTCATCAGAAGACCTGGGAGGAAGACTGCCTTCAGCAGAAGACCTGGGAGGAAGACTGCCTTCATCGGAAGACCTAGGAGGAAGACTGCCTTCATCAGAAGACCTGGGAGGAAGACTGCCTTCATCAGAAGACCTGGGAGGAAGACTGCCTTCATCAGAAGACCTGGGAGGAAGACTGCCTTCATCAGAAGACCTGGGAGGAAGACTGCCTTCATTGGAAGACCTGGGAGGAAGACTGCCTTCATCGGAAGACCTGGGAGGAAGACTGCCTTCATCCGAAGACCTGGGAGGAAGACTGCCTTCATCGGAAGACCTGGGAGGAAGACTGCCTTCATCGGAAGACCTGGGAGGAAGACTGCCTTCATCGGAAGACCTGGGAGGAAGACTGCCTTCATCAGAAGACCTAGGAGGAAGACTGCCTTCATCGGAAGACCTGGGAGGAAGACTGCCTTCATCGGAAGACCTGGGAGGAAGACTGCCTTCATCGGAAGACCTGGGAGGAAGACTGCCTTCATCGGAAGACCTGGGAGGAAGACTGCCTTCATCAGAAGACCTGGGAGGAAGACTGCCTTCATCGGAAGACCTGGGAGGAAGACTGCCTTCATCAGAAGACCTGGGAGGAAGACTGCCTTCATCCGAAGACCTGGGAGGAAGACTGCCTTCATCGGACGACCTGGGAGGAAGACTGCCTTCATCAGAAGACCTGGGAGGAAGACTGCCTTCATCAGAAGACCTGGGAGGAAGACTGCCTTCATCAGAAGACCTAGGAGGAAGACTGCCTTCATCGGAAGACCTGGGAGGAAGACTGCCTTCATCAGAAGACCTGGGAGGAAGACTGCCTTCATCAGAAGACCTGGGAGGAAGACTGCCTTCATCGGAAGACCTGGCAGGAAGACTGCCTTCATCAGAAGACCTGGGAGGAAGACTGCCTTCATCAGAAGACCTGGGAGGAAGACTGCCTTCATCAGAAGACCTGGGAGGAAGACTGCCTTCATCAGAAGACCTGGGAGGAAGACTGCCTTCATCAGAAGACCTGGGAGGAAGACTGCCTTCATCAGAAGACCTGGGAGGAAGACTGCCTTCATCGGAAGACCTGGGAGGAAGACTGCCTTCATCAGAAGACCTGGGAGGAAGACTGCCTTCATCAGAAGACCTGGGAGGAAGACTGCCTTCATCAGAAGACCTGGGAGGAAGACTGCCTTCATCAGAAGACCTGGGAGGAAGACTGCCTTCATCGGAAGACCTGGGAGGAAGACTGCCTTCATCAGAAGACCTGGGAGGAAGACTGCCTTCATCGGAAGACCTGGGAGGAAGACTGCCTTCATCGGAAGACCTGGGAGGAAGACTGCCTTCATCGGAAGACCTGGGAGGAAGACTGCCTTCATCGGAAGACCTGGGAGGAAGACTGCCTTCATCGGAAGACCTGGGAGGAAGACTGCCTTCATCGGAAGACCTGGGAGGAAGACTGCCTTCATCGGAAGACCTGGGAGGAAGACTGCCTTCATCGGAAGACCTGGGAGGAAGACTGCCTTCATCGGAAGACCTGGGAGGAAGACTGCCTTCATCGGAAGACCTGGGAGGAAGACTGCCTTCATCGGAAGACCTGGGAGGAAGACTGCCTTCATCCGAAGACCTGGGAGGAAGACTGCCTTCATCGGAAGACCTGGGAGGAAGACTGCCTTCATCGGAAGACCTGGGAGGAAGACTGCCTTCATCGGAAGACCTGGGAGGAAGACTGCCTTCATCGGAAGACCTAGGAGGAAGACTGCCTTCATCGGAAGACCTGGGAGGAAGACTGCCTTCATCGGAAGACCTGTGAGGAAGACTGCCTTCATCGGAAGACCTGGGAGGAAGACTGCCTTCATCCGAAGACCTGGGAAGAAGACTGCCTTCATCGGACGACATGGGAGGAAGACTGCCTTCATCAGAAGACCTGGGAGGAAGACTGCCTTCATCAGAATGACCTGGGAGGAAGACTGCCTTCATCAGAAGACCTAGGAGGAAGACTGCCTTCATTGGAAGACCTGGGAGGAAGACTGCCTTCAGAGGAGGACCTGGGAGGAAGACCAGGGAGGAAGACTGCCTTCATCGGAAGACCTGGGAGGAAGACTGCCTTCATCGGAAGACCTGGGAGGAAGACTGCCTTCATCGGAAGACCAGGGAGGAAGACTGCCTTCATCGGAAGACCTGGGAGGAAGACTGCCTTCATCAGAAGACCTGGGAGGAAGACTGCCTTCATCAGAAGACCTGGGAGGAAGACTGCCTTCATCAGAAGACCTAGGAGGAAGACTGCCTTCATCAGAAGACCTAGGAGGAAGACTGCCTTCATCAGAAGACCTGGGAGGAAGACTGCCTTCATCGGAAGACCTGGGAGGAAGACTGCCTTCATCAGAAGACCTGGGAGGAAGACTGCCTTCATCAGAAGACCTGGGAGGAAGACTGCCTTCATCAGAAGACCTGGGAGGAAGACTGCCTTCATCGGAAGACCTGGGAGGAAGACTGCCTTCATTGGAAGACCTGGGAGGAAGACTGCCTTCATCGGAAGACCTGGGAGGAAGACTGCCTTCATCGGAAGACCTGGGAGGAAGACTGCCTTCATCGGAAGACCTAGGAGGAAGACTGCCTTCAGCTGGAAGACCTGGGAGGAAGACTGCCTTCATCGGAAGACCAGGGAGGAAGACTGCCTTCATCGGAAGACCTGGGAGGAAGACTGCCTTCATCGGAAGACCTGGGAGGAAGACTGCCTTCATCGGAAGACCTGGGAGGAAGACTGCCTTCATCGGAAGACCTGGGAGGAAGACTGCCTTCATCGGAAGACCTGGGAGGAAGACTGCCTTCATCAGGAAGACCTGGGAGGAAGACTGCCTTCAATCGGAAGACCTGGGAGGAAGACTGCCTTCATCAGAAGACCTGGGAGGAAAACTGCCTTCATCCGAAGACCTGGGAGGAAGACTGCCTTCATCGGAAGACCTGGGAGGAAGACTGCCTTCATCAGAAGAACTGGGAGGAAGACTGCCTTCATCAGAAGACCTGGGAGGAAGACTGCCTTCATCAGAAGACCTAGGAGGAAGACTGCCTTCATCGGAAGACCTGGGAGGAAGACTGCCTTCATCGGAAGACCTGGGAGGAAGACTGCCTTCACAGGAAGACCTGGGAGGAAGACTGCCTTCATTCGAAGACCTGGGAGGAAGACTGCCTTCATCAGAAGACCTGGGAGGAAGACTGCCTTCATCAGAAGACCTGGGAGGAAGACTGCCTTCATCGGAAGACCTAGGAGGAAGACTGCCTTCATCGGAAGACCTGGGAGGAAGACTGCCTTCATCGGAAGACCTGGGAGGAAACTGCCTTCATCAGAAGACCTGGTAGGAAGACTGCCTTCATCAGAAGACCTGGGAGGAAGACTGCCTTCATCGGAAGACCTGGGAGGAAGACTGCCTTCATCGGAAGACCTGGGAGGAAGACTGCCTTCATCGGAAGACCTGGGAGGAAGACTGCCTTCATCGGAAGACCAGGGAAGAAGACTGCCTTCATCGGAAGACCTGGGAGGAAGACTGCCTTCATCGGAAGACCTGGGAGGAAGACTGCCTTCATCGGAAGACCTAGGAGGAAGACTGCCTTCATCGGAAGACCTGGGAGGAAGACTGCCTTCATCGGAAGACCTGGGAGGAAGACTGCCTTCATCGGAAGACCTGGGAGGAAGACTGCCTTCATCGGAAGACCTGGGAGGAAGACTGCATTCATCGGAAGACCTGGGAGGAAGACTGCCTTCATCGGAAGACCTGGGAGGAAGACTGCCTTCATCGGAAGACCTGGGAGGAAGACTGCCTTCATCGGAAGACCTGGGAGGAAGACTGCCTTCATCGGAAGACCTGGGAGGAAGACTGGCTTCATCGGAAGACCTGGGAGGAAGACTGCCTTCATCGGAAGACCTGGGAGGAAGACTGCCTTCATCGGAAGACCTGGGAGGAAGACTGCCTTCATCGGAAGACCTGGGAGGAAGACTGCCTTAATCGGAAGACCTGGGAGGAAGACTGCCTTCATCGGAAGACCTGGGAGGAAGACTGCCTTCATCGGAAGACTTGGGAGGAAGACTGCCATCATCGGAAGACCTGGGAGGAAGACTGACTTCATCGGAAGACCTGGGAGGAAGACTGCCTTCATCGGAAGACCTGGGAGGAAGACTGCCTTCATCGGAAGACCTGGGAGGAAGACTGCCTTCATCAGAAGACCTGCGAGGAAGACTGCCTTCATCAGAAGACCTGGGAGGAAGACTGCCTTCATCGGAAGACCTGGGAGGAAGACTGCCTTCATCAGAAGACCTGGGAGGAAGACTGCCTTCATCAGAAGACCTGGGAGGAAGACTGCCTTCATCGGAAGACCTGGGAGGAAGACTGTCTTCATCGGAAAGACCTGGGAGGAAGACTGCCTTCATCGGAAGACCTGGGAGGAAGACTGCCTTCATCGGAAGACCTGGGAGGAAGACTGCCTTCATCGGAAGACCTGGGAGGAAGACTGCCTTCATCGGAAGACCTGGGAGGAAGACTGCCTTCATCGGAAGACCTGGGAGGAAGACTGTCCTTCATCGGAAGACTTGGGAGGAAGACTGCCATCATCGGAAGACCTGGGAGGAAGACTGTCCTTCATCGGAAGACCTGGGAGGAAGACTGCCTTCATCGGAAGACCTGGGAGGAAGACTGTCCTTCATCAGTAGACCTGCGAGGAAGACTGCCTTCATCAGAAGACCTGGGAGGAAGACTGTCCTCCATCGGAAGACCTGGGAGGAAGACTGCCTTCATCGGAAGGCCTGGGAGGAAGACTGCCTTCATCAGAAGACCTGGGAGGAAGACTGCCTTCATCGGAAGACCTGGGAGGAAGACTGCCTTCATCGGAAGACCAGGGAGGAAGACTGCCTTCAGTGGAGGACCAGGGAGGAAGACTGCCTTCATCGGAAGACCAGGGAGGAAGACTGCCTTCAGTGGAGGACCTGGGAGGAAGACTGCCTATGGCAGAGGACAAAAAATATCCAAAAGGTAGTGTTAATGTACAATATATGAAACAAATAGCTGCATTTTAAATGAACTGAACTTTATTTGAAACAATATAAAACAATAAATACGTACTTTCTGCTATTTTATTATTAAATTGGTCTCACAGCCTCCTGTTGTTTCAACTAATAAACATTGCCCACACTGTTAATGTTAGTCAATTGTTTATAATGAATACAAATATTTTCAGCAAAGATGTTATTTTACTATTATTTATTATTTTGAAAACACCATCGTGCAAAAAATAAGGTACAACGCACATTTGTGAAGTGTTTTACAGAATTGAGGAAAATGTTTAAAAACCGAGCAATAGCGAAGTTTTTAATTTCCAAGATTCTGTAAAAATCACTTCCCAAACTTGAATCATAATATACTATTAGGCAGGTTGGATGAATAGTGCTTGCAATGCATAATAGCATCTGTTTCCAGTATTCAGTCTATAAATTGTACTTATATCTTGTTCTCATTACTTATGAATTCACCCTGTAACATAAGCTACATTGTGTGTTTCAGGTTTGTCTGCACCGTGACAGATGTTCAGATTTCAACTTATAAATAAAATGATTTCTGCTGCACTCTGACGTAATGCATTGCATTTATGTTAATAAATTATATAAGCCAAAATGAATTTGGATTTGTATAATAACAGAAGAAATAAACCATAGAATATTAATTAACATGAAACTAAGCATATTTTGTGAATCTCAGCTTCATAAAATTAAAACCGTTAACTAGAACTAAACTAAAAATATATAAAATCTTGATTAGACCTGTGGCAACACATACTGCTGAAACATGGGTGTAAAATGAAAAAGATGAAAATGCTTTACGTATATTCAAAAGAAAGATAATAAGACGAATATATGGACCAGTATTGGAAAACAATACATGGAGAATCAGATCAAATACTCAGAGGAGAGGATCTTGTAAGATACATCAAGTCATTGAGATTAAGATGGGTAGGAACGTTGAAAGAGGATGGAAAGAGAAAGTACAGGATCAAGATGAATGGAGGAAAATTGTGAAGGAGGCCAAAACTCATAATAGGTTCTAGTGCCAAATAGGAAGGAATGAATCAAAAGTTGCTGCAGAATGGTACTTACTTTTATAAAGAAGTACCAATACAATTGGAAAACTCTACAACAGATGTCCAAGAACAGAATACCAAAAGCCATTCTTCACTATCTTTGGACTTCCTGAGGAAGAATTCAGTTGAAAATCCAGTCTTGAGATCTTATCATACCATCAGACTTTATACTTCTATGGAGACAATGATGAAAAATGGGTGCAGAATGGTTTTTATACAAATAAGGTAGGAATTAAATTAATATTAAGAAATCAATTGAGTTGGTGTTTACATGATGAAAATCCATATCTATTAATTAAATAAAAATAAAACGTAGTTTTATTTGATTTTCATATTTATTATATAATTCAGTGACAGCTGTTTCGTTACACTGTACCTTCTTCAGACATGTTAACAAGTTATGAATTGTGTTCCAACTGATCTAAGCAACAATACAACAATATTTATTTAATTGTTTTAATTTAACAAAGGGGATTCATTCAAATCAAGTTGAGAATTTAACAGTTTGTTACTACTTTTCAATTTATTTATTTCTACAGCCTCCAAAAGATCTAACTTCTTACCCTTATCACAAACGTGTAAAATTTCAAAATTTGGATCGAAACAATGATTAAATTGGAATAGGTGGTTGGCATATGCCAAAATTTTGAAATTTTACACGTTTGTGATAAGGGTAAGAAGTTAGATCTTTTGGAGGCTGTAGAAATAAATAAATTGAAAAGTAGTAACAAACTGTTAAATTCTCTACTTGATTTGAATGAATCCCCTTTGTTAAATTAAAACAATTAAATAAATATTGTTGTATTGTTGCTTAGATCAGTTGGAACACAATTCATAATTTGTTAACATGTCTGAAGAAGGTACAGTGTACCGAAACAGCTGTCACTGAATTATATAATAAATATGAAAATCAAATAAAACTATGTTTTATTTTTATTTAATTGATAATATTAAGAAGCTAAAGCTATTACTATGATTGTAATAAGTAAATTAAGGTACACAACTAAACTATTGTAATCAATGGTAAAGAGAAAATTTTTTGCCTGAACCAGAAATCAAACCCCGAACCTTCACTTTCCGTGCTGATGCTCTGACCACTGAACTAATTCAGGCTACACCAGTCTCATGGGCTAGTGGTCAGCATTTCTGACTACTGCTCATGAGGTCCCGGGTTCGATTCCAGGTCAAACCATAGGAATTTTTCCTTAAAGGGAATCATTACTGTGATTTCCCATGGTCTGGAATTTAGGTTAACAACTCTTCTGGTGCTTAATTATCATTTATCCGCCTTCTAGACACCCAACTACAGAAGTGGGTAACAATTAAACCAATGCCAGGAGAGAACACCAGAAATGTCGAAATGACAACCTAGGGCATTGAAAAAAAAACACATTGCCATATGATTCATTGCATTGAATGTGGGACCAAGCGAGTAAGGTAAAGGGAGGATTTATGCTTGGATGGGAATATAGGCTAAATTAACTCAGTGGTCAGAGCATCAGCACAGAAAGCTGAAAGTTTGGGGTTCAATTCCCGATTCAGGCAAAAATGTTTCTCTTTACCATTGATGCAAGTAAGAATTGTTAATATGTTACTTGATGTAAGTCTTTAAGTTTTCAGAACTTCTGCAATGCAATTAGAATTCTGGGCGTGATAGGGCTCTCTTTTTTCAGGTTTGAGTTTCTTTATACATTGTAAATCTATGACATGAAAACTATGAATTAACTTCTGAAGGAAGCCATAATGAGGATTTCTATATCTTTAAAAGACTATCGACTGCAGCCAAGTTTTAACCTCGGAGACCTGGGAACCAGAGGTGAGCATGATAACCACTAGTCCACCATATGTGGGAACTATTATTGCCTATCAATTTTAATAATTATTTAAGACAGTTATTTGTTTCTCGTGTAAAATTTACCAAAATGGAGTTATGAGGTTTTCATTTATTGAAGACTATGCCAATTTTGGAATATATTAAACAGTACCAACTAAATTGGAAACACCATCTTGAAAGAATGAGTTCAAATCGGATCCCCAAAGCTGTTTATAATTATATACCAAGAGGATGAAGATCTCTGGGCCGTCTATGAAACCCTGGAGGGAAAACTTTCTATAGGATCAAAGCCTTGGCCTAATACTTGGAAGGAAGAAGAAGAAGGTTTTAATTTCCCACTGTCAATAAGAGATCGACAATTTGCATATGTAGATAAATATTGTTGTGGTATTCTAGAAATACGAGGGTGAATCAAATATAAACCGGAATTATTGTTTACAATTGTATTGAATTGACAAAAAAGAAATACAAAACCACCACCTAATTTTTCTACATAGTCTCCTGCATTTCCAACACACTTTTGCCATCGAGTTGGCAACTTTTTGATGCCATCGTTGAAGAATGAGGGATGACGTGTAGTCAGCCAGTTGCGCACGAACTTCTCTACCGCTGCATTGTCACCAAACCGCCTTCCTCCCAGGTTTTCTTTCAGTGGCCCAAACAAATGATAGTCGCAGGGTGACAAATCTGGATTGTAAGGAGGACGTTCCAGTGGTGTCCAATGCATTTTCGTCAGTTTTTCTTGTGTCAACCGAGCAGTGTGTGGCCTTGCATTGTTATGCAGCACAATCACATTTTGGATCGGTTTCCAGCGGATTTTCGGAATTTGAGTTCATCACTGATGATGGCTTGAACACTTCCGAAGCTTATTCCAACGTGTGAAGCAATTTCAGAAATTGTTATACGCCGATCTTCCTCAATAAGATCCCGTACAGCATGAATGTTGTCTGCAGTGATGCTTGTTCGTTGCCGTCTTTGGTGGGGCTCATTTTCCACTGAATCCCGGCCCGCTAAATTTTTTTTGCACCAATCATACACCTGTGTCTTCGAAAGGGTTGCTTTCCCGAACTGCGTATGGAGCCTTCTCAAAATTTCAGAAGGTTTAGTGCCTTCTTTTGCCAAAAACTTAATAATAATGCATTGCGCAACAGACGTGTTGCTCGCTCATGGTATACTGAAGCAAGCGGCCGCTCTTTGGAGTGCGACACATCAAGATCCCTACTCCAGACACCCCCACCAACTTCCCCTCCTAACTGCAACCTTTGCAGTTCGCTACCAGAGCCTCCAGATACAAATTCCGGTTTATATTTGAGCCACCCTCGTATCATGTATCGTTGCAAAAAATTTGAAATAGTATGAAATGTTAGTAGAGGCAGAAAAAGTATGTAGAGCAACAGTATTACAAGAATGTAGTATAGAAAATCACAGGTAGAGATATTCTAAAGTTGAGCATCATTTTGTGTTTCAGATTCAATGTATAGAATATACACATCTGATACAAATTTATCACATGTTTGGTGTTTTACTTATTCCAACAATGTCCAAGCAAAACATAGACCAGAAATTTTTAAACAGCATGAAAAAAAATAGAATAAAGCAACAGAAGTGATAATGATGAAGTAGCAAAGAAGCCAAATTCAGATGTTGATAGGACATGGAAAGCCAGGAAAAAATACGGATCTCTACAAATTCTATAAATAAATTAACCATTTATTGGTTAATGTTTGGTAATGGTAGTTTGTGCTCTGGTTGGTTTTTAACCATATCAAAACCATCGGAACAATTTAAATATTATGTCACTTTTATGTATTGTATGTTCATTGTGTGTCCATTTTTTGTATTTATGTCTTGTTCATTTTAATATTTTCTTGCAATATTACAGAATAACATTTTTATCTTAATTTGTTTTCAAATGTTAATTATAGTAAATTTATTTTAACTGTTGTGAAATATTACTTATATTTTAATATTTATTGAGTGTATATGCTTTATTAATGTTATTGTCTGAATCATGTTTTTTGAGTATTGGTACATTGATATGGAATTATATACCATTATTGTTTGTTGTGTTATGAGGGTTTGCTTTATTTCATTAACACAAATTGCAGAAGGTAAGATTACCTTTTGCCTCAATTATTTTTCACAAGTGTGTTACAGATTCATCAAATTAAAATGAGAAAGCAACATGTGGAAAAATTTTTAAGGAAGAAGAATTTAAAAAAAAAGACATATTGAGCAAGACTAAAAAATAACAACTTGCTTTCTGATTGAAATTCATGGGAAGTTTTGAAGAAAAAATAAAATAAAGGAAATGAGATACTTCGCAAGATTCCAAAAATACCAATTTACTTACCAGCAGCATAAGACAAAGCACATGTCATTTTCATAGCTGATTAATTGTAGCTGTTTCTTAATAGCAGTTACTTAATACTTTTTTTTTTACAGCATATTAATGTTATTTTTAGCATATAACAGTTATATCTAATGAGTTATATTTGCATATAATTTTAATTTTCAGGTGATATTATTATTGTAAATCTAATGTTAAAACTATATTATCTTTAATAACATGTGAATTTTATTTTCAGGATGAAATAATTATTATTTATGAATAATAGTTATAACAGTTTTTTTTTTATTTTAAATTTTTACTTTTTAGGGTATGAAATGTTATAATAAATATAATTAATATGTTACAATATAATATGTGCATCATTTTATTTTCAGCATGAAGTAATAATATAATGTTCGTAAGAGATAATCAATTTTTAGAAATTTTTTTCAGAGAATGAAATTTTAATACTGTAAATATATTGTTAATAATTAAAATGTATTTCTTGCAGCATAACATTTTAATTTTCAGCGTTTTTTTTTATTTTAAGCAAAATGTATTTTACTGATTTATAAATAATGGTAAGAAAAATGTTGAGCTTAATAGAAAAGCTGATATTTCAGTGTTAGGGTATGATATTTCGAAACTGTACTTAACAAAATACGAATTTTGTTTCAGAAAAATATAATTATCACAATTTATAGATATGATCATCATATTCCGTAACAAAATTAGGCCATTGTTGAGCTGTTTTGTTCATAGTTAGAGAGAATCCAGAAGATGGCATCCATTGTGCGTGTGGATGGTATTGGAGCATCCTAACAGCTGACATTCAAGATATACGTCAAGATTATTTTTCTCTGTATGTAAAGATTTCTCCTCCAATGGTGCCATATTGAGTACCAGCAACACCTCGTCATTTCTCTTACGGCAAAGAAGAGTATGTCATGCAGTTTATAAATAATGGTAAGAAATATTCAATTATATAATAATAATAATAATAGGAAATGTGCACTCAGGTTGAGCATTAGTGGTGGTTTAGTCTTTACTGTAATCTGTGATAGTTTTTGTTCTTTTCGCACATGTTATGATGTGGTATTTCCTACATCTTTGTCCACATAACACACACTTGCATTCTTCGGTCGGCTCGTGGAATTTCTTGTTTAGACATATTTTGTTATGAAACCCATGTACTGCGAGTCGTGTTGTGATGTGTCTCTGGGGGTTGCACTCTCTGGTCCATCTGTCGTCCAGCATGGCAGTTGTGGTGTAGAAATCCATGTCTATTTCCTTGTTCTTCCTATTTCTCATTCTTATTAATTTCTGGTATGGTTCTGTGGATTAGAATTGTGTTCTTAAGTCCTCTATGAAGTAGGTCTCTCTCATGAGTTCATAGGCAAAACGAGATGGCGCTGTTTTTCCTATTCTCAGGATCCATTTCATGAACATTGCTTTGACTTTTTCTATTCTTATCAGATCTCCGATCTTAAGTTTTTCCCAAATTATCTCTATCCCATATGTTATAACTGGTGCCACTGTCGTTTTGAATAATTGCATTGCTGTACCTATTCAATTATATTTGAGTTGTATATTTTGACTCACCTCATATTTCTTGATTTTTATGCAGACTGGTTTCATCACTTCTGTGCGATATTCTTGATGCTTTTATGAACTTCCAAATCAATTTTTTTTTCTTTTACTGGGAATTTCAAAATTCATGGTTTTCTTTTTATTCTTACAGGTGTAAATTTTCTCCCAAATTGTGAGTTCCTTAGATTTTTCTAACTGTTTTAGTAATTTTGCCTTAGTTTCAATTCTGTGTTTTTCTAGAAAAATCTAAGGAACTCACAATTTGGGAAAAAATTTACATATGCAAGAATCAAAAGAAAAACCACAAATTTCAAAATTCCCGGAGAAAAGTGAAAATAATTTAATTTGGAAGTTCATCGGTGAGCCAACAGAGGGTGCAGATATCAATTTACAGGAGGGACAACTGCAAGACAACAGTTGTGAAATATCGAGAATGTCGCACAGTTGGCAACGAAACCGGTCTGCATAAAAACAAGAAATATGAGGTGAGTCAAAACACACAACTCAAATATAAATAAAATAAACCTCATAGTGTTATTTCCTACATATATTAAAAAAATAATCAGTTGGTAATTATTTTAAATGTCCCGCACCGTAGCCAAGTGGTTAAGACAATATTCCTTGATGCACTGGTTCGGGTCTCCATGGGAAAAGAAATTTTCTCATGGGACTCAGTGGCTACTCAAACATCATGAGGAATTTGGGTAACTACAATAAGTAGCGGCTCCAGGTTGCTGGGGAACCGACATGCTCCTACACTGGATGGATAATGGTCTACCTCTGTGATCAAGACATGTGGATGTGAGGCCAGCAGCCAGGTGGTAGGCCAAGGACCTTCTATGCCTGTCACATTGTGGAGACTAATTTTAAGTGATTCTATGCCACATTTCCACCTACATGAATTCAAATAAATAAATGGAAAAACATAAATTGTACTTGCAGTTTGTGAATAATTGCCCAAGGAAAATACATGTTGATTTTTCACCCAAAAAATGTGAAAAATGCTTTAAAATTGAATGAGAAGTTGACATTTAACATAAAATCACCATATTTACAATGGAATGTATATATATATATATATATATATATATATTTTTTTTTTTTTTTTTATTCAATGCCCCAAGTTATCATTTTGACATTTCTGGTGTTCTCTCCTGGCATTGGCTTAATTGTAACCCACTTCTGAAGTTGAGGTGCCTAGAAGGCAGAGTTACGTTACCCCGATGATATGATGGATGATAAATGATAATGAAGCGCCAAGAGAGTTCTTAACCTAAATTCCAGACCATGGTCAGGAAAAATTTCCATGGTTTGACCAGGAATCGAACCCAGGGCCTATGAACAGTAGTCAGAAATGCTGACCCCACGAGGCTGGTCTTCAATGGAAAATATGCATTAGTCACTGTTCAAACAGAATAACCAACTTATTGTTATGGTGCAGTACATTATCCAATAAACTGTCAACTGTTATGATCTTGTAGACATTTTCCGGACTATTAGCCGTGATTGTGGGGGTTAAAATTCCCTCACATTTCACCGGAGACTGTATCTGGGGTTGACTATTTCATCAACTGATTATTTCGCTTATGTACTGAGTGAATCATAAATATGGCTATACGTTTGATCGCATTGTGTGATGAAAATATTATCATTGCAGGAAATATGAAATTATCGTTGGAAAGGCAATTATTCAAATTACAAAAATGGAATAAAACAAAACAGTGTAGAAGTTACGTTATTAGTCAAAATGGCATTGAATATGCAACAGCAAATTACAATTGCTGCATGGGCAATAATGTATGCTAATGATTGTGAGGCTGCAAGGCTGGCAAGATGTGTGTTTAACGTAGCATTGCAGCCGTTGATTGTGGGGAATTGGAGAAAAGACTGCTGGAAATGGGAAGGATGCAGAAAATCAAACCTCCTGGAAGGCCTCGCATTAGCATGGATGCAAAAACAACGAAGAGAATTGTGGAGGCGTTCGACGCTAGCCCACAAAAATCAACCTGCCAAACTGCACGTGAGCTTCATATCAGTCAATCGAGTGTGTGTCGTGTTTTGTAGTGTGAGAAGTACCACCCCTTCAAACTGATTCGAGTCCACGAACTTAATGAAGATGACCCTGACAGGCGGATGGAATTTTGTGAATTTGTTGCAAGGGAATCAGCAAACGGCGAACAGTTTGAAGCAATAAAGTGACTTGCTTAGTGTTGTTGTAAGTAATTTGTTTTGTTCTATTATTGTAATTTGGAGGATTCCCTTTCCAATGATAACATCATATTTCTTTAATATTAATATTTTCATCACAAAATGTGATCAAATGTATAGCCATATTTCTGAATCACACTGTATACTGTTTCCTGCGATGCTTTCTGTCATAAATTGTTTCTAACTTCTGATTGGTCAGCGATAGGGACTTCCACTGCAGCAATGCGGTTCCCGTCTCATGGTCTAGGAGACTCCTGCAGTGATAAATAAGCAGACACTCAACGAAATAGCCAATTACTTATTTTAGGAATTCTCACTATGAGGTATATTCATTAAGGTAGAATATGTTTATCACTCACCTCATATTGTATAGCCAATCTCAAGTATAGCTTAGGTTAATAGCACAAAACAGTCCACTTACAACCTGTAAGCAATAATATTTCAATATTTTTATTTTAAACAAGCTGAGCAAAACATTTCTTCCACTTACTTGTGTTTTTGCACTCTTTTAACTTTACTATCTAACCTCTCTTGGATAACTCTTGTTTTTTTACCCCGACGCTATTAGGGCATCCGAGATTTAGGGAGTCTTTCCTTTCTTCCATTTCTTCTTTCCTTTATTTTCTTTTCTTCTCCAGAAAAGCCTGACCAGAGGCTATAAGATGACAGCCCCATCACTGGTCTTGCCTTCCTTTGGCCAGCAATCAATCGAAGGGACTATTATTATGCTTTCAAGTCCTATATGAGAATTTCCTGGATGGATCGGAAAATTTTCTATAGGATCGTAACAAGCCTTGGCCTAATACTTGGAAGGAAGAGAAGAAGAACTAGCAAATACCCGGCGTGCACTGCTACACCTAAATTAATTAGATATGTGTTTTTATTTTAGTTGAATAAGTTAAAGAAAATTACGGGTTAATTAAATTGTATGGTATACATTGTGACGACCCTACCAACTTGCATGGCATTTATAGATCTTGAAAAGGTGTTTGACAAAGTTAACAGAAATAAATTGTGGAATATAATGAAATTGAAAGGCGTACCTCAGCACCTAATAACTGCAATAAAAAGTCTGTATGTAGAAAATATCATCATCATCATCATCATAGTACATTTATGAATTTAGGCCATTTGTTGACCTGTTTCGGCCTCGAGAAACACCATCCAAAAGTCAATTAAACCTCATAGTGATTTATTCCTATAAAAGTTCAATTAATTTTCTGTACTTTCATAATTACCAAATATTGTTTGTTCTGATTCAGGTTTGCTGTGTCACCATATATCAGCTTGGTGTGTTCATAGAAGAGGAGAAAGCTACAAGATTCTTCAAATATCAATGTAGACACAACAATCACTGTCTCATCAGCTTGTGAATTGTAGTAGTGGCTACAAGCTACCTTGTCTAACAAAACTGGCAGTGCATCGATATCACCACAAACTGTGCAAAATTTCAAACTATCATGATCCGTCAATGGACTGCGTGTGTAAGCTCTGTGATAGACCGTGTGCAATATACCATATCAATGTCTGTTTAAAGAGAACAAAAATGTTGCTGGCATACAGTAGACACCAAATGTAATGCACATTTGTGCGCACTTCTTCCTATTAAAACTATTACAGTTTATTGGAACATGACCGAAGTTCCATTTATGTTCCGACCATGGTTTTCTGTGGTTTCCCATGGTTGTAAAGCGAATGCTGGAACATTTCACTGAAGGCCACAGCCCGTATCTTATTGAAGATGAACTATGTATTGGTGCTTTACTCAATGCCTATGATTAAAACTGTCAGCATCCATTTGTGCACTGGAAAGCAAATTGGGATTAAAAATATGTCAATATAGTCCTCGAGAATAAAGTGTTTATTGAAATCAATGCATTAAACTTTTATGTCTTCATCTCTTGTGTAGATTATGACTTTTTAATACTGGCTAGGTTATCTATGCTTATTCAAGACATATTTGAAAATTTGTGAGTAAAAAAATAAAAAATGTAAATCTATCTACAACATGATTTTTTTCTTTCTCAAATTGATTTTAATAGGGACTTCTGCAGTCTTGGCCACATTTTTTTAGTCTTTAATTTGATTAAGATTAATAAATAAAAGATTCACGTAACTAGAGAGAAAAACATGTACTTGAGGTGGGGTTTGAACCAAAGATCTCCAACTGGTGGACTATTCAGTCACACCATCCAGAACAGGCACAAGTTCCCCTTTCTTTTTCTACTCTCTGATAGGTGTGCCTGGAAAATTTTAATGGATAGCTAATGACAAATGAGGGAAATTTTGAGGAAGTGGCTGAATTCAAACACCTAGGAACAATAATCACAAATAGAAATGTGATGCACAAAGAAATTGACCATTGGCTCAATTCTGGAAATGCATGCTGTTATGCATTACAGCAGTGCTGTCCAAACTACAGGCCACCGCTGGCCCACCGTCGCTTTTCATATGGCCTGCGAAAGCACAGAAATGAACAAATTAATTTTAGATTTTAAATTTAGATTTTATAATGTAACATCAAATTTGGATTATTAAATCCCGGACACACCCTCTAGGTAGGATTTTTGCAGTTTTTGAATTTTCAAAAATTTTGACATTTTTTGGAAAAACAGCCTTGGAAATCTCAATTTTGAAATGTTAGATTTAGACTGGATTTTTTGCATTATAAATCCCGGACACACCCTCTAGATAGGATTCTTGCAGATTTCGAAACACCAAGACTAGAGCCTTGGAAAACTGAATTTTGAAATTTTGGATTTAGACCAGATTTTTTGCATTATAAATCCCGGACACACCCTCTAGATAGGATTTTTGCAGTTTTCGAAATTTCGAAATTTTTGACAGTTTTTGCACAAACACCAAGACTATAGCCTTGGAAAATTGAATTTTGAAATTTAGGATTTAGACCAGATTTTTTGCATTATAAATCCCGGACACACCCTCTAGATTGGATTTTTGCAGTTTTCGAAATTTTTGACAGTTTTTGCACAAACACCAAGACTATATAGCCTTGGAAAACTGAATTTTGAAATTTTGGATTTAGACCAGATTTTTTGCATTATAAATCCCGGACACACCCTCTAGATAGGATTTTTGCAGTTTTCGAAATTTTTGACAGTTGTTGCACAAACACCAAGACTATATAGCCTTGGAAAACTGAATTTTGAAATTTTGGATTTAGACCAGATTTTTTGCATTATAAATCCCGGACACACCCTCTAGATAGGATTTTTGCAGTTTTCGAAATTTTTGACAGTTGTTGCACAAACACCAAGACTATATAGCCTTGGAAAACTGAATTTTGAAATTTTGGATTTAGACCAGATTTTTTGCATTATAAATCCCGGACACACCCTCTAGATAGGATTTTTGCAGTTTTCGAAATTTTTGACAGTTTTTGCACAAACACCAAGACTATAGCCTTGGAAAACTGAATTTTGGATTTAGACCAGATTTTTTTGCATTATAAATTCCGGACACACCCACTAGGTAGGATTTTTGCAGTTTTCGAAATTTTTGACAGTTTTTGCACAAACACCAAGACTATATAGCCTTGGAAAACTGAATTTTGAAATTTTGGATTTAGACCAGATTTTTTGCATTATAAATCCCGGACACGCCCTCTAGATAGGATTTATGCAATTTTCGAAATTTTTGACAGTTTTTGCACAAACACCAAGACTATAGCCTTGGAAACTGAATTTTTAAATTTTGGATTTAGACCATATTTTTTGCATTATAAATCCCGGACTCACCCTCTAGATAGGATTTTTGCAGTTTTCGAAATTTCGAAATTTTTGACAGTTTTTGCACAAACACCAAGACTATATAGCCTTGGAAAACTGAATTTTGAAATTTTGGATTTAGACCAGATTTTTTGCATTATAAATCCCGGACACACTCTCTAGACAGGATTTTTGCAGTTTTCGAAATTTCGAAATTTTTTGCACAAACATCAAGACTATAGCCTTGGAAAACTGAATTTTGAAATTTTGGATTTAGACCAGATTTTTTGCATTATAAATTCCGGACACACCCTCTAGATTGGATTTTTGCAGTTTTCGAAATTTTTGACGAGTTTTTGTTGCACAACAACAACCTAGACTCATAGCCTTGGAAAACTGAATTTTGAAATTTTGGATTTAGACCAGATTTTTTTGCATTATAAATCCCGGACACACCCTCTAGATAGGATTTATGCAATTTTCGAAATTTTTGACAGTTTTTGCACAAACACCAAGACTATAGCCTTGGAAACTGAATTTTTAAATTTTGGATTTAGACCAGATTTTTTGCATTATAAATCCCGGACTCACCCTCTAGATAGGATTTTTGCAGTTTTCGAAATTTTTAACAGTTTTTGCACAAACACCAAGACTATATAGCCTTGGAAAACTGAATTTTGAAATTTTGGATTTAGACCAGATTTTTTGCATTATAAATCCCGGACACACCCTCTAGACAGGATTTTTGCAGTTTTCGAAATTTCGAAATTTTTTGCACAAACATCAAGACTATAGCCTTGGAAAACTGAATTTTGAAATTTTGGATTTAGACCAGATTTTTTGCATTATAAATTCCGGACACACCCTCTAGATTGGATTTTTGCAGTTTTCGAAATTTTTGACAGTTTTTGCACAAACACCAAGACTATAGCCTTGGAAAACTGAATTTTGAAATTTTGGATTTAGACCAGATTTTTTTGCATTATAAATCCCGGACACACCCTCTAGGTAGGATTTTTGCAGTTTTCGAAATTTTTGACAGTTGTTGCACAAACACCAAGACTATATAGCCTTGGAAAACTGAATTTTGAAATTTTGGATTTAGACCAGATTTTTTGCATTATAAATCCCGGACACACCCTCTAGATAGGATTTTTGCAGTTTTCGAAATTTTTGACAGTTTTTGCACAAACACCAAGACTATATAGTCTTGGAAAACTGAATTTTGAAATTTTGGATTTAGACCAGATTTTTTGCATTATAAATCCCGGACACACCCTCTAGACAGGATTTTTGCAGTTTTCGAAATTTCGAAATTTTTTGCACAAACATCAAGACTATAGCCTTGGAAAACTGAATTTTGAAATTTTGGATTTAGACCAGATTTTTTGCATTATAAATTCCGGACACACCCTCTAGATTGGATTTTTGCAGTTTTCGAAATTTTTGACAGTTTTTGCACAAACACCAAGACTATATAGCCTTGGAAAACTGAATTTTGAAATTTTGGATTTAGACCAGATTTTTTGCATTATAAATCCCGGACACACCCTCTAGATAGGATTTTTGCAGTTTTCGAAATTTTTGACAGTTGTTGCACAAACACCAAGACTATATAGCCTTGGAAAACTGAATTTTGAAATTTTGGATTTAGACCAGATTTTTTGCATTATAAATCCCGGACACACCCTCTAGATAGGATTTATGCAATTTTCGAAATTTCGAAATTTTTGACAGTTTTTGCACAAACACCAAGACTATAGCCTTGGAAAACTGAATTTTGAAATTTTGGATTTAGACCAGATTTTTTGCATTATAAATCCCGGACACACCCTCTAGATAGGATTTTTGCAGTTTTCGAAATTTCGAAATTTTTGAAAGTTTTTGCACAAACACCAAGACTATAGCCTTGGAAAACTGAATTTTGAAATTTTGGATTTAGACCAGATTTTTTGCATTATAAATCCCGGACACACCCTATAGACAGGATTTTTGCAGTTTTCGAAATTTCGAAATTTTTGACATTTTTTGCACAAACACCAAGACTATAGCCTTGGAAAACTGAATTTTGAAATTTTGGATTTAGACCAGATTTTTTGCATTATAAATCCCGGACACACCCTCTAGATAGGATTTTTGCAGTTTTCGAAATTTCGAAATTTTTGACAGTTTTTGCACAAACACCAAGACTATAGCCTTGGAAAACTGAATTTTGAAATTTTGGATTTAGACCAGATTTTTTGCATTATAAATCCCGGACACACTGTCTAGATAGGATTTTTGCAGTTTTCGAAATTTTTGACAGTTTTTGCACAAACACCAAGACTATAGCCTTGGAAAACTGAATTTTGAAATTTTGGATTTAGACCGGATTTTTTGTATTATAAATCCCGGATACACTCTCTAGATAGGATTTTTGCAGTTTTCGAAATTTCGAAATTTTTGACAGTTTTTGCACAAACACCAAGACTATAGCCTTGGAAAACTGAATTCTGAAATTTTGGATTTAGACCGAATTTTTTGCATTATAAATCCCGGACACACCCTCTAGATAGGATTCTTGCAGATTTCGAAATTTTTGACAGTTTTTGCACAAACACCAACCCAATAGCTTTGGAAAACTGAATTTTGAAATTTTGGATTTAGACCAGATTTTTTCATTATAAATCCCAGACATGCCCTCTAGATAGGATTTTTGCACTTTTTGAAATTTTGACAGTTTTTGCATAAACACCAAGATTATAGCATTCTAATACTCAAATTTGAAATTTTGGATTTAGAACGGATTTTTTGCATTATAAATTCCAGACATAGCCTCTAGATAGGATGAATGAATGAGTAACATCTGGTTTGGAAATCCCTGTGTGAAATTCAGCTCTCTGGAATATGAGGTTGAGGTGTCACCGCTTCTCTTGAAAAAGTAGTACTTTCTTGTATATCAAAGCAATCTCAAAACATACCAGCGGCATCGAGAGCAGTAATTGGTTATAGCAGATGCTCACTCACACTCAACTATTTCCTTATTGGCAGTAGAGGGCGAGTTTCTCCCTTTGCCCCTCGTACAACCTAAACTTCAGAGCCGGAGATAGAGTGGTCAGAGTGTAGGCAAGTTTGTTTACAGTACAACTGGACCTTAGGTTGGAATTAATATAACAATTAATCTCCACAGCAGTTAATGTTCTTAATGAAAATAATAGGGAGGAGACTCGGAACCAGATGGCTAAATCACATTCAGTACCGTAAACCAGTTAAGGCGTTTAAAGAGACTATTGTGTATGCGGCCGTCAGTCAGTTAACTCGTTGTAGAGCGGGCGCGAACAAACCGCATTTATATTCGGCTCCTAAATATTGTGTTGGCTTAGTATGTCTTGGAGATCATAGATGGCATGTAAATGTCATCATCATCATCACAACAGGGATTAGGCAATTGCCCGTTCCGACTTCATAATGCATCAGCCCAACGTCTTCTAGGTCTTTCAACATCACGTCTTCCTCTTGCTTGATAATTTCTTGCTAACAATGGATATCTCTCCTTACTCATTCCATCCATGTGATCAATCCATTTCTGTCTGTAATTCGTGACTTTATCCAATAAAGGCTATACTTTCAATTCTTCTCTTATATCCTCATTTCTTATTCTATCAAGTCTTGTACATCCTTTTACTTGTCTCAGGAACCTCATCTCTGCCGTCTGTATTCTATCCTTCTGTTTTTTCATTGGAGCCCAAGTTTCACATCCATACAATATTGTGGGAACCGCCATAACATTATACATTTTTATCTTGGTTTCTTTTCTAATTTTATTTTTGAATGTTCTCTGTATTGTTCCACACACCGTCTGAAATTTATTTATTTTGGAGTCAATATCTCATTCCACATTGTAGCCAACAGCCCGAATATTTGAAACTAGACACCTGTTCTATACTTTAATTTTCTAAAATAATTTTGGATCTCACTGGATCTCTTCCTCTAAAAGCCATGGTCTTCGTTTTCCTTACAGAAATCTTTAGATCATTTAATTTACATATTTCATTTAATGCATGCATAGATTTCTGTAAGTCATCTTCATTTTTCTGTATTATGATTACATCGTCATGTAAATGTATATTTTCTATTCCCGTTTGACACATTTAACCTTGGTGAATCCCCTTTTAATTTTAAAACAAACATCACATGGAATTCGTTCACCCAAACTTGCCTCCAGGCTCCAATGCAGTCGTATATGTTTCTCGTTATCGCGCTGTTGTTTGTGCATGAATGAAAGAAAAATATCTCACTGAAGAAGAATTAGTGAATATTTTGTATAATGATGATTCAGGTGATGAACTGATTCCTGAATTAGAAGATTCACAAAGTGAAAGTGAAGATGAACTTCCACTTCCTGAAATTGATACGCCGATACCATGTGATGTCAATCACCCAAGTTATTTCACCATCAAATACTACTAGGATATCTCCTTTAGTATGTACAAAATTTGAATTTTCTAGGACTAATAGTTTGTGAATAATGGTTCATTTTCTGAAGTGCCACAAAAAGGGTAGCTGGGGTATTTAAATGGCTGGCCTGTTGGTTTAAATGCCCTGCTCAGTGCCTGGTACTGAATGTGTTAAGTAAGGTCTATTGAACTGGAGTTTGAGATAAAATACAAATAATATAATTGGTAATATTAATTTTATTAAACTTTATTAATCATTTTATGACATTTTGTTTTAATAAAGTTTTTTTATATTTTTTTACATATATGTATGAGAGAGCTTTTTATGTATGTTTGACTATGTGGAACCTTCCTCCCACACAGTCTCTGTGAGTATTGCTACGTTGTCAAGATTCCGACCTGGAAAGTACTCGAATGTCCACATGAAGTTGGTGAATACCACTGAAACATTAAATATATGCTCTTACCATAACTTAATATACTGGATTGCATATAGCATTTAAAAAACAGATTTTTTTTTCTTATTTACCCTTGTATTTAAAATCTAAAATTAGAGACTATTTAACTCATGTCCCAAATGGGAGTCAATGACTAATCACATTTCAATGATTTTTTATTTACAACCAATCACAGTTGTGTTTCGCTTCAAATTTATCAACTGAAGTTTATCATATTAAAGAAAGCTCCTCCTTTTTAACATTCTGAATAGGTCATAGCATTATTTTGCAGTGACTGACTCTCTAAGTAATACGGCTACCAGATTGTATATATAATGCATGAATGTCAACACGTAGCACATACGAGAGATAATATAAAAACATTTGTAACAAATGATTATACCACAAAAAAAATAAACCACTGTTTGCACTTTCTTAAACAATTTTTTTTCCAGGAAATGATGCAGAAAAATATAATTGACATATTTACATCATAGGAGATCAGAAATTAATTAATACCTATAATGTTGGTTATAAATTTCTCCACTAGGGTACATTCTTACAACATTGCGATCTTTTGGCAATAAATAATATTATGATCTGGTTGCAGTGATCAAACAAAAGAAGCAAATGAAGCATACCAATTGTTTCTCATTTGTTTTCAAACATCGCTGTTTACATTAAATATATAAATATTTTAAAATAACAATAGTTAAATAATGATTTGTGAGTAAACAGCTTAATTTTATTCGTTAAATAGTCCTAACAAATGCCACTCTTGATTTCTAAATTATCGATAAATTGGAAATCACTCATGGCATTACTTATGATAAATAAACCCACAATATACTCCTGGCACAACAGGCCTAGAAGGCCCTTAGCCTACCAGCCGGCTGCTGGCTTCACATCCACATGTGTCAATCACAGAGATAGATGATCATCAGCCAGTGTAGGGGTGACATGTGCTCAGCATGTCGAGTCCCCCAGCCATTATAGCTGGTTTTCTCAACCTGGAGCTGCTACTTATTGTAGCTACCCAAATGCCTCACGATGCTGGGTGGGTATCGGTCCCATACTGACCGAAATACCATGAGAAAATTTCTTCCCCCATGGGGACTCGAACCAGCGCAAGTCCCGTAGCTCTGCGCCAAGGCTTCCTACCTTAACCACTCGGCTACGGCGCAGAACAAATAAACCCACAACTAAACCATATATTTTACTCTTTTACACTCCTAAATGATAATTATTTCCATGGAGAATGCAAAAACACCTCAAACATAATTTTGACAAAAAACGTAACTTTCCCTGTAATCTTACTAGATGGCAGGATATGTTTGATTTAAAAAAAATAACATCCTTGTTTTGTCGTGACATTTTTCATTTGATACAAATAAGATTGTGAATTAAATTTTTCTTACACATTTCTCCTTCCTGAAGGTCACCCAGAAGTTCAGGACAAGATGAGTTGCACGGATTGTGAGGAGTTAGACGAAATGCTGTCGATCCTCTCAATTGTGCCAACATTATCAATCCTGAATCTAGCTCCACCTGTAAACATATAATATGTTTTTATTATTAATTTAATATTTCTTACTGAAGGACAAATTATACTTGAAGAGAAAAATTATACGCTCAGACTGGGGTTTCAACCCAGGACCACATAGCCGAGTTGGTAGAGCATTGGCATAGAAAGCCAAAGGTACTGGGTTCAAACTCCAGTCTGAGCATATCATTTTTCTCTTCAAATATAATGTCATAACCTTAATCCTTTCAGACCAAAATTTCTATTTCTTGTTGATGAAACAAAGATTATTTTCATTTTTACATTTTAGGTAAATTAGTGCACAAGAAAATATTTTTGATGTTTAGTAATTTTTAGGTATTTTTGGGCCTCTAAGGATCATTTTCCCATGAATGAAAGTCAAATACTTCAATCTGATTACTTTTGAAAGTAAATATATTCTTTTAAAAATGAATCCGAAAGTAAAACCATATGTTATGGTTGGCCCAATTTGATAGAGCTCTAAACTTTAAGCTACTTAAATTAATAAAACAGTTTAAACATAATTACAATAAATAATCTAACAAAACATTTTTAAAAAAGTCTTTAAATTATTGTATTATCACCAGTGATTAATTTTACCCATAAATCTTAATATATATAATTCTTCTATATATGTGTTTGTCATTGAACTCCTCCTAAACAACCACCAATGTTGATGAAATTTTTTGCGTGTATCTGATTGGGTCCCTTGATGGTTTAGATTCACAATTTGACCCTCTAAAACTATTAGGTGTAGGAGTTCACCTGAAGTGAAAATTGAAAAATTGCTCTAGCGGTCACATTTTTCGATGTTTCACAACGAAACTCTGTGTATCCTATTAAAATAAACCGATGTAGGTATTATCCAAAAATGAACAAAATCCAACAATTAGAAGTGGAGGTTTACCTGAAATCCGAAATTAAAAACTGCCTAAACGACTGGACCAATTTTGATGAAATTTTTTGTGTGTTTGAGTGGGTCCTTGGATGGTTTGATTCACAATTTGACTTGGTAGGTGGTGCTGAGATCGGGTTACAGGTATTCTTTATGTAATATGTGTAGTCATCTGCATTATCAACATATATTCCACATGACAACAATGTGACATGATGCTTGCTTCTTGAGCCATAACAGATGGCAGTGAGGAGTTTTCTTGTGAACTTATTTAATAATATCTAATTACATCTTAATTAGTGAATTTTATGGTAAAAAGAAGTTTTATAGTCCAGTCATGATACGAAAACTGAACATTCGGGCAGGACAACTTCTGCCGGGTCCACTAGTATTAGCATATTATATAAACCTTGTCCTCTAAAAGTCAATTGCATTACAACAAATTAACATTAACCCATGTCATATTGGACCTACATTTATAAATATTAAAAAAAATACTTTCAGCAAGAGTTTCTATTGTTTAAACAAGAGAAATAAATCAATAAATATCTTCAAATACAGTTGTTTGAATAAAATAAATCATTACCATTTTTATCAAAATTTTCTTTTCAATGTCTCTTTTTATGCACCGTTCTAGCTCAATGCAGCACGGGTTCCCCATCTTAAATTTCAACAAAAAGGACTTTAAATTATTTCTTACAATCAAAGGAGGAGGAGGAGAAAATAGAGGGTGTGCAGAATAAAATATGAAAAGTCAAAAATAAGGATCACCCTAATATACACATATATATTAATATTGTTTAGTTGTTTCTTGACTCACCTCATACCTCCCAACTCCCACGCAGACTCGAGTTTCTTCACTTCATTTGTGACATTCTCAATGCTGTATTACGTTCACAACTGATGTCCAACGGCCTCCTCTCCTGCAGTCTGCAGGACATCAGTTGTGAACGTAATACAGCATTGAGAATGTCACAAATGAAGTGAAGAAACTCGAGTCTGCTTGGGAGTTGGGAGGTATGAGGTGAGTCAAGAAACAACTAAACAATATTAAAATAAACCTCATAGTGTTATTTCCTATCTACATAACTTAATACACATATATCCCTAAAGGTGCTGGTAATGACATGTGGTTACTCATCACCTTAAAGAAACACCTAAACTAAGGCAACTAAGTTATTACGTGAATAGGAAAATACACCTAATATAATCATCATCATTGTCATTCCAAGGATTAGGCAATTGGCCGTTCCAACTTCATAATATAAGTTATTAAGTATAAAATTGGGACCTGGTAAGTCAGTCGTCCTCAACTAAATTATTTAACTTCATCAAGTAGTTCCAATATGGAGGCCTTTCAAAAACAATGTTTCATTTTCTGCATTTTATCTGGTACTGATGGTGTTGTATACATTGTACAATGGGTTTATATCTGCGGGCGTACCCATTGTGCAACATACACAACACCATCAGTACCAGTTAAAATGCAGAAGATGAAACATTGTTTTTGAAAGGCCTCCATAATGGAACTACTTGATGACAGGCCTCGAAGGCCCTTAGCCTATCATCCGGCTGCTGGCCTTACATCCACATGTGTCAATCACAGAGGTAGATGATCATCAGCCAGTGTAGGGGTGACATGTGGTCAGCATGTCGAGTCCCCCAGCCATTATAGCTGGTTTTCTTAACCTGGAGCCGCTACTTATTGTAGCTACCCAAATGCCTCACGATACTGGGTGGGCATCAGTCCCATACTGGCCGAAATACCATGAGAAAATTTCTTCCCCCATGGAAACTCGAACCAGCGCAAGTCCCGTAGCTCTGCGCCAAGGCTTCCTGCCTTAACCACTCGGCTATGGCATGGGACTGACGACCGACCGATTAGCAGGTACCAATTTTATATTTAATATCTTATTACATAACCTCAATGGTGCTTTAATATGAATTTCATGGTATAATCTGGCAAAAACTGATGTTACCTTCTTATAAATCTTTGTATTGTAGTCAGAAGACATGAGAACCCAGTTGAAGTGCGCAGGAGAAACTGAACTGGACAAAAAATATGGACGCTGGTAAAATTTTCGCAGAGCTTTCACTGCATTTATGTCACAGTTTTGCCTGAAACAGTACATATCACAATATAATTTGATAGAGTAATATACAGGAAGAAAACTGTATTCAGTGAAACTTACACTATACTAATTCTGAGCTAAGTTTCAATTGTACTGTAAACAAACTTGCACTTGTGTAAACAAACTTGCAACTTGTGTAAGATATTACTCCACCAACTCCATCAATTGGGAACCATGGTACTACCAACTTGCATAAGATATTACTCCACCGACTCCGTCAATTGGGAACCATAGTACTACTTTTAACTGCCATATTACTGAATTGTGTACAATAGAAACATTTTTCTTAGGCAACATCATATTTTACAGAAAATAAAGAAACTGAATACAACATAAGATTGTACCAATAATTAAAAACTTCCTCCATTTCTTATTTATTTATAACAAAAAATAATATTTGGATCTATTTAATTAGACGTTTATGCTTTTTCTATGTCAATAGATAATCTTTATTTACTGGTACAATTTCATTATCAGCAGAATCTATGCTCCATGCTGACTCACCTGTAAATTCTGCTGTTATTTTCACCACATTCTTAATGGTTAAGGGATTTTTTTTTTACTAAACTGTTTGAAAATATTCAAAATAATTTGTTTCTCTCCACTTTTTAAATGCTTTGGATTCCAAAGCTTAAGAAATTCTACAGAAATAATGTCATCTTGAAACAATTGAAATTCCAACATATTCAGCATTCGTATATTAATGTTGGGAATTTGAGGTTTTCAATTAATAAAAATCAATATTGAATCCTGAGGGAAGATGAGGCAGAGGAAGACCTAAAACTTCCTGGAGTCAGGGAATATATTTATACATGAAGGAGAAACATCTACAACCAGGAAATTGGATGGACTGACAAAATTGGCTATTAGGAATCGGACAATGTTAAAGACATTAAACAACCAATGATGTATCTATCTATATTGAGTCATGAATATTCTTACCTCATATATCTATGTGGAGACACGCCATAGCAAAGTGGTTAAGTCCCTGCGCGCTACAAGCCAGAAGATTGAGGGTTTGAGTCCCGATGGGGTCAGGATTTTTAAACTGACCCAAACCTTCTGGCCCTGGGATTGACTCAGCCTCTAACAGAAATGAGCATCGGACACTTATTCTGGGGGTAAAGGCGGCCGTCACACAGGGCTGACAACATGGCTGACATCAAGTGCCGATTGTTCAGAAAAAGTGGGAGCCTTAATCATCTACTACCTCAAGGGCCTCCTGAGGCCTGTAGTGGAATCACTTTTCACTTTATATATCTATGTTCTTCAACACAGAACCGTGGTTTCAAGAGCCATCACTCCCCTCATCACCTGCTGTCGATTCCTCATCATACTAGTCATCCTCCAAACTGCCAGTTTGCATGTGTGTGATGTGGGGAAGGGAGTGTTTATATGTTCTGAGGTAAGGTAGACATGTAACTGACATAGTGTTATCAGTAGGGCTAGGATTTTCATGTACTAAAAGTTAAGATTCCAACATAGTATAATGAGAAGCTAGACTTCTGACTGTCTTTTGTTAAATTATATCTTTTTTTTTACCTTGTATACTACCATCTTCCTCAACTATAATACTTCTATTTAAAATTTTCCTTGATCTCACTCTAAGCCTTTCAAAGCATGCTTCATCTTCTGGAGTTATTGTAGTAGTATTGAATTATCTGTATATGTCTAGTAGAGGGTTTTGCTCATTAAGCATATTTTCCTTGAGAATGTTTGTGTTCTTGGCCTTCTTGATAATTTTGATTTCTTCTAAGATGTTAATTTTTTGTCTTTTGTTTTGGTTTCACATACAAACAGTTGAATAGTATAATGAGAAGTAAGAATTTTGACTTTCTTTTACCTTGGCTTCACACACAAACAGTTGAATAATAATCAATTGAGTTGGTGCTTACTTGATGAAAATCCATATTTATTAATTAAATAAAAATAAAACATAGTTTTATTTGATTTTCATATTTATTATATAATTCAGTGACAGCTGTTTCGGTACACTGTACCTTCTTCAGACATATTAACAAATTATGAATTGAATAATATATACTAACTGCATTGCAATCTTATATTTTATTACATAAAAATCCTAGCCCTAGTTATCAGCGACATTATTAGGTTCTTAAGTTATATAGGTAGGAAATAACACTATGAGGTATATTTTTATTTTTATTTTGTTGAGTTGTTTCTTGACTCACCTCATACTTCTTAACTCCCTCACAAATCTAGATTTCGTCACTGTATTTGTGACATTCTGAATGCTGTTTCACGTTCACAACTGACGTCCAATGGTCTCCTCTCCTGCAGACTGACCTCCATGCCATCTGATGGCTGACCGATGAACTTCCAAATCAATTCCCTCTCCTTATCACCGTGTATTTCAAAATTCATAGTTGTGTTTTTATTCTTGTCCCGCGCCGTAGCCGAGTGGTTAAGGCAGGAAGCCTTGGCGCAGAGCTACGGGACTTGCGCTGGTTCGAGTCTCCATGGGGGAAGAAATTTTCTCATGGTATTTCGGCCAGTATGGGACCGGTGCCCACCCAGCATCGTGATGCATTTGGGTAGCTACAATAAGTAGCGGCTCCAGGTTGAGAAAACCAGCTATAATGGCTGGGGGACTCGACATGCTGACCACATGTCACCCCTACACTGGCTGATTATCATCTACCTCTGTGATTGAGACATGTGGATGTGAGGCCAGCAGCCGGCTGGTAGGCTAAGGGCCTTGTAGGCCTGTCGCGCCAGAAGTTTTTATTCTTGCATATGTACATTTTTTGCCAAATTGTGAGTTCCTTCGGTTTTTCCAATTGTTTAAGTAATTTTGTTTTGGTTTCTATTCTATGTTTTTCTGACCAGGCATGTGCAGCTATTGCAGATTTTTCTGTTTCTCCATTTTTAACATTTCTGAGGTGTTCCTTTAATCTTGTATTTAGATTCCTTTTTGTTTTTCCTATGTATATCCTTTCACAATCTTTACAATTAATTTGATAAATTCCCAATTTTTTGCACTAAGACTGTAAAGATTTTGAAAGGATATACATAGGAAAAACAAAAAGGAATCTAAATACAAGATTAAAGGAACACCTCAGAAATGTTAAAAATGGAGAAACAGAAAAATCTGCAATAGCTGCGCATGCCTGGTCAGAAAAACATAGAATAGAAACCAAAACAAAATTACTTAAACAATTGGAAAAACCGAAGGAACTCACAATTTGGGGAAAAAATTACATATGCAAGAATAAAAACACAACTATGAATTTTGAAAGGAGAGGGGATTGATTTGGAAGTTCGTCGTCAGCCATCAGATGGCGCAGAGGTCAGTCTGCAGGAGAGGAGACCATTGGATGTCAGTTGTGAACGTGAACAGCATTGAGAATGTCACAAATACAGTGACGAAATCTAGATCTGCGAGGGAGTTAAGAAATATGAGGTGAGTCAAAAAACAACTCAACAAAATTATTAGGTTCTGTCGCATAGATTCTCTACAGCAGTGTTGTCACTTTTAAAGTTGCAACCCTCATATAAAGTTATTGAAGAGAATGGCAATGAGAGTCATAATACTCACCAGTGTACAAACCACTTGTCTACTTTAGGACTGTGAATCCGCTTGAGGAAGGCATGCAGATCCGAGGATCCAGTCCTCAGGTTGGTTGTCAAGATGCATGGCACAGTGTCCATCAACTTCTCATCCTGCAGGTACAGCTGTAAAATCAAACACAAGAACTAGTTCATCAACCTTTCATATTGTAGTCCTAAAAAAACTGTTGATTCATTCATTACATGTTTCCAGCCGTAGTTGATGGCATGATTCCAATGCATAGTTACACTACTTGAAGAGTTGATTGGTGATTTTTTCCTTCTTTCTTCCTCTTCCTTCCAAGTATTAGGCCAAGGCCTGTTATGATCCTATAGAAAATTTCTGGGAAATTCTCGTATAAGACTTGAAAGCATAATAATAGTCCCTTCGATTGGTTGCTGGCCAAAGGAAGGCAAGACCAGTGATGGGGCTGCCATCTTATAGCCTCTGGTCAGGCTTTTCTGGAGAAGAAAAGAAAACAAAGGAAAGAAGAAATGGAAGAAAGGAAAGACTCCCTAGCCCTCGGATGCCCTAATAGCGTCGGGGTAAAAAAACAAGAGTTAATCAAGAGAGAGAGGTTAGATAGTAAAGTTAAAAGAGTGCAAAACACAAGTAAGTGGAAGAAATGTTTTGCTCAGCTTGGGCACCTTGTGGTCGCCATCCACATATCCCCTAGGTGAGGATCCCTATATAAACTATATACAAAGTCCTGCCCGTAGCCGAGTGGTTAAGGCAGGAAGTCTTGGCGTAGAGCTATGGGACTTGCGCTGGTTCGAGTCTCCATGGGGGAAGAAATTTTCTCATGTTATTTCGGCCAGTATGGGACCGATGCCCACCCAGCATCGTGAGGCATTTGCGTAGCTACAATAAATAGCGGTTCCAGGTTGAGAAAACTAGCTATAACGGCTGGGGGACTCAACATGCTGACCACATGTCACCCCTACATGGGCTGGATGATCATCTACCTCTGTGATTGACACATGTGGGTGTGAGGCCAGCAGCCGGCTGGTAGGCTAAGGGCCTTCTAGGCCTGTCACACTGGAATGGAAAAAACTATATACAAGCTCTGCAATAGCCCATAGCTTAGGTATGGGTAAGATGAATTGAAATGTTTCACCCAAGGTTTGAGATAATAGTGACTTTAGAGTATTTCTATGACAATTTATAGATGTACAGTTCAGCATATAAAAAAAAACTGTTGAGGGTTTCAAAATTTTCTGTATATCTCTTCTCAGTTTAGCAATGATTTTTAAAGGTTGCGTAAAGATAATGAAGTACATTCATCTAACATCTCTCCTTCATACCATTTTTTTCCAGTTAATAAGATTCTCCTATGTTTAAGATGCACTCAAAATAATACAATTTTCTAGAATTTGCAATTCATTAAACAGTAACACAATGCCACATCTTCTTCTTCTTCTTCTTCCTTTCATGTGATAGACCTAGTAGTCTGTTACGGTCTCAATCCAACGTTTGAAGGGTCTGCCCAAACATCTCTTGCCTGGTGGCTGGTAATTTAAGATTTGACGTGGTATTCTTGTTCTGCTCATTCTTCGTACGTGAGATTTCCAGTTGTTTCGGTATTTTTTGTACATATTCCATGGCTGATTCTGTTTATAATTCTTTGAGAATCTCAGAATTCCTTTTATGGTCTGTTCTTGAGTAACCCACAGTAAGTCTCATAAATTTCATTTCTGCCGCAGTTAGTCTTTGTGCCACATCTTTATATATAAAAATTAATGTCTGTCTGTCTTTTATGGATGAAAAAGTATTTGACTGATTTGAATGGGGTTTTTATCATCATTTAGAGATTTTTCTACGACAATTAACATATATAACATATTACCATACATGCTATAGGGACAGAGCAAAAGAAAAAATCAGTGCAATAAAACAGTCACATTTTGGATGCTTAAATTGCTTACACTGCCAAAATCGTAACAAATACACCAAATTAATGTACACAGAATTGAATAACTAACTCACTGGCACTATCAAACTTGAGGTTCATAGCCACGCAGACATAAGCTCTCCATACATCCCTATCCTGAGCTGATATTTTCCAATCATCCCCTATATAATCTACTTCCTTCAAATCATGATTAATGTTATTCTACCATCTCATTCTTGGTCTACCAATTGGGCGTTTTTCCTCTGGTTTTCCTACAAGTAGCTACATAGAATTGAATATCTCAAAAAATTCTACAAAAAAGTCCGCGACAGCATATGTCTATCTTTTATGGATAACTCACAATAACAAGTTTTGTCTTTTAAAATGAGATTAAAAATAAGGATTTAATTACAAAGACTTTTTCAACAACATAATGTTAGTGCTATAATATTATTAATTTTTTTGATGTACTGCTTATCAGTGAATTACATGGTCTTTATAGGAAGGCAGATATAATGAGAACAGTTAAGTCTCGTAGACTGTGATGGGCAGGACATGTGGCACGAATGGGGAATGAAAGACTTGCATGGAAGCTTCTTGTAGGAAAGTCAGAGCGAAAACACCCAGTTGGTAGACCAAGAATGAGGTGGGAGAATAACATTAACTATGAATTGAGGGAAGTAGATTATACAGGGGATGATTGGAAAACATTGGCTCAGGATAAGGATATGTGGAGAGCTTATATCCACGCAGCCATGAACCAATGGGTTCGATAGTGCCAGTGGGTTAGTTAGTTATATTTTAAATTAACATGTTCCAGAATTGGTTATAGTTTTTTTTATTTTAGAAAGAAAAATTACGATTGAACCGGGAGTCAAACCCAGGACCTCTGACTCTGTACATCAGTGCAGTAACCGTTACACCATTCGAACTTCCGATAGGAACGTCAAATTTCTTTCTACTTATACAATTAATTCTCCTTTCATCCAAAGGCCGATAGCCATTGCTATCAACAATGCCATCTGATGACTTCTTTTCGAAGTATTTTTACTGAGAATTTAAACATTAATTTTTAAGCGGCTAAAGCTACTATTTTGATGTTATATTTTAAATTAACATGTTCAGAAGTTCGAATGGCATAACGGTTACCTCACTGACGTACAGAGTCAGAGGTCCGGGTTCAACTCCCGGTTCAAACGTAAATTTTCTTTCTAAAATATAAAACTATATCCAATTCTGGAATATTTTAATTTAAAATATAACATCAAAATATATGAGCAGTTGCTGCTCATGTTTGGTCTGAAAAACATAATATAAATTCAGACAATAAATTATTAAAACAGTTAGAAAATACAAAAGAGTTGACTATTTGGGAAAAAATCTATATTCAGAAGAACAAAAACAGAGTTATGAATTTTGAAATACCGACGGAGCGTGACCTTGTTGGGAGGTTCTTTGGCCAACCACAGGAAGGAGCTGACATCGACATCCAGGGTGTACAACATAAATCAAACCAGTCTGGACAAGCTGACAATAAAACAGAAATGTTTTGAAACATGTCCAAGAACAAATCAACATTAATATTGAGGTAAGATGATCAGACTAAAAATAATATAATTAAAATAACCTCAAAATATCACTTCCTAAAATTAAATATCAAAATAGTAGCTTTAACCACTTAAAAATTAATGTTTAAATTCTCAATAAAAATACTTCGAAAAGAAGTCGTCAAATGGCATTGTTGATAGCGATGGCTAGTGGCCTTTGGATGCAAGGAGAATTAATTGTATAAGTAGAAAGAAATTTGACGTTCCTATCGGAAGTTCAAATGGCATAATGGTTACCGCACTGACGTACAGAGTCAGAGGTCCAGGATTCGACTCTCAGTTTGAACATAATTTTTCTTTCTAAAATAAAAAAAAATATTATTAATTGTTTAACAATTGCAGTAAAATCATATTTTGATTTGATATTTCTTTTTTTAATAAATGATTTATACATAACCTGTTTAAATTATTTTGTCCAAGCGAACAGTGTCACGGGTCCCACTTGTTACCATTAAAATCTTCAATATCACACTAATTCAAGGCTACTTTGAATGCATGTGTATTGAATTTGAATTTTCATCTTCACCATCATCTTCTAAACTGCCTCTAGTGTTGATTTGATGAACTTTGAGATCAAATCTTGCTCACCAGTAATTTCAAAATTCATGGATTTAAATTTGTTCTTCTGAATGTATATCTTTTCCCAATTTTTTATTTATTGAAATGACAATGCTTTTCGCCGATTTTCTTGCACTCATTTCAAAACTTTGGTCTCTAGTTCTGGCAACTTTCCCACATTCTACAATATTTTCTTAAGAAAATTCTACAATATCTCCTTCTGGACCATGTACCAATATATTTTTTTCTGTAAGCGGAGGTCCAAAATGTTTTTCAGCTTCCCTTCTCCCAAGTTCTTCCACATATTTTACTACTAGAATTTGTAACTTGAAGTATATGATTGTTGGCTGCTTTTTTCTATCACTAAAAACTACAGGAAAAAAACAAACTGAAAATAAAATATCTATATACGTCAGCTCTATACTGATAAACATTAGAACTGATTACTTAGATAAGATATGAAATTTGAATAGGAAACTCTGTTCTTAGCCTATGATGTGCTAAAGTCATATGAAGGTCACATGTCCATTATCTGCCTTTAAACATCTTGGAAGTTAAAAGGGAGTTCATATAATATTGAAACAGGGATGACAATCTTTACCTTCATTATATGAGATGAACCCCATTTTTAAGGTAAAAAAAGTGTCGATATCAATAAAATACATATTAAAATTCTGTTGAGGTATAAGATACAATATAAAATAATAAAATTATACCAAAGAAAATGGGGCATGCCGTAGCATAGTGGTTAAGGTACTGCGCTACAAGCCAGAAGGTCGCGGGTTCAAGTCCCAGTGGGGTCAGAATTTTTAAACTGACCCAAACTTTTTGGTGGCACTATGGCCCTGGGGTCGACTCAGCCTCTAATGGAAATGAGTACCAGACACTTGTTCTGGGGGTAAAGCGGCCGTCACGCAGGGCTGACAACCCGGCTGACATCAAGTGCCGATTGTCTAGAAAAAAGTGGTAGTCTTAACCTCCTACTACCCCAAGGGTCTCCTGAGGCCTGTCGTGGGGATCACTTTACTTTACTTTATACCAAAGAAGATACAAAATAATGATAATTAATAAATTAATAGAGCAAGTAAACAATTTCAACAACTTAGGGTTTTTTGTATGTTATATTTGAAAAGAAAAATATACGCCTAGATTGGGGTTTGAACCCAGGACCTTTGACTTTCTATGTTAATGCTCTTCCAGCTCAGATGGAAGAGCATTGACATAGAAAGTCAAAGGTCCTGTGTTCAAACCCCAGTCTAGGCGTATATTTTTCTTTTCAAATATAATTTGTCCATCATTAAGTTGTTTAAAAAAACTAATAATATTAACATTTTTGTATTTTACTGCCAATGAACTCAGGAACCCAGTTGGGTATCGCATCAGTCTAGCTCCCTGTTCATTTGAAAAAATGTACAATTGAAGGGCTTAGGGCAATAACATGATAAGCCACATATTGTTCTTACTGAGATCTATGGATTTTAATATTCCAAGAAATTATAAATACTAATTGGGCAGTATTGTTGTTAACACATTGTGTGTGGGAATGTTTTAACTCATCACTGGCGCACTTACAAATGATTTTATGGATATTTAAATACATTTATTTGCTCTTATATGGAGATATCTCATTTCTTAACAGAATGTGGCTTATCATGTTACTGCCCTAAACCCTTCAATTCTAAAAAGCCCGATAATAAAATGCCAGATGGATTTAAATAACGATGAAGGAAGCTAATAAAAATTACCATTCTTCTATGAACGTGGAATGTACAGAAAAAGGAAGCAATAAAACTGAAGAAATATATAATATATATAATAATTATTATTATTATTATTATTATTATTATTATTATTATTATTATTATTATTATTATTATTATTATTATTATTATTATTATTATTATTATTATTATTATTAACTAACTAACTCATTTGTCTTATGGAAAATATAGGTTCTTAACCATGCAGACATTTTAAGAACGTAAAAATCCTGAGTATGGCTTCTACCTATAAAGGAAACCAAATCAGATCACTCACCACAACACTTAAGTGATGGCCACAGAGCTTTCAATCTATCTATCTAAAGAACTGCCAAAATAATGATATAAACTTATAATTAAATTTTATAATATGTGCAAAAAAATAAGAATAACTCTAAAAACAAAACATTAAAAATTACACAATAAAATTCTATAAAATAATGGCAGTACCTACATTAATATATGCTTGTGAAAATTAAATACTTAACAGATTAGATAAAAAGAATATATAAATAGCTAAAATGAAATATATTCTTACATTTAGTTACAGGCTATACATTGTTAGATAAGAAATATGAATGAAGAAATAAGAGCCAAATTAAACACCTACAGTGTTATAGAAAGAATGACACTCAATAGACTCCCACAAACACAAAGAAGAAGGAATGTTGGATGCCCCATATCTAGTTGGAGGGATGTGGTCTTTTGATGTGAAAACAGGTCTATGGCTTAATACCATGAGGTAGAAGAAGAAGAAGATTAATATCCGAGAGGAGATGTCATCCTCAACTTGGTCAAAATATTTTAAAAACTTGAAGGCATTTCAGAAACTAGGTTCCATCAGAAGATTTTGTGCTATCGGTATTGAAAGAGAGTATAGTCCAGAATTTTTTGGCAAAAACAATGTACTGAAATGCTATAAAGGCAGATATGCACAAAATATGATAAAATAAAATTCAGTTGCAATAATTATTATGTTAGGAGCTATCATAATGGGCTATAAAGCAGCAATACAGATACTCATAGATAAAAAGATCATAAAACTGACCATAAATGTTTCTCCATCACTGATACTTCCTTATTGCTTTCAAACTGCCTAATTGACAATGGTAACAGCTTCCATGATAGTTGTTGCAGCAGAGTTTGCAATTGGATCATCCAATATGAAAAGGTCCAACTCCAGAAAAGTTAAACTATGCTGCAGGGTTAATGAAATTAAAATTACAATTGGCCTATTTCCAGCAAGGAATACATGTGTGACTACCTCAACTATAAAAGTAAAAAATATCCCACTACAGGCCTTGGGAGGCCCTTGGGGTAGTAGGAGATTAAGGCTCCCACTTTTCTGGATAATCGGCACTTGATGTCAGCCGGGTTGTCAGCCCTGCGTGACGGCCGTCTTTACCCCAGAACAAGCGTCTGGTAATCATTTCCGTTAGATGCTGAGTCGACCCCAGGGTCATAGTGCTACCAAAAGGTTTGGGTCAGTTTAAAAATCCTGACCCCACCAGGACTCAAACCCTCGACCTTCCGGCTTGTAGCACAGTGCCTTAACCACTATGCTATGGCGTGCCCCTGCTCAACTATAGTTTAAGGCAATAAAACAAAGTGAAAAATTTGGAATTTGGGTTTTTTCATATTGAGTGATTCGATTGTTAATCATATGCTCATGGAAAGCTCCCAGTGGCTCTCCCTCATGAATCAAATTTGCCTTATAAGGCAAGATCTGAGTCCTTCTGCTGCCCAAAAAATTCAAAAGCTGCCCCAACAGTGCATCACAATGTATACTAACCTGAGTGATGTTATCAAACCAGAAGTCATCTGTGTTCATCACCGGCCAAGACTCCATTGCATCCACCACAATGAGTGGAGCATCACGATTCAATATCCATCAAGAAGCTGTTCATATGCCACTCCACCCAATCTGTCGACATGCTCTAATGCTTCACATGACTGCAACATACAGTGGAATTAAAGACAATACTAAAAGGATGCACTTTTTAAAAATGGATACACAAGAGACTGTTATCAATAGGATAAAAAAGAGAGCTTTATGGTGGTATGGATATGTACAACAGATGTCAAAAGAACAGTGGGCTAAACGGGTGTTAAATTGGATGGTACCAGGCAGAAGGAAGAGGGGGAGGAGCAGAAGAACAAGGTATGAGGGAATATATGATGCCATGATGAAGACGGGTATGGCAGAAGGACAATAGGAAGATAGGAATATCTGGAAAGTAGGAATTAAGGGCGAACTGCTGTAAAGTGGAAACTCTGTACCAAGTATTAAGTAAGTAAAAGTAATTAAATTATTTTGAGTCTGTGAAATCTTACCTCGATATTAATGTTGATTTGTTCTTGAACATGTTTCGATTAGGTAAGATTTCACAGACTAGTCTTCTAATCGAAACATGTTCAAGAACAAATCAACATTAATATTGAGGTAAGATTTCACAGACTCAAAAAATTTAATTAAAAGAACCTCAAAATATTACTTCCTAAAATAAAACATTAAGTAAAAGTAAATCTTATATCTGGCACAATACCAGATCAAGAGATAAAATGAGATGAAACCCCTATTAATGAAAGTCTGTGATATATACATACAGAGTGAATCCAAAATCTACCGACAAACTTTCATGAGTTATTTAGTGATAAATAAGGTAACTGTGGTACATCTTACCTCACAAATATTTGTATTTCATTTGACATGTTTTGATATGTTGTCCATACCATCATCTGCTTGTCCAGATGGTTGATTTTTATGTTGTCGGCCCTGGATGTCAACTCCCATTCCATCTTCTGGTTGACTGATGAACTTGTGAATCAAATCTTTTTCCCCGGGAATTTTAAATAATTCTATTTTTTTTCTTCTGGATGTAGATCTCCCAAATGGTGAGCTATTTAGTATTTTCCAACTGTTTAATAATTTAGTGTTTACATCAATTTTATATTTTTCTGACCAGACGTGGGCAGCTACTGCAGATTTTTCTATTTCTCCATTTTTTTTACAATTTCTAATGTTTTATTTCATTCTAGTGGTCAAGTTCCTCTTTGTTTTACCTATGTATATGTTAACATAATCAGCATACTATTTATTAAAACAGTTGGAAACAACTAAATAGCTCACCGTTTGGGGAAAAGATCTACATCCAGAAGAATAAAAATAGGATTATGAACTTTGAAATTCCCGGGAAAAAAATTTGATTCACAAGTTTTTCAGTCAACTAGAAGATGGAGTGGGAGTCGATATCCAGGGCCTACAACATAAAATTCAACAGTCTGGGCAAGCTGATGATGGTATGGACAAGATACTGAAACATGTCAGATAAAACACAAATATTTATAACAACCTCATAATGTTACTTTCTATTGTAATTTTTAATTATTATAAACTTTGTCACGGGCCATTTTTAAAAATTACTTTAAAGAGAACCATTTCCAAAATTGAGTCCTTAGAATAAAACCCTGCTAAAAAGGGCATCCCACATAGTGCAAGGTTAGAAATTATTAGACAAGATGAAGTAAGAGGTATTTGAAAAGTAAGATTCCCCATAAAATGGATATCCTTATTTGATTTTTTTGGTCACCCAGAAGTTTATATTTAATTCTTCCTGGGTTTGGAATAATTTCTCATATTATTTGTCATGAGAGAGGAAAAAAGGAGGCTTTCAGTAACAGTGTAATTTGAAAAAAAAAAATCATATTACGAGTAAACAAATATAAAGGTGGTTGAATTATACAAAATGAAAGTAATGAAATTACACGGTAATGATCTGCCAGGGACCATGGGTTCCTGGGAGCATTCCAGTTCAAAACTACATAAGAAAGGGGGCGACAAATATTGCTCAAAGGCCACTAATTTCAAGCTTGAGATTCTTTAATATAAGATAGATTTACTTCTCTTCTGAAGGAAGACATATTCTAGATTTTTATACTCTTAAAAATCTATTAATTTTTATGCTCTTAAAAATCTATTACCAGTAACCTTGTGTGGATCTATCAGGAACTTCAAAACCAGAGATGGTAACCACTAATCAATCAGAACTGACATAGAATGAAAAGTGATCTGATGTACAACTTACAACACAGTCCTCCTCTGTGAGTGTGTATTCTCCATAGAATGGATTGGACACAAGACATGACTCATAGAACATGGATGTCCAGTCCCAAAATGGCAACAGCTGCAAGGGAAAACATATACACATAATTCAGTGTAGCTAAATTTTCCATGTTATATTTAGTTTAAAATGTTCCAGACCTCAACAAATTTATTTTTTGAAAAAAAAAAATTAACGTCAGAACTAGGAATCAAACCCTAGATCTCCGACTCTGTACATCAATGTGCAGCCCATTACACCATTCGAGACACAGTATAAATGCTAACATTTCTTTCCATTTTACAATTCTCTTTCCTCTTATACAATTTTTATTTTCAAAAAATAAATTTGTCCAGGACTGGAACATGTTAAACTAAATATAACATCAAAACATTAATTTTTACCAGCTAAAAGTAATGAATATTCCCATTAAAAATAGTATAGAAGTCATCTGATGGCATTGTTAATAGCTCTAGCTATCTGCCTTCAGACGCAAGAGAATTGCATAAATGCAAAGAAATTTTAGCATTTGTACCATATCTCAATGATAATGGTGTATTGAACTGCACACCTACATCCTACATACAGAGTCAGAGGTCTGGGGTTCGATTTCTGGTTCAGACATTAATTTTTCTTTAATAAAATAGTTGAATGTATTATATAAAAAAGTATACAAAGACTTATGAGGTGCCATAGACATATATATTAACATTGGATTTAGTGAAAGTAGAAGTGAAGACTTGAGAAGGCCAAAACATTCAATTTTGAAGTTGTAGTGCTTTAAGATGATGATGATGATGATGATGGAAGTGAAGACAGATGTTTGTTCCTCTCACCATATTGCAAGTTCAATTTATATTTGAACACATGTTAAACTGAAGCTATACTTCTGTTAATTTTTCATCATCATCATCTTAAGCCAGCAACATAGTTTAAACCAATTCTGATTTGTTATGGATTATAATTCAACAGTTTATGAGGTATCTTTCTTCATTCATTTTACTGTCATGTTAAAATTATTTCCTTTTATATTCTTCTATTTTAGTTATTAAACTATTTGCAATTCTTTATGGATAACTTCATTTTTCTTCTTCTCTTCTTCTTCCTTTCCAGGATTAGATCAATGTGACACCCTCAGGGGTCCTCATCTAGGGGATATGTGGATGGCGACCACAAGGTGCCCAAGCTGAGCAAAACAGTTCTTCCACTTACTTGTGTTTTGCACTCTTTTAGCTTTACTATCTAACCTCTCTTGGTTAACTCTTGTTTTTTTTCGACCCCGACGCTATTAGGGCATCCGAGGGCTAGGGAGTCTTTCCTTTCTTCCATTTCTTCTTTTTCCTTTATTTTCTTTTCTTCTCTAGAAAAGCCTGACCAGAGGCTATAAGATGGCAGCTCCATCACTGGTCTTGCCTTCCTTTGGCCAGCAACCAATCGAAGGGTCTATTATTATGCTTTCAAATCTTAACGAGAATTTCCCAGATCTCTGGGCCGTCCTATGAAACACTGGAGGGAAAATTTGCTATAAGATTGTAACAGGCCTTGGCCTAATACTTGGAAGAAAGAAGAAGAAGAAGATCAATGTGACCTGTTCTGGTCTCAAGTCCATCGTTTCCTTGGCCATCCCAAAGATCTTTTTCCATGCGGTTCGTAGTGTTATAATTATTATTATAAAAATTATTTATCTTGTAAATATAAACTTTTGACTGGCATACAGAATTGTAATCTGTTATCATTTTTGAATATAGAACTTTTCTAGTAGAAGAGTGTTGATCATTTTGGGTAATCTTGTATTGCCCATTCTGTCTAAATGTTCTTTCCATCGGTATTTGTGATCTTCTAGTTTATCGAGTATTGAAAATATCTCCAGTTCATTTCTTATTGACTCATTATGTAATCTATCCATGCGTGTACATCCTTCTACAGATCTTACAAATTTCATTTCAGTGGCTTGAATGTGTGAGATATCTTTTTTTGTAAGTACCCAAGATTCAGATCCATATAAAAGAACAGAAACAGCCATAATTTTATAAAACCTGAGCTGAGTTTCTCTTTGAGTCTTTCAGAGGGTTCTTCTTATGGTGCCACACATCATTTGATATCGGTTTAATTTATTATGTACATCCCAATCATAGCTATATGTTATATCTGAACAAAGATAATCTTCATTTACCTAAAGGGTATATTCTGCCACAAATCGGAGAAACCACAACTACATTTGACCCCTCACAACTGATATCCACATGCAGTAATTTTATACAATAAAATTATTGTAAATCAATGGTAAAGAGAAAAATTTCTGCCTGAACCGGGAATCGAACCCCGAACCTTTAGCTTTCTGTGCTAACGCTCTGTCCATTGAGCTAATCCAGGCTTCATTCCCATCCAAGCAGAAATCCTTCCTTTACCTTACTCTACTGGTCCCACATTCAATTGCAATGAATCATCATTCACAAATACACAATGAATGGCTTCTACCTGAAGAAGACATGAAGGGACTCCACACAGCTATAGCATTATTTATTAAATTAATATTGAAAAGCTAAAGCTATTACTATGATAGAAACAAATAAATTAATAAACACAATTAAATTATTGTAAATCAATGGTAAAGAGAAAAATGTCTGCCTGAACCGGGAATTGAACCCTGAATCTTTAGCTTTCTGTGCTAATGCTCTGTCCACTGAACTAATTCAGGCTTCAATCCCTTGATTTACAATAATTTGTGTTCATTAATTTACTTATTTCTATCATAGTAATAGCTTTAGCTTCTCAATATTAATTTAATTTTATACAATACTTGTTTGCTGCACTTATGCTATTTCTTGCATTACTCATGCTGTTTTTTTTACATATGCCTATTTTTTTATGTTCTCTAACATAATATTTAACCTCTAACCCTCCACAGATTTAATAATAATAGCAATGTAAATAACTGCAAGAAATGGTGTAAGTACACTGGACAAACAATTGTATAAACTAATCTAGAGGAAAGTATGCAAGAACATCGCCAGGAGGGTGCAGCAGCACCCCTTATTTTTATTTTGCATCCCCATTCCATACCTCCCCAAGTTTCAGAACCATTTTTCTTTACAAGATAAACCTTACAGTCATTCTGTATCAGTTATGGGAGTGTAATACATCGCCAAAACATCTATTGTGTTCTCACCACTAAGATTGGAAAATATGTATCTGTTTTAAAACATAGTCCACCTTCTGAAGATTTTCTAACAATACAATTTGAGAGTTTGTTCTTAAAGTAGAGAGTAAGTGTATGCTGAAATGAACTTCTTCTTCTTCTTCATTACGTGTATCCAGCCGTAGCTGATGACATGAATCCATTGTACACTTATGCTATAAGTTGCAATGGGGCTGCATTTGAACATGCAGCTTATGTGGGCATTCAAGGTGAGTGTCCACAAGGTTAAAAGAAAGAGATACAGGGAAGACTGAAATGAACCCTTCGGCTTCGAATACTCTAATACTATCAGGGTAAAAAAAAACAAGAGATCAGGCAAGGGAGACTGGACTGGAAAGTAAAAAAAGAGGGATCTGGTACTAGAAAAGGAAGAAATACCAGATCGGTTAAAGATAAAAGTAAGGAGCAAAACATAAGTAAGTGGAAGCAATGTTTTGCTCAGCTTGGGCACCTTGTGGTTGCCATCCACATATCCCCTAGATGGGGACCCCTGAGGGTATGAATTGAACTTAAACTTGGAATTTGTAGATGTTTTTTCATTAATTTCAAGGACCCCAATTAACTGTGGAGGGCACACCGTAGCATAGTGGTTAAGATATAAGCCAGAATGTCGAGGGTTCGAGTCCTGGTGGGGTCAGTATTTTTAAACTGACCCAAACCTTCTGGCGGCACTATGCCCTGGGGTCGGCTCAGCCTCTAATGGAAACGAGTACTGGATGCTTGTTATGGGGGTAAAGGCAGTCGTTATGCAGGGCTGACAACCCGGTGACATTAAGTGCTGATTGTCCAAAAAAAGTGGGAGCCTCAACCTCCTACTACCCCAAGGGCCTCCTAAGTCCTGTAGTGGGATCACTTTATCTTTTTATCTTCAATTAACTGTGGACTGAGATAAAGCTAATTCCCAGAACTGTAGAACCCTATGAGAAGGAGAATAATGCCGATATATATGACATCTTCAATTTTTTTGGTTTTCATATCTATAAAGCTTACATTTCAAGAGATCCACACACTTGCTATAATTTCTGTCACAACACCAGCATCGAGTGTGGGTTGTGAGCGTGCTTCTTGCCTGTGCCAGGTGAAAATTTACTTGAATAATAGAATGACCTATGAATTTCTAAATAATCTAGCTGTTATAGCTTTAGAAAAAGGACATCACCAAGATGCTAGATATGGAGGAAATCATATAAATTTGACAATGTTCACATCAAATGGGGGCACGCCGTAGCGTAGTGGTTAAGGCACTGCACTACAAGCCAGAAGGTCAAGGGTTCAAGTCCCGGTGGGGTCAGGATTTTTAAACTGACCCAAACCTTCTGGCGGCACTATGGCCCTGTGGTCGACTCAGCCTCTAACGGAAATGAGTACCAGACGCTTGTTCTGGGGGTAAAGGCGGCCGTCGCGCAGGGCTGACAACCCGGCTGACAGCAAGTGCCGATTGTCCAGAAAAAGTGGGAGCCTTAACCTCCTACTACCCGAAAGGCCTCCTGAGGCCTGTGGGATTACTTCACAGTAAATGACGCGTAGCTTTGCACTAGGAGAGTTGAGGTAAACTTTTGTTTTTACAAAATTACATTTCACTTAAACAATATTTTCGCTGTTTTAACCCACACCCCATATTTTTGACCTTGCACCCCTTCCACACTCCCAGTTTTCAGATTTCAGTGATGCCACTGGAGGTATGACAGTTATTAGATCTCTGGAGTTAACCAGGAAATCAAATAAAGCATTAAAAATAATAATTACGACATATGAAGTCACAAATAATTATTTCAAATTCATAGCTGTCACATATTTGAAAGGCAATTTTAATTTTGTCCTTTTTCTGCATAGCACATCAAGATTACAAGAGAAGTCTTCTCCTATACTGTAAGGAAAATATTTTTATCACAAACTTTAATTGAGATAAGTAATAAAAATATACCTCAAATTCATTATCTGGAATGAGCTGAGATGCAACACTTAATGGATTTATAATAAATAATTGTGCAACCAATCTTGAAAAAAAAAGCATCTGTAGGTACAATTATTTTTTATAAATAATACTACTTTGAACTTTAATTCAGTTTTGTTCCCCTCTCTTCCCCCAATATTATATTAACGTGCCAACCTTGATCATGAAGATACGTCCAAGAGCAGCAAAGTGCATGGATACAGAACCTACTTGAGCTGCACAATAACAAAGTGCAACAATGGTAAGAACTGCTCCAAAAATCTTAGCTATTTTTTTCATTAAACTTTTTCTCAATGTTGCAACCAAAGGTGCTACAATCATATCCATTTCAGCTTCAGAAAATCCCGCTTGCTGACAGTATTGATAAATGACATTAATTCTTCATCCAAAAGTTTCAACTTCTCTTGATATTCCATATCTTTCTGCTGTTGTTGAGTTTTCTTCTGATTTCCACGAGGTGCTGCCATTGTAGCAGATCTCATTACAGAATTTTCAATATTCACAATTATTTCTCAGATACTAAGTAAATACCGCTAAACAGGTGCAATATGTCTCTGTACGACCTCGTTTAGCTGGTTGCTCGTTTCCTTTCACTTTTGCGCTGTGTAAAAATTCCCTCTGCGCTTTCATATTGATCGTATCCAGCGGGCAAAATTACTATCCATTTATGAGATCGAGCCACGGAGACCGGTACGGGTCAAGGAAGGCGATAATTGATTTGTGACAAATGAAGGAGAGAACCGCATCAGCGAATAGGAGGCGCTGAAATGGCGCTGAAGTAGCTTCCTGTAAATTTTTTTATCGCCAGTGGATGTGATCTTTCGAATGGATAGGTTGTTAGTGTAGTGTTGAAATGGGTAACCATCACAGTCACGATGCAGTTCGAAGAAATTCGTTCGGAAGATCAAATTCAGGAACCGATAACAACGATAGGACTCCTACCCAACTCATTCCAATCGACAAGTTGTCAAAGGTAAAGTAATTTTGAAACATATGAAACGTTGCAAATTCACAGCATGAACTTAATACGTGTTGATTTGCAAACAGACGCAAAAGTAACGGCTTTGTTTCACCGTTATGTAAGGATATGAACAATAGACGTCAAATCCTACATGTACGCTTTGGGATTAAGGCCTTGATTAAAGATAACAGTAGCAGCAGTATGTTAAATGATGAAGTTAAAAGGCGAAATATTACATAGCTTCATGCAATAAGAGGTTTAACACGAGGCACCTAACTGTAGATGACATTTGGAACGCTACTTGTGTTTGTATTGTTAATTATCGTAACAACGAAAACATTGCGTTTCATTTTATCAAGAGTGGTGTTAATTTACTTACAAAACTAACCCTAACGCTAATTTAAATATTATCAGTGACCTCTACTTTTTCATGTTACACAAAGAAAGTGAGATTTTGATAATTAGGGCTAATAGTCTGAATTGAACACAAAGAAACTTGATAAACGTCTAACAAAAATACGATCAACTACTCATATAATTCATTTGAATGAATATCTAAATTATTCCGCATTTTAGTTATGTATTTCTAATCCTGTTTTTTTTTCTTTCCAATCTGTATTCCCAAACTGCCTTGTTCTAGTATCCAAAATAGTTCTTTCGGGTCGGGTGTAAGTAAATATATGGTCTTCTCCACCCCAATCGTTCTTTCTCCCCATTTTAGTACCATTTTGACTATTGTTTTAAATGAATAAATTCATATGCTTGCAAGACTCGAGCTTTTTAAGTTTGTAAATTATATCATTTCTAATTATTTATGGTACAGTTTTAAAAGAACTTGAAAATTCCAGTGTGTCTTCAATTGAACTACCACTTACTATTTGTTTATACACAATGTCAAAAATATTTTCTAAGTTAACTCAGGAGATCCTGAGTGCAATTTATAGAACTGATAAACCTGGTTGATTTCTTTTAAATGGTTAATGGTTTAGAATTTGGTTACTGGTCCCATTTCATAGGAAATTGAATATAAGATGTTTTGCACTAAATTAATTATTCAAAATTCCTCTTGAGTGACATGATACTTTAAAGTCAAGACACTTCTTGTGGTGATAATTATGCCTAATCAGAAAACCTAACCATTCATTCAACTGAATTTAAAATGCAAACAAAAGTAAATCAGGTTACAGCACGAAAAGTGGACATCCGAATTTCGAGATAATTCTTGTTTTAAAATGAAGCTTAGGACCACTAAACATGAAAACACAAACAAACAAAAAATTGTGGACCATCCAGAAAAACTAACGTGAAATATTTTCGAAGTCCTATAGAACAACAGTGCACTTGTGCCAGAGTTTATAGAGCCAGCGATAACCCACAATCGAACCACATATCAATTATCATCCTCAATTACTATCCATCGCTATGAAATTTAAATGACCAATATTTGCAGTAAATCCCCAGATCTCTTTAAAAAATATATTAATAATATTAAAATTACCAAACATTTATTAAAAATGGGTGTACACTTACTTATCACTCCCTAATGCTGATCCAACCAGCGATAACCCAAAACAGCAATAGAAAAATCATAGACTAAGTAATATACTCTGTGGAGAAAATAGCAGTTAGCATCACAATATTGTCTAAGTGTCATAATATTGTGATTTGCATATATAAATAAATACTTCAAAATGTTATAAAAATTGTTTGAAAAAATTTAAAATATTAAATAATGTTAGTAAATACAGAAGAAGAGCTATAGTTTGCAACAATATAACTGAAAAATCAAGCGCTAGTAGAAGTGCAGTTGAGCCCAAAGCAGTAAAATAACATTTTATTAGCACTACAAAATACACATTTTACTAGTTTACTGTTTGAGACATCCCCATTCCGATATAAATTTGGTATTAAAATGAAGCTTAGGATCACCAATAAAGAAACTAGGTTAGAGTAATTGAAGTAGGTTAGGTTAGCTTTTAGTTTCTTATACATACCTGTAATTTAATATTGTCTAAATGCCATTATATTTATTACTTTCACAGGTTAGAATAATTGAAATAAGTTAAGTTAGCTTTTAGGTTATTATACATGTATTCTAATAACTTATATAACAAATGTCGAAGATTATGTTATAAATAAGTGGCATATATTTATTGAATGTTTTGTAAGGGCTAATTTGCCATTGTTCATTTTTGAGAAATACGTACGATGACGTATCAATTATTATCGACAATTAATTCAGTTAAACTATTTTTTTCTTAAACTCTAATGTGAGGATGTGATTTTTTATTAAATTTCAAACTCATTGCTGTGTAATTTTAGAAATATAGCATTTTTATTACAATAAAGTATTTATTCTATTTTTGCATCTCTATTGAAGAAAAGTCCACCGCTGTGGTCTCGAGGTAGCGTGCTGCCTTGTCATGCAGCGGACCCGGGTTCGATCCCCGGTCGGGGCAGTTTTTCTGGGTGAGGTTTTTATCGGGGTTTTTCCTCACCTGTAAGACAAATGTCAGGAAAACTTTAAGGCCCAAACGGTCCCCGAAATCATATGGCCATCATCGTCATTATCATCATCATCATCCTTCACCGGTGTGGAAAGCAATGGGAAGCTACCACACCTACAATTCCCTAGTAAAGCTGCAAGCATAGCATGAAAAAATGCTATGATTGCAATGAAGGACCTGCCTTCGGGCAGAATTACTATGGATGCATGGATTGAAGAAAACATGTTTTCACCCTGGACAAACGTCTGAATATTGAATCTGACGTCACGACCACAGTGGCAGCCACTTCCTTCATGTAATATAGGGAATAGTGTTATATAAATTGTTGTTTTACAGCTTTGTTTCTGGATGATGCGCAAATTTTTTTCATGCTTTCATCTTCACCGTTCCTAAGCTTAATTTTAAAACCAAAATTATCTCGAAATTCGGATGTCCACTGTTTGCACCGTACCCATAAATCATTCCAACTTCCAATTATTCCATGGCTTCTTGGTAATAATCAAGGTTAGACATATGTAGGTCTATTACATTAAAAAAGCTTAAAACTAAATGGTCGTCGTTCTATTAACTTACTTCTATGATGAACGGTTAAGGGAAAGCCGCCAGTAGGTAGTCCAAAAATGAGATGAGAAAGTAACAATAATTATGATTTGAGGGAATGAATTATACGGGAAATCGTTGGAAGATATTAGCTTAGAATAGGGTTGTATGGAGAGCCATGAATCTAAGGTTCAAAGTGTAATTGAGTTAGTTAATTATTTTCTCCTGGCACGATAGGCCTAAAAGGCCCTTAGCCTACCAGTCGGCTGCTGGCCTCACATCCACATGTGTCAATCACAGAGGTAGATGATAATCAGCCAGTGTATGGGTGACATGTGGTCAGCATATCGAGTCCCCCATCCGTTATAGCTGGTTTTCTCAACCTGGAGCTGCTACTTATTGTAGCTACCCAAATGCATTACAATGCTGGGTGGGCACTGGTCCCATACTGGCCGATTTACCATGAGAAAATTTCTTCCCCCATGGAGACTCAAACCAACGCAAGTCCCATAGCTCTGCGCCAAGGCTTCCTGCCTTAACAACTCGGCTACGGTGCGGGACAAATTAGTTAATTACTGATTTTTATTTTTGTTCTATCTATCTTTGGGTTTTTAAGCTGTTGCCGTCTTCCCGTGCCAAACCTCCAAAGCCTACGATTTTGGGCATCTTCGATGCTTAGCCCTCTAACTTGCATTACTGCCTTCATGTTTTCCTTCCATGTTAACTTTGGTCTCCCTCTTTTCTTCTTTCTGTTCAATACTTTTATTTTTATTAAAAGCCACCACATTGTCATTTTGACATTCTGGTATTCTCTCCTGGCTTGGCGTTATTGTAACCCACTTCTAAGGTTGGAGCACCTGGAAGGCAAAGTTACGCTGTCCCAATGATATATGATAGGTGATGGTGTAAATGATGCACCAGGAGAAGCCTTAATCCTAAACTTAATGAATATGTTTATGATGGCCAGATGATGTTCGGGGACTGTTTGGGCCTTAAAGTTTCCTGGCATTTGCCTTACAGATGAGGAAAAAAAAAGTAAAGCGATCCCACAACAGGCCCGGAGGCCCTTGGGGTAGTAGGAGGTTAAGGCTCCCACTTTTTCTAGACAATCGGCACTTAATGTCAGCCGGGTTGTCAGCCCTGCGTGACGGCCGCCTTTACCCCAGAACAGGCGTCTGGTACTCATTTCCGTTAGAGGCTGAGTCGACCCCAGGGTCATAGTGCCGCCAGAGGGTTTGGGTCAGTTTAAAAATCCTGACCCCAACGCGACTTGAACCCTCGACCCTCCGGCTTGTAGCTCAGTGCCTTAACCACTACGCTACGGCGTGCCCCCACAGATGAGGAAAAAACTCCCCCAAAATAAACATTACCTAGGAAACTTGTCCTGACCGGGGATCGAAGCGGGGCCCGCTTGACAAGGCAGCATGTTACCTCGAGGCCACAGAGGGGAACTTTATAAGAAAGAATTTGAGGGGTGTGGACGAAAATCTTGACAACTCACCTCTTTCACAAAGATTATTTTGCATTATTGACCTTTTCATTAAGTTTAAATATGTTATTGTTTGTATTATCAAAAATAATTGAATTCCTTTCTTGCTAGATATGTTAAAATAAATAAAAACTTACTTCCAAAACACACAATGACATTTACCATAGTTTAAGGGTCGAATGTTTGAACGCATTAGACAGTAAAAGGCATTCTCTGCTGAGAAACTTTTATCCAAATACATTTTGCTTACTGAGAAATCTATTCATGCGATAATAATTGTAAGCTACCTGACGAGGTACCTTAAGATCATAGCTCAAGATAGAAACTTATCGTGAAAATCCCGAAGGGAACCAATGTAGTTTGAAACCTTTGCAGCTTTATCCAAGATGTCGGACATTGAATACTTCGATCATGTTTTTGGTATACGCGGATAAGAGGAATTTGATAGAGTCTACCAAAGAATTCAACTGGAAGAACAGGAGAATTGGCGTAATATTGCGCGATGCAGACGTCGTTGTATACGGTATTATTTGTGGGATGCAAGCATAAATGTGTTCCTCTATAGCAGACGAAAATAATTGAAGTGGTTTTATCACTGAGAATTCCGGGTAATTCGTTGCCAATGTTACGAAAACGTCAACTTTCATGCATGACCGGTAAGTCGGCCGTTAATTCGATCTCAGCAATTGCTCACGGTGAGTCAGCTCACCAGTGATTGGAAGTAATTTGAGTAGAGACAAATGTATTTGCATACGGCCCTAAGTTCAATTATCTCAGTAAAAACATTCTGTGGGTTAAATATAGGCCAATGTAGGAAATAACACCATGAGGTTTCTATTAATGAGTTGTATATTGTTATTTTGACTCACCTCATATTTCTTTACTTTTATGCAGACTACTTTCGTTGTGTCAGTGTGACTTTCTCAATCGAGAATGTCGCAAAGACACGATAAAACTAGTCTGCATAAAAATCAAGAAATATGAGATGAGTCAAAATATACAGCTCATTAATAATTTTGTGGGTTGTCTATTTTTTGCCTAGCTGTCTCAATCAATTAACTCCCATTAGGCCGCAGCACAAGATGTAATTAAAAGAAGAAGATTTTTTGTGACATATTCATCTACATAATTTGTTTTTTTTTTTAATGTCACCTGTTTGTCATTCAACATTTAAGGTATTCTTTCCTGGCATTGGCATATTGTAACCCACTTCTGAGTGTGGGGGCACCTCCCCAATGATATGATGGGTGATGGTAATGATGCTCCAGGAGAGGCCTTAAACCTAAACTTAATCTGATGAGGTGAATATGGTATTGATGATAATGATTTGGGGACCGTTTGGGCCTTAAAGTTCCTGACATTTGTCTCACAGGTGAGAGAAAAAACTTCACCCAGGAAACTTGTCCCGAGCGGGGATTGAACCCGGGCCCACTGCATGACAAGGCAGCATGCTACCTCGAGGCCACGGCGGTGGACACATAAATTAAAATAAAAAACTAAAAAAAATATATAGCAGTAAATGAAGAATTACCTGAGAAACATCATACACATATATTTGGGGATTCTTGGAGTGATGGTCACCTGCATTATTTTCAATAAAAATCCGAGAAACACTCAATTTACATCATAAGGATATAAATAATTACCAGAGCAAGTAAATATATATATATATATGTCCACCGCTGTGGTCTCAAGGTAGCATGCTGCCTTTTCACGCAGCGGGCCCGGGTTTGATTCCTGGTTGGGGCAGTTTTCTGGGTGAGGTTTTTATTGGGGTTTTTCCTCACCTGTAAGGCAAATGTCAGGAAAAGTTTAAGGCCCAAACGTTCCCCGAAATCATATGGCCACATCATCATCATCATCCTTATCATTATCATCATCATTCTTCACTGGTGTGGGAAGCTACCATACCTATAATTCCCTAGTAAAGCTGCAAAGCATAGCATAGCATGAAAATGCTATGATTGCAGTGAAAGACCTGCCCTCGGTCAGAATTACTATGGATGGATGGATGGATATATATGTGTGTGTATGTGTGATTAAATCAAACCTCATATTGATTTATTCCTAAAAAAAGTTCAAAAATATGGATCCGATTTTGTAAATTTATTCTGTGAAATCCACTGAACGTATCATAATGTGATATATATGCTCAGAAAGGCAAACACAAAGTTTTTTTTCAGTCGTATCACAAGTGTTCTATGTGAGCACCTTGTATAACATGACACACATGAAGCTGATAGTATATCTCCTGCCAAACCTTGTGTAGTGTGTTGCTGTCAATCTCTGCAATGGCTGTAGTGATGCAGGTACGAAGGTCACCCAATGTTGCTGGAAGTGGTGGTACTTAAACAAGATCCTTTGCGAAACCCCACAAGAAGAAATCACACGGGGTCAAGTCAGGGGAACGAATGAGAGGTTGATCATCCTGAGATGCACGGCCTATCCAGCGTTGTTCCAATGTCTCATTGAAATGATCCCGAACTCTGCCATGGTAATGCGGAGGGGTACCATCCAGTTGAAGAATGAAATCTGCACTATCCTCTTCGAGCTGCAGCATATCCAGAAAAACATGTCCTGTCACAGTAGGTTCAAGGAAGAAGGGCCCATAAATCTTTTCATGGGAAATGGCACAAAACACATTCACTTTGGGTGAATTGCATTGGGATTAGCAGTTTCCCAAATTCTTACGTTGTGTCTATTCACTTTCCCAGAAAGGTAAAACGTTGCTTCATCACTGAAAATTACCCTTTCGGAGAACCCATCGTCTTCCTTTAATGCGAGCAAGTCAGGACAGAAGGATACTGTCATTAATAATCACTGTCTTTTAAGGCTTGTACCAGTTGTAAGCGGTAGGGTTCCAATTGTAAACGTTTCTGCAGAATCTGCCATACAGTTTTTTGTGGAAGTTCCAGTTCCCTCACTGGCCGGTAGGTGGACTCCGAACGAAACATGTGCAAACATGTTCCACTGTCCCTTTCCCTGTCGAAGAACGGCCAGTCAATTTTTGCTTACATATTCAGCCCTTATCTCTGAACTTTGCATACCACATACGAATGGCCTTTCCAGTAGGTGGATCTCGTCCATACTTGGTATGGAATTGCTGTTGAACACTAATCACAGAGTTGTTTACGTGGTAATCAAGCACATTTCCTTAAGGCGTTGTCTGCCATTCAACCAGGTTTTAAAAAAATACAAAAAAAAATTGTTTTACATCTAAATTACAATATACATAAACGATTACATGTTATAAATACAATAAAATTAATATTTGTAATGTATTTAGATTTACTCTAGATTTAACGAATTAAATATATAATATGTACAAGGAACAAATCAATGGGAATCATTAATAGAGTTTTAAAACCTTCATTAGTGCAAAAATCAACTCATACTCGTCTTTATCAAATAATGGCTCGACCAGTCCTATGTTATGGGAGTGAAGCGTGGATATAAGGACGAGAGATGAAAGCAGACTAACAGCTTGTGAGATGAGATTTATGCGCCGAACAGCTGGCTACACCAAATGGGATCGAAAGAAAAATGTAGAAATCCTTCAAAAACTTAATGTGTCACTAATACTGGACTACATCTCCAGATATCGGCTAAACTGGAAGGAACATGTCTCAAGAATGGCTAGATCCAGGATCCCCAAGGCAATAATGAAACTACTGTCCAAATGGGAAACGGTCACTTGGTCGACCTATGAAAAGATGGCACGAAAACCGCTTTCTCAGGCCATAACAGTTCTTCTAGGACTAATACCTGGCAGGGTGATGATGATGATATGTACAAGATATATAAAAAACGAGAAAAAATTATTAATGACATAGCATAAATGTAAATAAATAGAAAAAAATAATTATTAGACAACAGGTAACTGTATAAATATGGTGCTGGATTTTAGTGACTTGGCAGCTAAAAACAGCAGATAATATTTTTGACATGGCCTTGGTACCGTACATCACAATGCTTCTCTGGAGAAATTTCATGATAGGTTTCGGCGTGCAATGGTTGACAGTTCCCTTGTCAGGCTTGCTGTTTGCATGCAATAGTTAATGCAACTAAAGAGCTGGAGATCTTGGGTTCGAATCCTGAAATTCTCTTAGTTGTATTAACTATGTCAAGGCTTTTCAAACTATTTCTTAGAGTAGCCATTGGCACAAGAAATGTGAACCCATGGGAGTGTCAGTAGGAGAAAGCAGTTTGTTTACTTTTGTATTATTCATATGATCACATCGTTATAGTAAATGACATGGATTATCAAAATTATCATCTTCTTCACTTCAAAGTTTAGATGATTTGCCTGTTCTGTTTTCACAATAATTCCTTCCATCTCTTCCTAGGTCTTCCTACATCCCTTAATTCTCTTGGTTTAAAATGATATGCTATCTTGGGCAATCTTGTTTTTTCCATTCTCTGAACATGCTCTTCCCAGCTGTTGTTGAATTCTTTTTATTGAATATATTTCTAATTCACTTCTTATTTCTTCATTTCTTATGTGGTCCAATTTTGTGCATCCTTTGGTCTAAATTATATGGTAAGAAAACTTCAAGAACAGTACAAGAAAGCTGGATTAACATGAATATGGTAAAGTGTGAATATCTGGTAGTGGGGGATCTTAAAATTGAAAATTTATCTATAGAAGGTAAACAAATTAAAGGTACTTAATTTTATATTATGACTAATACCTCAATGGAATTTTACTGTGAACTTTATCAGGTTTTGTAAGTATTCAATCAAAAATAAAAACATTTTATCTATAATGGAATGTCGAAAGACAACCTGGGGCATTTGCAAAAAAAAAAAATTTTTTTTACTATATTTGTTATGAAGGAGGATACTGTACATCAATTTGCTGACTATCTGTATGTTTGATGTATATGTTGATATATAATTTTCAGATACTCGCACAGAAAAGCTTGGAAGAGGATTCTGTTCAAGGGATAACTTGTCGCGTGTTCACTGTAAGTGAGAATAAAATATAACAATTGGAAGAAGAGTAGTGTTAGTAGTAACACCTAGTGGTGACAGTTGTCATTTGTTTCTACAGAACAATGTATTTCCACGATACCCAGACCTGTCCAATAGGCTGTTCGAGTACCTACGCTCCTGCTCTGGCGACATTAAGCATAAATGGCTTAGCCAATCAGCCTTCAAGCAACAAGCAGAGAAATTTCTAGGAATCATCGCTGACGACCAGCAGTCTGAAATCTATGTCAAGGTATAATAAATAAAGTTATGACTATATTCATAGTTAAATATGAGAAATAACATTATGAGGTTCTTAATTCGTAAATTAATGAGTCATTTTTTAACATCTTACCTCATATTTTTTATTTCTTCAAACATGGGAACTAGTTTTCGAGAGAAGGATCTCTCATTTTCAACCGAAAAGACCTGAGTCGTCTTATTTATTCATAGTTAAATATGAGAAATAACATTATGAGGTTCTTAATTCGTAAATTAATGAGTCATTTTCTAACATCTTACCTCATATTTTTTGTTTCTTCAAACATGGGAACTGGTTTTCGAGAGAAGGATCTCTCTCATTTTCAACCGAAAAGACCTGAGTCGTCTTATTTATTCATAGTTAAATATGAGAAATAACATTATGAGGTTCTTAATTCGTAAATTAATGAGTCATTTTCTAACATCTTACCTCATATTTTTTGTTTCTTCAAACATGGGAACTGGTTTTCGAGAGAAGGATCTCTCTCATTTTCAACCGAAAAGACCTGAGTCGTCTTATTTATTCATAGTTAAATATGAGAAATAACATTATGAGGTTCTTAATTCGTAAATTAATGAGTCATTTTCTAACATCTTACCTCATATTTTTTGTTTCTTCAAACATGGGAACTGGTTTTCGAGAGAAGGATCTCTCTCATTTTCAACCGAAAAGACCTGAGTCGTCTTATTTATTCATAGTTAAATATGAGAAATAACATTATGAGGTTCTTAATTCTTAATTCATTTTTTAACATCTCTCTCATTTTCAACCGAAAAGACCTGAGTCGTCTTATTTATTCATAGTTAAATATGAGAAATAACATTATGAGGTTCTTAATTCTTAATTCATTTTTTAACATCTTACCTCATATTTTTTGTTTCTTCAAACATGGGAACTAGTTTTCAAGAGAAGGATCTCTCTCATTTTCAACCGACATTATGACTACCAGAAATCATAATGTCGGTTGAAAATGAGAGAGATCCTTCTCTCGAAAACTAGTTCCCGTGTTTAAAGAAACAAAAAATATGAGGTAAGATGTTAAAAAATGACTCATTAATTTATGACAGCCTGAATTTATCCCAAAATTACTTTTTTTTTATTGGTGGCCATTAGAAACATTTTCAGTAATGTTTTTTGAGAGAAGGTGGGATGACAAGAGTCCCTGTAATGTATAATAACATGCATTTCCAGAATTGAGTCTACATTTAATTTCTTTGTGCATCTCATTCCTTTTTGTAACTGAATAGTTGCCTTGAAAAGAGATCTAACCCAGAAACTACAAATTGTTGGGAAAACGAAAAAAATGTATAATTTATTTTAAAATACAATAAGAAGTAACATTAAGATTTAATAATTAAGATATTTGGTCTGTATATTATTTCCTCTTATGGGTGTTTTTGTTGTGAACATATGTTTCAAGTTTTCTGAGCCCTATCGTCAGCGATTACAGACTCAAGTTCCAGTCTGTAATCGCCGACGATGGGGCTCAGAAGCCTTTGGAACATATGTTCAACAAAAACAATTGTTAATATTTGTGCCAGGTCTGGAATGGTATAGTGGGCTGCACACTAGTCTGGAGAACTAGAGGTCCACGGTTCGATTCCTAGTTCAGACATTAAGTTTTCTTTTCACAATATCATTATAATATTAAAAACAACCACAAGAGGTATAGGCCATTTCACTAAGGAAGAAGCATGTCCTCAGATGCGCAGAAGACCAGTTTCATCCCCTTGACTGCGGGTAGTCTACAGTACAGGCATACACATTCAATTCCAAAATAGTGTACTGTTAGTCTAAAAAATATTAGTTTTCGTCACCTTACTTCTAAAACCTTGTAAGATTCTTGATCTACCAACTGGCTGTTGTCCCTCTGGTTTTCCTACAAGAAGCTTCCATAGCCTACACCTCTTTCATTCCCTATTTGTGCCACATGTCCTACCTATTTCAAAATTATTTTGGTTTTTTTATTTTTATTACATTAGGTTTGGAAATTTACTATAGGCCTAATGGAGTTCTCGTATCCAATATAATTAATGTAAGTGATAGTTTGATTTAAAAATTACAATATTAATATTAACATGAATAATATTTGATAAATTGTTTGCAATAATTTTATTCTCATTTTCTTCCAGTTTTAAGGACACCCAGTGCTTATTTGGGTTTAAAAAATTTTTTTTTGCTTCAAAAAATCCAGTAAGGTCTATTTTATCGATGTGTAATATTAGTTTGTCGATTTTGGACATTTAAACCCATAAAAATTGATTTTTAAAAATGGCATCTCTGTATTCTCTAATGTACACTTTTTTTTTTTTTTTTTTTGCATTTTCCTGTAACTTGTATTTTTTAATATTTTGATACACTTTTTTCTGACTATGAAAGATAGGAGAATTGTTTTTGGCATGGATATGCAGTTTAAAGAGCTTTATAATAATAAGGTAAATTTATCTTTGTGCTATTGATAGTGTCTGAAATAAAAAAAAAGAAATTATGCAACATTTTTAACAAAAAAATGGTCTTTGAATTTTTTAAAAATAAATTACAATCCATATCTGAACACAAGCAAACCTTATTATTGTCAAATGAACCATGGACAATAACATACTAAATTTTGGAAACAATTGGATGAGTAGTTTGTGAAAAAATTGTACCAAGACAATACTTTTGACATAATGGATTTTTTTTTTGTATTTTAAATTACTCATCAAGAAATATGTCTAAAAAATTAACCGAAGTGTCATTATGTTCAGGAAGACTTGTTTAATTAGTGACATCATTTTCATACACATAACTTAAGAATAAGCTGAAAAAAATTATTTTTAAACCAAATTGCAAGGAATTTGACGTGATACATAGTTATTATAATCATTTCCTATTCAGGGTTAATATTTTCATTACGACTAGTAACCATGATTTTGCAGATACGGACAAAGCCTGCTGATAGGGATCGTTTCCCCAAGACCTTACGTTTACCTGCGCGAGTTTTGTAGGTCATGCTTCTTCCTTAGTGAAACGACCTCGAATAATATACAGACCAAATATCTTAATTATTAAAATGTATATTTTTCATATTGAGGCTATTACCTTTATTATATCATATACATTTTAATCTCTCATCCTATTGGAATCATATACAGCGAGAATGCAAAATAACATGTTATTAACTAAATATTAACAATTTAATACACAATCTAGTGCAAAAATGTTCTATCTCTATAGAGTGGAAAAATGAACTAACACATATTTAACTAAAAATGATATAGTAAGAAATAGTAAATACATATTGAACACTGTTTCAGTTAGGAAAAGTTCTAACTTAATCAGTTTTCAGTATATTTATTTCCCATTTAATGTTATTTCATTACATTCTTTGTGTCTTCCTTATTTTCACTCAATTTCTCTAAGATTCTGATTGGAATTCACAGAACTGTGTGAATTTGCACATGTGCAATAAATGTTTTTCTGCACTGCTATTAATGACTAAACTGCTTCCACCATTTTGTTACATATAGATCACTATTCACTTGAAAACCAACTTTTAAAAATAAATAAAACTGGTCTGGAACAGAGAATGGATAATTTTACATGTACCATGCCATGATACTCTCTGGATAGATCACTAATTCACTGAAAACTCAATTTTTTAATTTTTGTGGGTTAGATTTCTTTTTGGGGCAATATTCAATTATTGTTTCCATGTATTTGAATTCAGTCACTTCTTCAAAATTTCCCTCATTTGTCATTAAATGTTCATTTCCATTATATAATGTATTTCTGTGTGTGAACATATATTTTGTTTTATTGATGTTTACTTCCAGTCCCAGTGTTATTCTATTATTATTCAACAGGTTTTTAAATGTATACACATCTTCCTGTGCCCAATATTAAGTTTAGATTCTCTTCCTCCATTCATCTCCATCCTTTCAGTCACCATCCGGCACATATTTTATCAGTATTTAAGAAAATAACTAACTCTAATTTACATTAATAATTAATACCTGCAGTCCCCTGTCCTTCAAGAACAACACGCACACACTGTTGAGTAACACTAAGAAATTAGGACTGGAAGTAAATATCAATAAAACTAAATATATGGTCACACGTAGAAATGCATTATATAATGGAAATGGACAGCTAATGACAAATGAGGGAAATTTTGAGGAAATGTAAAGTAAAGTAAAGTGATCCCACAACAGACCCGGAGGCCCTTGGGGTAGTAGGAGGTTAAGGCTCCCACTTTTTCTAGACAATCGGCACTTTTATGTCAGCCCTGCGTGACGGCCGCCTTTACCCCAGAACAAGCGTCCGGTACTCATTTCTGTTAGAGGCTGAGTCGACCCCAGGGCCATAGTGCTGCCAGGGGGTTTGGGTCAGTTTAAAAATCCTGACCCCAACGGGACTTGAACCCTCGACTCTCCGGCTTGTAGCTCAGTGCCTTAACCACTATGCTACGGCGTGCCCCCATTTTGAGGAAATGGCTGAATTCAAATACCTAGGAACAATAATCACAAATAGGAATGAGATGCACAAATAAATTAAACATAGGCTCAATTCTGGAAATGCGTGCTATTATGCATTACAGAGACTCTTGATGTCCCAACTCTTTTCAAAAAACATTAAACTGAAAATATATAAAACTATTATTCTACCAGTTATATTATATGGGTGTGAAACATGGACTCTTACTTTAAGAGAGGAAAGGAGATTACAAGTATTTGAGAATAAAGTACTTAGGAAAATTTTTGGACCAAAGAGAGGTGAATGGAGAAGACTATATAACATTGAACTACACGGTCTTTATAGGAAGCCAGATATAATAAGAACAGTTAAGTCTCGTAGACTGCGATGGGCAGGACATGTTGCACATATGGGGAATGAAAGATGTGCATGGAAGCTTCTTGTAGGAATGCCAGAGGGGAAAACGCCCAGTTGGTATACCAAGAATGAGGTGGGAGAATAACATTAACTATGACTTGAGAGAAGTAGATTATACAGGGAATGATTAGAAAGCATTAGCTCAGGATAGGGATGTATGGAGAGCTTATGTCTGTGCAGCCATGAACCTATGGGTTCAATAGTGCCAGTGAGTAAGTAAGTCCCCTGTCCTTCATCAAATTCATAATTCCCTCTACCCAGATCTTCTTAGATCTCTCTCTTCTTTTCCTCTGATTTGGAATCCACTCCAAACTCCTAAAGGCAATCTATCTTTGATGTTTTTATTATTAATTTCATACATCTCAATGATGGATAAATCATATTTAAAGAGAAAAATTATACGCTCAGACCGGGACTTGAACCCGGGACCCTTGGTTTTCTAGTCCAAGTGCTCTACCATTTGAGCTACCTGAGCAAGTACCGATCTAAACGCAAATCTTTCTCTATATACGTTGAAATTCCCGCCCCAAATGCTTTGAAGCCTTTGCTTCTATCTTTTGCAAATGGCGGCTCCTATATTAAGAAGACATATTTGGGAATTATACATTACATTATAAATGCCAGTACGGCTATTTTCGATGTTTTTATTATTAATTTCATACATCTCAATGATGGATAAATCATATTTAAAGAGAAAAATTATACGCTCAGACCGGGACTTGAACCCGGGACCCTTGGTTTTCTAGTCCAAGTGCTCTACCATTTGAGCTACCTGAGCAAGTACCGATCTAAACGCAAATCTTTCTCTATATACGTTGAAATTCCCGCCCCAAATGCTTTGAAGCCTTTGCTTCTATCTTTTGCAAATGGCGGCTCCTATATTAAGAAGACATATTTGGGAATTATACATTACATTATAAATGCCAGTACGGCTATTTTCGATGTTTTTATTATTAATTTCATACATCTCAATGATGGATAAATCTTCTTAATATAGGAGCCGCCATTTGCAAAAGATAGAAGCAAAGGCTTCAAAGCATTTGGGGCGGGAATTTCAACGTATATAGAGAAAGATTTGCGTTTAGATCGGTACTTGCTCAGGTAGCTCAAATGGTAGAGCACTTGGACTAGAAAACCAAGGGTCCCGGGTTCAAGTCCCGGTCTGAGCGTATAATTTTTCTCTTTAAATATGATTTATCCATCATTGAGATGTATGAAATTAATAATAAAAACATCGAAAATAGCCGTACTGGCATTTATAATGTAATGTATAATTCCCAAATATGTCTTCTTAATATAGGAGCCGCCATTTGCAAAAGATAGAAGCAAAGGCTTCAAAGCATTTGGGGCGGGAATTTCAACGTATATAGAGAAAGATTTGCGTTTAGATCGGTACTTGCTCAGGTAGCTCAAATGGTAGAGCACTTGGACTAGAAAACCAAGGGTCCCGGGTTCAATTCCCGGTCTGAGCGTATAATTTTTCTCTTTAAATATGATTTATCAATCTATCTTTATTCATCCTCTTCACATGTCCAAACCATTGTAATTGTTTATTTTCCACAAATTATAAAATTATTTCATTAAAGTTTTTTTCTCAAATAATACTGTTTCTGATCCTGTCTAATTTAGAGCATTGTGCAGATCTTCTTAAAAATCAATTTTTGTACATTGCAATTTTGACTTTAATTTGGAATTTATAGTCCATGTTTCTGTGTTATTCAATTCGGTTTAATCACACTATGAATTTAATTAATTTTCTTTTAAAATTGTTGATGCATTACAACTTGTTCATATTTCAGATGTATGCCGAAGGAGCTGATGTGAATCAGGATGGTTTCCGTTGCTTATTGCTGCAGGCATACAGATTGGCAATGGATCACTACACAGAAGGACCACAAACATGTAAACATCTGCCAAAAATTCTAAATGCTATAATTGAATCTGCTGTAAGTAATAGAATTTATTAGTAAGGGATACCAATATGGCCTATATCTCTAATGTTATACATTAAAATGAGCATATGAGGGGTTCAGAACAAAAGTGGACCAAGTCCAAAAAGATTGAAAATCCTAGTTACATGTGAATTTGGGTTCAAAATATTAATCATTCTTCAGAGCAATGGTGAAACAAATATTGTATTTTTTTTATCACCTCACCTAATATTTTTTCTTCTTATACCTGTTTCAGAATTTTCTTCTTCAGTTCCATCCTCATTGTGTTAATTCCTATAAAAAAGTAATTTAAAGACAACTCAAGTCTGAAAGGAAAAATAATAATACCTCATTGTGTTAATTTCCAAAAAAAGTAATTGTATTTTTTTTTCTCACTATAAATTAAATTAATGTTTAATTCTTCTTCTGCAATTAAATGTATTATTTTAATATTTAATTTTAGGAATTGATATTTTGAGGTTATTTTAATTAGTTTATTTACAGTCTGATCATCTTACCTCAATATTAATGTTGATTTGTTCTTGGACATGTTTCAAAACAATTCTGTTTTATCGTCAGCTTGTCCAGACTGTATTATTTTAACTTGATATCAGTTTTTCTCAAGAGAGTAAAATATGGGCTTGATCCACTTTTACTTTGAACACCTCGTATAGGAGTATAATTTTGTTGAAAATCCAGCACTAAATTTTAACCTGGTTTTCGGGTGAATTACAGTTGGTGATAAGCCATTTTGTGGAAGTCAAGGATTTGTCATCAAGTGTCCCACATACAAACAGTTGAATAATACATAGCTTCATGTAGAATATTCATATTCTATTTACATACACATTATACTGTGTTGCAATCTTAACTTTTACCATATAAAATATTTTCCCTGTTTATGACAAAAACACAAGTAGAATTAATAAATTACAATAACAAGTAACATTATGAGGTTCTCCTTAATAAATAAGTTGAGTCTGTTACTTCTTACCTCGTAAAAGCTGAGTTCTTTTGTACAAGTTTCAATACATTCATAGTTAAATATGGGAAATAACATTATGAGGTTCTTAATTCGTAAATTAATTAGTCATTTTTTCACATCTTACCTCATATTTTATGTTTATTTAAACACGGGAACTAGTTTTCAAGAGAAAGGTCTCTCTCATTTTCACCCAGTCATAATGTCGGTTGAATATGAGAGAGATCCTTCTCTTGAAAACTAGTTCCTGTGTTTAAAGAAACATAAAATATGAGGTAAGATGTGAAAAAATTACGCATTAATTTATGAAGTTTCAATATGCCTATATGAGGTAAGAAGTGAAAAAATTACTCATTAATTTACGAAGTTTCAATACGCCTATATGTCATCTTCAGACTGTTGTTAATTGTGACATATTTAAATTAAAATGTTTCATACCTCACCTTGTATCCAGTCTTCTAACTAGACCGGTTTCAAAGTCTGGGCAGCTTCATCTTCAGTAATTTCTTGTCCACATAACATCGGTCAACGAGAAATTACTGAAGATGAAGCTGCCCAGACTTTGAAACCGGTCTAGTTAGAAGACTGGATATGATGTGAGGTATAAAACATTTTAGTTTAATCTTAAATTAAACCTCATAGTGATTTTTTTCCCTATAAAAGTTCAATATGGCATAATGTTTATTTCTCTCCAGTTTTAGTCATTAATTTTCCAAAAAATTGTTGTTTGGTGCATTGGTTGCCTTTTAAGGTTTTCTGAATAAATGTGGTGTCTAATTCTAATTCCAAACATTGGTAGTCAACATTAGATATCCAGAACAAATGTGGCTTCATATCTATACAGATGGGTCGCTAATAAATAGAGAAGCAGGAGCAGGAATAACGTATAAACTCTTCTCATTTTACATCTCTCATGGGAAATATACAACACATTATGATGGCGAACTACAAGCAATACTTACAGTCCTACAATTGTTTCTTCATATCAATTCCTTTCAAAATGCTGTAATACTTTCTGACTCTAGCTCAGCCATAATGGCACTAACACACAACCAGACCATCCAAGACCATAGAATAATAGAAGCCAAAAATTGCATCAGGATGTTAAAAAATCTAAACAAAAATGTTGTTCTACAATGGATTCCAGCACATCATGGCGTGGAAAGTAATGAGAAGGCTGATATGCTTGCAAATAAAGGTACACTCATCCAACAGAGTAAGATCAATTACCTATCTTACAAATCAGTACAACTTTACACCAAAATGAAAATAAAATCCCATATAGCCGAACAAAACAAAATCCAATGTGAAGCCAAGATATGGAAGACATTACTAGAACCAAATACAATACCAAACAGACCACGATCAATTGCAATTGCATCATTTCATCTTGAAACTGGTCATGATTGCTTGGCAGCACATCTACATAAAATTAAGCTACTAGACTCTCCACACTGCATAGTATGCAAGGACACAAATACGATAATGAACAAGGATCACTTGACGTTCTGCGCTGATCTTCAGAAAATAGTTGGAACACCATTCCAAATTGCTGAATATTATTGGGAAGCCTGCAAGCGAATGATGACAAATCAAGCGCTTCAGAACATTTCAATACTATTACATTGGTTGGTAAATTGTATGCCTCCCACCCTTTTATTTTTCTTTTCCTTTAACTCTATAAGCCTTTTAATTTCTCCATTTAATTCCAAAAAGGATGTTATAAACTGGAGGATTCCATCTTGTTTATTGTTATGAAAATACAATAGGAAGTAACGTTATTTAATAAGTTGAGTCTGTTGTCTTCTACCTCTTATTTTGTTGTTTCTTGTAAGACATGTTTCACATCATCTCTGCTCCATCATCAATTGGTTACAGACTGATGATCTTTAAGTTGTTGGCACTGGATGTTGACTCCTGCTCCCTCTTTTGTGGTCCAAAGAACATTTCTCTCCCTGGGAATTTCAAAATTCATGATTCTCTCCTTGTTCTTCTGTATGTACATTTTTTCCCGTATGGTGAGTTCTTTTGAGATTTCTGTTTTAATAATTTGGTGTTTACATCTATTTTATATTTTTCTGTTTAGTACCAAATATTGATCACAGCCTAAATAAAAACTTATAAAAATCAATTGTGAGAAATTTCAAGGTAGGTTTCGGCATGCAATGGTTGACAATTTCCTTATAAGAAATTATGGTATCGCAGGAAAGCATTTCTCGCAAGACCAGTATTAAGATATGGTAGTGAAGCATGGACAATATGAAGAAGAGATGAAAGCTGAATAATAGCAAATGAGATGCAATTTATGCGCCTACAGCAGGCTACACAAAGTGGGACCATAAAAGAATGAGGAAATTATGGAAGAGTTGGATGTAGAACCCATTCTTCACCATATACAAAACTACCAGAACAACTGGAAAGCCCATCTTCAACGAATGCCATCTCAAAGAATTCCAAAAGCCATGCTTCGTTACTGCCCCCGAGGCAAAAGATTACTGGGACGTCCAAAAAAGCGCTGGATGGAAAATTCCTCTCTGAGACCGTAACAGGACACATGGCCTAATACTTGCATGGATGATGATGATGAGGAAAGCATTATTTATAAACATAAGTATGTATTTGAAGAGAAAAATTATACACTCAGACTGCGGTTTGAACCCAGGACCTTTGGTTTTCTAGGCCATTGCTCTTCCCCGGAGCTACCTGAGCACTCCAATCTAAATGCAAATTTTTCTCTTATACATTGTCAATTCCCGATTGCAGAATGCTATAAGCCTTTGCTCGATTATGCAAACTGTGGCTTCTTATTTTAAGAAGACATTTATTGGGGATTTAAACACTACTTTAAAAAGCCAATAGGGCTTTTTTTGAGATTGGAGTGCTCAGGTAGCTCAGGGAAAGAGCATTGGCTTAGAAAGCCAAAGGTCCTGGGTTCAAACTCCAGTCTGAGAGTATAGTTTTTCTCTTTAAATATATTCATAGTTAAATATGGGAAATAACATTATGAGGTTCTTAATTCGTAAATTAATGAGTCATTTTTTAACATCTTACCTCATATTTTATGTTTCTTCAAACACAGGAACTAGTTATCGAGAGAAGGATCTCTCTCATTTTCAACCGACATTATGACTACCGGATTTTCGTCGGAATCTCCATCAATAACGTTGCCATTGGTGTTGATGAAGATTCCAACGAAAATCCGGTAGTCATAATGTCGGTTGAAAATGAGAGAGATGTTTCTCTCAAAAACTAGTTCCCATGTTTGAAGAAACATAAAATATGAGGTAAGATGTTAAAAAATGACTCATTAATTTACATTCTTCAAATATAATTTGTCCTTCAGTGAGATGTGTTAAATTAATAATAAAAACATCATAAGTATGTTTGTTGATAATGGATATATTGTTAGTGTGGGTTGATGTTGCAGTTTCACCGTAAGTCTGTTTTATCGGTGATGTTCCTGTCACACTGGTTGCAGCAGCACACTCCGAGGCTGATTGTAGCAGTACATCGCTATGTTGTTCACGTGTTGAGCACTGCCTACAGGGAAGCACAACAGAACACCTCCTCTGTGAGTACTCCACACATCATATTATTTCAAAATATGTACATCTGTGTTTTCAGATGTTTAACATGTTCCAGTCCTGGACAAATTTATTTTTTGAAAAGAAAAATTAACTCTTGAACATCAGCATGCAGCCCATTACACCATTCAAGACTTGATTCAAACATCAAATTTTCTTATTTTAGGAATTCTCACTATGAGGTATATTCATTAAGGTAGAATTTTTTATCACTCACCTCATATTGTTCTTCTAGTTTCAGAACATAGTTTCTGTTCCATCCTCAGTATCGTCACGACCATTGTTCTGTCGTCTTGAAGAGCTGTCCTTCTCTCCTTCCATTGGCTGACTGAAAAACAATAAGAATGAGAAAATTAAAGAAGAAAACAAATCAGGGATTTATCAAATTAAATGTGAAGAATGTGAGAAATTCTACATAGGAAAAACTAAGAGAAATTTGAAAACTAGAGTGAAAGAACATCTCAGGAATGTCAAGAAAGGGGAAATAGAAAAATCTGCAGTGACTGCCCATGCTTGGTCTGAAAAACATCTTATCGAGAAAGAAGCTAAATTATTAAAACAAATAGAAAAACCTAAAGAACTTACTGTTTGGGAAAAGATCTACATTCAAAAGAGCAAAAAGAAGAAATTGATGAACTTTGAAATTCCCGGTGAGAATGACCTGGTTTCGAGGTTTTTCAGTCAGCCAATGGAAGGAGAGAAGGACAGCTTCTTCAAGACGATAGAACAACGGTCGTGACGATACTGAGGATGGAACAGAAACTATGTTCCGAAACTAGTTTATAGTCAAATAAGAAGAACAATATGAGGTGAGTGATAAAAAATTCTACCTTAATCAAATTTTCTATTTGAAGAGAAAAATTATTTTTCTCTGAAATATAGTTCATCCATCATTGACATGTATGAAATAAATAATAAAAACATAGATAAAATTTTCTTTTAACATTTATCGGAGAAAACTTTTTTGAAAATTTCACCTCATAAATTCTCACCTGCAATTCCATAATTAAACGCCTCTATGGAGAGGAGAGTTATTTAGAATTAGACACCTGGAGACACTCCGGAAGAAGAAATCCCCATTCACAGTCGAATCTACAACAAGGGAACACCACTTAGAAGCACTCACACCGAAAATGCCCTCCGCAGTTGAGGGAGGAACGTCTAGAAAATACACCAGTTATAGACCATTGCCACATAGCCTGGAATTTCTTAATATTATGATTACCGGCCGTGAAAGCCTGCATTTGATAATTCTCTGTTATGTTTGAATTTGTTCATATTCTACAATATTTTGGGATGTAGGCACTTGAAAATCATTTTAATAGTTTATGTACTTTGGGAAGCAGGGAAGGAACTTTAATTTTCACGTGTTATGTCAAATTTTATGTAGAATTCACCTGCAGTTCTTTATGATATTTCAACAAGTTTATCAACCTATCAATAAAAACAAAACATGTAGTGAGATTTGATGTTTTTATTATTAATTTAACACTTCCCACTGAAGGATAAATTATATTTGAAGAGAAAAATTACATGCTCAGACTAGGGTTTGAACCAAAGGTTCTGGGTTCAAACCCCAGTCTCTTCAAATATAATGTGGGGAGATCATCACAGTTAAAATATATTGATTTGTGACTATTTATATTTTCTGTCTGTGCATTGCTGGAACTGCTTTATTGGTAAGTGGTATAAATTTATTATTTCTATTTTGCTGGTTCACCACTTCAGATGAGATCTCAAAAGGACTGAAGTATAATTACAGTTAATTAAATTATTTTTAGTCTGATCATCTTACCTCAATATTAATGTTGATTTGTTCTTGAACACTTTTCGATTATATCATCAGCATCTTGCCCAGACTCTTGCTGATGATTATGATATAATTGAAACATGTTCAAGAACAAATCAACATTAATATTGAGGTAAGATGATCAGACTAAAAATAATTTAATTAAAATAACCTCAATATATCACTTCCTAAAATTAAAATTTAATTACGGTATTGATCATTTTACAAGAAAATGAATTGTAGCATTTGAGATTTATATTGAAAGATACTGAGTTCAAATACTGGTGCTTACCAATCTGACTGGATTTTATCGACCAACCCACATAATAGTTGTGTTTAGGAGTATAAAATAGCTTGACATTTAATATTAAAAATATTCACATCACCATTTTGTCTTCAACGGTCATGAAAATACTGATTATGGAGTATATACTCTGAAACCGGTCTATTAAAAAAACAAAATATGTGGTGAGGTGAATATTTTTAATATTAAATTATAATATCTTACAATGTTACTTCCTACTGTGTTTTAATTTAGCTTGACACTCTTCTTCAGAAACTGTTTTGTTCTTACCAATGTTAAATAATGATGGTTTACCATATGTATATTAATATTATCATATTTTATCAGAGAAGCCAGATATAATAAGAACAGTTAAGTCCCGTAGACTGCGATGGGCAGGACATGTTGCACGTATGGGGAATGAAAGACGTGCATGGAAACTTCTTGTAGGAAAGCCAGAAGGAAAACGCCCAGTTGGTAGACCAAGAATGAGGTGGGAGAACAACATTAACTATGATTTGAGGGAAGTAGATTATACAGGGAATGATTGGAAAACATTAGCTCAGGATAGGGATGTATGGAGAGCTTATGTCCGTGCGGCCATGAACCTACGGGTTCGATAGTGCCAGTGAGTAAGTAAGTAAGTATTTTATCAGAAGGTCAGAAACAAAAATGTACACTAATATAGGATTAAATTTGTAGAGAAAAAATGCCTAAATCGGGATTTGAGGGGTGCACCGTAGCGTAGTGGTTAAGGCACTTTGCTACAAGCCGGAAGATTGAAGGTTCGAGTCCCGGTGGGGTCGGCATTTTTAAACTGACCCAAACCTTCTGGCGGCACAGTGGCCCTGGGGTCGACTCAGTCTCTTAATGGAAATGAGTACCAGACACTTGTTCTGGGAGTAAAGGCGGCCATCATGCAGTGCTGACATCAAGTGCTGATTGTCCAGAAAAAGTGGGAGCCTTAACCTCCTATTACCCCAAGGGTCTCCTGAGGCCTGTAGTAGAATTGTTTTACCTTTTAAATCAGGATTTGAAGCCAATATCTCTGATTCTATACACCAGTGCTTTAATGATTTGAGCTATTAGGCATTTCGAATTACACATAGATTTTTCTCTCATACTAATATGATTCCCACGCACCAGATAGCAGTAAACTTCATCCACTAACGCCATCTCATTGATTGACAAATTAAATTTGAAGAGAAAATATATGCTTAAATCTGATTTTGAACCCAATATCTCTTGTTCTGTACACCAGTGCTTTAATGATTTAATCTATTAGGCATTTCGATTTAACACACAGATTTTTCTCTTATACAGTAAAACCTTTATAAGAAGGAAACGTGTTGAAACGGGAAAAAATCTGCAGAACGGTACGATTTTATATGTAAAATCTTCCTATATAAGCCGGAAACCTTCATAATGCAGAAACGGAATGGTGTTAAAAGTACCAATAGTTAATTTTTACCTCAGTAAAGCGGAAAATTATTCTAATTACAGTATTAATAACCATACGTGAAAATTCTGCATATGACACTTTCTGCATTATATTGTTTTACCTTCTTGTGTTGCCCTTGCTTATGTGTGACAGCGGGGAATCCCTCGCTTTTCCTTCCCTGCTTTCGTTACCTGCGAGGGAGTTGGAAAACTTATCAGTCTTCCTGTAGTTGAGTTCCTTCTTGCTCTTGTGTAATAGAGTTGTTTTGTATTGCCGTGCAAACTGAGCTGTGTTACATACACTATGTTTACTCTATTTCAGTCAATGCGTTGTGTCTTTAAAGTGTGCATGTAAAACCCTTACACTGCGTGAGAAAATTCAAGCTTGTAATTTGGGAACCCTTTATAAGAAGGAAAACTGCCAAGACGGAAATATATTTAAGGAACCGTTATGTTCCTTCACAGACAGGTTTTACTGTACTAATATGATTCCCACGTGCCCGATAGCAGTGAACTCTGTTTCACTAGTGTAGGAGCTGGATTCTTCTATAAATTATTCTGCTACTAACTATCTGCTGGTTTCATCTCTGCCTTCAATGGAGAAATCAAAGCCATAGAAGTTGCACTTAGAAGTCTTACATACAACTTGACCAAATTTAATAAAGCATTAGTCCTAATAGACTCTAAACCTGCCAAAGCTCCAGAATCAGAAATCATAAGAGAATGCCAAAGAATATTAAGTTTTCTACAAAACCTGAAGATGTTGGTAGGCTTCCAATGGATTCCATCTCACATCGGAATAATTGACAATGAAATAGCAGACACTCTTGCCAAGAAAGGAACTGAAATAAAAAGTTATGGGATGCCGAGAACATCAAAATATCCCAAGAAGCAGCCAAAGTAAAATAATGGGGAAAAGCAGAACTCCTCGCAAATGAAGTAAAACTGAAGGGATGTAAGGAAGCTGTTGCCAAGTTCAGGCTGATGATGGGACACTGCTGTCTCTCCCACCACCTCCACCGATTGGGAATGTTTCCATCCACCAGCTGCCCACTTTGTGGTGATCCTCAACAGGAAATGGACCTCAGCTGAGCTGAAAAGCCCAAAGAAGACAGGATTTTGTCAGCTTGTACTGGGAGGCTAGAGGGAAAGTGGCATTGCCAATTTCTGCTATTTGATAAATAAAATAAATAAATTCATAGTTAGTATAATAAATTTGGGAATTTTTACATTATGAGATTTTCTTAATAAGAATCAAATGAATCATGAATTATTCTTACCTCATACATCTATGTTTTTTTAACACAGAACTGCAGTATCGGAAAAAACATCTTTTCCATCTTCAGCTGTTTTCACGACTGTCGATTTTTTTCTTTTGCCAGTAATTTTCTAAACTGCCCCGGCAAAAGAAAAAATTGACAGTCATGAAAACAGCTGAAGATGGAAAAAATGTTTTTTTCCGATACTGCAGTTCTGTGTTAAAAAAACATGAAGTATGAGGTAAGAAGAATTCACGATTCATTTGATTCTTATAAATTCATAGTTAAATATGGGAAATAACATTATGAGGTTCTTATTCAATGAGTGAATGAGTCAATTCTTATCTTACGTCATATTTCATGTTTTTCAACATGGTTTAAATTTAACAAACTCTCAGATGCCCTTTTGTTTGTGGTTATGTTTCCAAATAATCGTAATAAACTTCCCATGACCTGAGTCGTCTTGTTTATTCGTATTTAAATATGGGAAATAACATTATGAGGTTCTTAATTCAATGAATGAATGAGTCAATTTTTATCTTACCTCATATTTCATTTTTGTTGTGTGTTTTTTTAAACATGATATATGAGGTAAGATAAGAATTGTTCTCATTCATTCTGGTTAATTCTTATTTTACTTAATTTTATATATTTTTATGTTCAAGGATTTTATATTAATTTGTATCCCTCCGTGCTCAACTTTCCCACGTGACTAATTTCTTTTGTGTGTAGTAGCGTCTGCGTGCTTATAGTGTCTTGCATCAGCCTCAAGCCCTCAGATGCATCTGAGATTTCATTAAGGGAGCACATGTCCAACATCTCTGCAAATATGCGTAAAATAAATAATTACTAAATTTGCAGCAAATTTATTACATTTTAAAGTGCAGTGAAGTGATATGTGTGTTCGTTAGTTAAATAAATTATTTAATTTAAAATTGACTAGAGTATTCTCTTATAATTCCTAGTCATAAATCATACAGTCCACTTTAGCTCATGGCCCTTGAAAGGAGTTTTGTGAACTCAAACTCAGCCACACGAAACACACATCCATTGAAAATAAATAAATTTTGACATTGTAAGAGAAGTTGTAAATTTATTATGTTGGCAGGGCCTGGAGCTGAATACGCCTGTTTTGGAGAAAGACCTGACATTTCCAGAAGCCAGAGACGACATGCTACCTCTGTCAGAAGTATGGCTGTTGTCGCTGTCACTACCCGCTCTTTACATCCAACCATCTCAGCACCATTCCCCAACCAACTCTAGTAATGGACTCACTTCACAGACCTTCATTGCTAAAATGGTATGTATCATTCAACATCATAATGTTAGTAATTAGATGTCTGAAACAGCTAATACTCTTTCTGTGACTATTTAACTCATGCCCCAAATGGGAGTCAGTGACCAATCACGTTTCAATGTATCTTGTTTTACAACCAATCACAGTCATGTTTCACCTGATATTTATCAATTAAGTTTGTCTTATTAAAGAAAGCTCTTCCTTTTTAATATTCTGAACAGGTCATAGCATTATTTTGCAGTGACTGACTCTCGAAGAAATACAGCTACCTGATTGTTATATAATATAGTGCACAAATTTAAACAGATACTGCTTATGGGATATAATAGAAAAAACATTCGTGGTGATTGATTATACCACAATAAAAAAGAAACCACTGTTTGCACTTTCTTAAATGTATTATTTCCCAGGAATTTACGTTCCAGAAAAATATAATTTACATCATAGGACATCAAAAATTAATTAACAACCTATAATGTTGGTTATAAACAGTTTAATGTGTTTCATTTTTACCTCCACTAGGGTGCATTCTTACAATATTGCAATCCTTTGGCAATAAATAATATGATCTGGTTGCAGTGGATGAACAAATGAAACAACAAAAATGTCTAATTTGTTTTCAAACATCGCCGTTTACATTAAATATATAAATATTTTAAAATAACTAAATTTAAATGATTTGTGAGAAAACAGCTTAATTTTATTCATTAAAATAATTCTAACAAATGTCACTCTTGATTTCCAAATTCTCTAGAAAAATTGGAAATCACTCGTGGCATTACTTATGACAACACTTATTATTAAGTAAAATCTCTTTAATGTTACTTCCTATCGTATTTTCAAATTATCAGAGTGTGATTTTTTAGAGACACAATATGTGTATACATATGAGAGAGATAGAAGAAAGCTATTAATGACAATATATAATTGGAAAAAAGAAAATATTAGTATTAACATATTGGCAATGTAATGTTGAAGACTGTAAAGGGATATTTAATATTTAATTTTAGGAAAGGGATACCTAAGCATGTTAATATTATTCATTTTTAAACATCTTAATGATGGACAAATTATATTTGAAAAAAATATATATACATCTAGACTGGGGTTTGAACCCAGGACCTAGTCAAAGGTCTTGGGTTCAAACCCCAGTCTAGGCATATATTTTTCTTAATAATTAAATGAATCGTGATTTTTTCTTACCTCATACATCTATGTTTCTTTAAACACAGCACTGCAGTATCGGCGACACTTTGTCGTCATCGTCAGCTGTTTTCACGACTGTCAATTTTTTCTCCTTTTTGCCGGTAATTATCTAGACTGCCATCTGGTGTTATTTTGAATGAATCATTTCCTAAACCAGATGGCAGTTTGAAGAGAAATTCCTTAAAAAGAACACCAGATGGCAGTCTAGATAATTACCGGCAAAAAGGAGAAAAAATTGACAGTCGTGAAAACAGCTGACGATGACAACAAAGTGTCGCCGATACTGCAGTGCTGTGTTTAAAGAAACATAGATGTATGAGGTAAGAAAAAATCACGATTCATTTAATTATTATTAATTGAACCTCATAATGTTAAAAATTCCCAAATTTAATATATAAATATATTTTTCTTTTCAAATATACTTTGTCCATCATTAAGATGTTTAAAAACGAATAATATTAACATTGAAAGAAGCACTACTGGCTTTATAAGTAATGTTTAAATTCCCAGTAAAAAGTCTTCTTAATAAAGAAGCCGCCATTTGCAAAAATCGTAGCAATGGCTCGTAGCATTTGGGGTTAGGGAATTAACTATGTGTAAGAGAAAAATACGCATTTAGATTGGAGGCCTAGGTAGCTCAGATGGAAGAGCATTGACGTAGAGAGTCAAAGGTCCTGGGTTCAAACCCCGGTCTAGGCGTATATTTTTCTTTTCAAATATAATACGTAAGCATGTTTGGAAAAGCATTTTTTATAGTAGTAGTTTGTGTTTGTTAATGTGAGGTTTGATTGGTAGATGTTTGTGTATTTCAGTTGGGTTCCATCTGTCCATCCCACTGGACCCTGCTTTATAACAGCGACCAGCACGGCCTAGGAGCTAACAGGCAAGTAATTGTATCAAGGCCGTCGCTGAAAGCATCTTCATTAAAAACAAAAATATTTCTACAAATTTCCTAACTTTGTTGAACTTTTTTTTAAGCCCATGTTTTTCCCTTTACAGAGATTTAGGCGCTCTCCCCCTACAGGGAAGATTTTGAACCATGCTAATTTAGTTACACTTGTTTTCGTATAGATGTCATTTTGAGTGGTACGTGGTCAGCGTTCTGCCTCATACTGACATCTAGGAAACCAAGGTAGTACTAGGACGGGAAAATTCGGTAAAATTTTGCTTAGAGGCCTTTTTATTCAGGCTTAAGGATTTTTAAGAGCCTGAAAATCTTCAGACTCAGAACCCGCTGTTTAAAGTCCCTCCTGGAGGACTTGCTCCTTGGATTTTTCCACCCTAAAAAACCGGGTTTGAATCCGTGACACTCGGGACCAGAGGCAAGGAGCATAACCACTAGTCCACCGCGGCCGACACTTTGTTGAACATAAGATTGTAAATGTCTCTTTCTAACTTCACTAAGCTGTAATTTTTAAATATTCTGCTAAATTTCCATTAGGGTATTTTTGCAATATACCGATAAAATACAAATTGCTCAGCATCTGAAATCAAACTATGTATGGTATAACCCCTCAATTCAAGTTCATGGATTTTCCAGTTATAATTAGAATTATGTTCACTGCTGTGGACTCGACGGTAAGCGTGCTGCCTTGTTCACGCAGCGGGCCTGGGTTCGATTTCCAGTCGGGATAGGCTCCTGGGTGAGGTTTTCTTCGGGGTTTTTCCTCCTCACCTGTAAGACAAATGTCAGGAAGCTTAGGGCCCAACAATACCTGAAAATCATCCGGTCATCATCATCATCATCATCCTTCACCGATGTGGAAAGCAATGGGAAGCTATAATTCCCTAGTAAAGCTGCAAAGATAGCATGAAAATAATATGATTGCAGTAAAAGACTTGCCCTAGGGCAGAATTACTATAAAATAGAAGTTAGAATTATAATAATTATTTCCTTTGTCACAGATGGTGTTGATAATTTCCATATTTTCAGTGTTTAGGATGTAAATTTTTACCTTAAAAATTCATCTTAAAAGATTTGGTGCTCTTTACATATTGAAGTTAAAGATTGTTGTCCTCTATTCAAAGTCATACTCACTTCCTTTTATCTTCCAAGATTTTTGTAGTTTGGAGATGGAACAGGTTAGCAAAAAGCCTAAACCATGACGAAGAAGAAGAAGAAGATTTTTATAGGTGTTTAATGGCTCACTCAATTAGACATGTAACCTTCATGCAATTTATAGCACGTTATTGGCTAAGAATGGGGTTTTCTATTCAAGTTTCATGCTGATTTTGAGTTATTTTGTGATCAGTTTGATATTTACCTTATAGATTTTACTTATGGAAAAAATCAGGTGACATTCATACAAAGTTTGTGGAAGAACACGGAAATAAAGAAGCTGAAAGATTTTATAAATTGAGTCAGAGAAATCTTTTTACATTTCACCTCATAAAACTCTGTGTTTCCATAGGACCGGTTTTAATGATTGTTCCCCCTACCCTCAGTAAAACTCCAACTCGGATAGGTGCACGAGAATCGTACTAGTATAAGAGTAAAATCTATGTAAATGGAGATACATAATAGCTTAAATTGTTAAAGCATTGGTGTACAGAACAAGAGCTATTGGGTTCAAATCCTGATTTAGGCACATATTTTTCTCCTTGAATGTCCCCTCAGGGGTCCTCATCTAGGGGATATGTGGATAGCGACCACAAGGTGCCCAAGCTGTGCAAAACATTTCTTCCACTTACTTGTGTTTTGCACTCTTTTAACTTTACTATCTAACCCCTCTTGGTTAACTCTTATTTTTTTCGACCCCGACGCTATTAGGGCATCCGAGGGCTAGGGAGTCCTTCCTTTCTTCCATTTCTTCTTTCCTTTATTTTCTTTTCTTCTCCAGAAAAGCCCGATCAGAGGCTATAAGATGGCAGCCCCATCACTGGTCTTGCCTTCCTTTGGCCAGCAATCAATCAAAGGGACTATTATTATGCTTTCAAGTCTTATACGAGAATTTCCCATCAGGGAAAATTTTCTATAGGATCGTAATAGGCCGTGGCCTGGTGCTTGGAGGGTGGAAGAATTTAATTTGTCATTCAGTGAGAAGCGATAAATTTAATATTAAACATCAAATCTCTTAGACATGACAAAGTAAATTTTAGGATAGTGTTAAATCTTAATATGTGTTCATGTGAAACCGGCCTCTAGTGTTGCATTTCCCTGTATAATGTATAAATTATATTTTGTGTAGGTTTATGCACCATGTGTTTGACTAACCGCGGGCCAACATTGACTTTGATAAGAGGTGAGGAGGGTGTGCAGTTCTGTATAGCTGCAGACATGGAGTGGCAGGAGTCACATCAATACTGGGGTCGAGAAGATAGTGCTGTGATACAAATTCTACCACTTTATAATATAGTTGAACGTAAGTAATACATTTTTCCTTTCTCTAAAGATAACTTTATGGTTGCGACAGGCCTAGAAGGCCCATGGATGGCTGCTGGCCTTACATCCACATGTATTAATCACAGAGGTGGAAACTGACCAGCTAGTATAAGTGTAACATGGGGTCGGCAAGTAGTACCCCAGCTATTTGCTGCGCAAAATAGAAATAATTGAGACAGAAGTTAAGGGAGGCCAAAGCTCAAATTTGAGCCAATCAGCCAATGGATGGATGGAACTGTCACAAGTCCAAAAATCCATTATTTCCACCATTTTTTTTTCAGCAAAAGTTGTGTGTTACCTTAGAGCCTTAATTTAAAAATCTGTGATGGATGCTATGTTTTTTTCTTGCAACATACTGAATATATACAATTTCATTAACAAAACTAAGATATATTATGTAATCCCACAAAGTTGGAGCATAATTCATATTAGTGGTCAAAATTCGTCCACAATTCATTAAATTTTTAAGTTTGTCACAAATATGTCATTATGCATTAATTTTCTATTTATTTTTAAAATATGAATGATGAGAAATATGTGGTATAATATTTAATTTTAGTAAGTGATATTTTGAGGTTATTTTAATTATATTATTTTTAGTCTGATCATCTTACCTCAATATTAATGTTGATTTGTTCTTGAAACATGTTTCAAAACAATTCTGTTTTATCGTCAGCTTGTCCAGACTATAAAACAGAATTGTTTTGAAACATGTCCAAGAACAAATCAACATTAATATTGAAGTAAGATGATTAGACTAAAAATAATATAATATGTGGTATAGCTTGGCTAAGCCATATATTAAAAACAATATGACATTTTTATACTATTTAAATTTGCATTTGGCCTATTATTGTCTCTCTCTCACTCTAACCCGTCAATGTTCTGTGTCAAGGCATGATGGAAGTAGGTGCGAATATGTAAATATAAAAAAGTAATTAAATTGCTGAAACAAAGGATAGACAGGGTTTAATTTAAATTTAAATAATAAAGTGTACTATTAAGTTATGTAGATAGGAAATAACACTATGAGGTTTTTTAATATTGTTTATTTTTTATTATTTCACTCACCTCATAATTCATAGCAGACCCAGGGTCTCTTCACATCTTTTGTGACATTCTCAATGCTGTGTCACGTTCACAACTGACGTCCAACTGCCTTCTATCCTGCAGGACGTCAGTTGTGAACGTGACACAGCATTGAGAATGTCACAAAAGATGTGAAGAAACCCTGGGTCTACTATGAATTATGAAGTATGAGGTGAGTGAAATAATAAAAAATAAACAATAATAAAGTGTACTCACTTTTTTTAAATCACTAATTATGATTTAATTATATAAAAACAAAACTTCTAAAAAGTTTTATATGATTTTCATATTTATTACAATATAAAATATAATTAAAAAATTCATTCATTTGTAATCATGTCTGAAGAAGGTATAAAGTACCGAAACAGCTGTTACGAATTTATATTGTAATAAATATGAAAGTCATATAAAACTCTTTTAAGTTTTATTCTTACTTAAATTAAATAAATATATTATTATTGATTTCGTACATCTCAATGATGGATAAATCATATTTGAAGAGAAAAATTATACGCTCAGAACGGGACTTGAACTCGGGACCCTTGGTTCTCTAGACCAAGTGCTCTACCAACTGAGCTACCTGAGCAAGTACCGATCTAAACGCAAATCTTTCTCTATATACATGGGATGGGAATTACAATGTATATAGAGAAAGATTTGCGTTTAGATCGGTACTTGCTCAGGTAGCTCAGTTGGTAGAGCACTTGGTCTAGAGAACCAAGGGTCCCGAGTTCAAGTCCCGTTCTGAGCGTATAATTTTTCTCTTCAAATATAAATAAATATAGATTTTCATCAAGTAAATACCAAATCAATAAATTACTAATAATGAATACGCGAGAGTAAGTCAATTCACATTGCTATTACACAATTTTCTTTTTACAACAATGCACTATCAGTATGATCGTAAACAAATGAATGAGTAATACACAAATTCCTTAGAGACAATTTATTTTATTTTGTTTAATTTAATTTATTTGTAACACATTATATATAAATTTTATTTTTCTGCATTCATTCCCTATATGAACTTTAATTATACCTCCTTGCGCGCAATCAGCTTAAAAAGGGGTAAAAATATTTTCCTTCACATGTTAGAAATTATCATGACTAACCCCATTTTTTATCATAAATTTAATTTGCTTAGTTTATGCACTTCTGCATGACACTTTTTTTTTATTACAGGTGGTGCTAAAATGCTGTACCTGAATCATAGTATACGAGGGTACCCTAAGGGCCTGCGGGCAGGGCTGGATCCTCGTAAACCAATTGTAGATATAGATGAAGGATTTGCTGTTGTGAAATATCGTGCCATTCCTTATCCGCTGATATCCGTGCAAGTGTGGGGCTGTGGAGCCCAGCAATCCAGGTATTTAAATTAATATTGGGAAGTAAACAGTATGAGGTTATATCATTAACAGTGAGTGGAGAACATTTTTATCGACTCACCTCATATAATTTCAAATTTCTTTGATACCGGTGGTTTCAGGCAATATCATGTCCCTCTTCAGTCATGGCTTCCACTGATGAAATTCTGAGCTTGTTGATTTCTGTAAGGACATCACCTCTTGTGCTGCCATCTTTCGTTGGGATTATAAACTTTGTAATTAAATTTTTATCCACCGGAATATCAAAATTCATAGATCGATATTTATTCTTCTGAATGAATATCATTTCCCAAATTGTCAATTCCAATGGTTTATCCAATTGTTTCAAAAGTTTTGCCTCTTTTTCAATTTTATGATGTTCTAACAAACCGTGTGCAGCAATTGTTGATTTTTCAATTTCACAATTTTTAATATTTCTAAAGAACATTTTATAAATATATTAATAACAAGTATATTCAGAGGAGATATATTTAATTTCATGACGGGGAACTACTTTTTCACGTACTTATTGCTTCTACATCGTATGTCGGTGTCCATAATCAATGAAAAGTGAGCAGGTCATATGGTTATATTTAAAGTAATATTGGGAAGTAAACATTATGAGGTTATATCATTAATACATTTTTCAATTTCACAATTTTTAATATTTCTAAAGAACATTTTATAAATATTAAAAATTGTGAAATTGAAAAATCAGAAATTGCTGCACATAGTTTGCTAGAACATCATAAAATTGAAAAAGAGGCAAAACTTTTGAAACAATTGGATAAACCGTTGGAATTGATATTCATTCAGAAGAATAAATATCGATCTACTGAATTTCGATATTCCGGTGGATAAAAATTTAATTACAAAGTTTATAATCCCAACGAAAGATGGCAGCACAAGAGGTGATGTCACTAAAGAAATCAACAATCACGGAATTTCATCAGTGGACACCATGACTGAAGAAGGACATGATATTGTCTGAAACCGTCGGTATCAAAGAAGTTTGAAAATGTATGAGGCGAGTTGATTAAAATATGTTCTCTACTCACTATTAATCCAGGTATTGTTTGATCCTTTCTCAGGAAACATTTATTTTCATATCTCTGTTCCTAATTTTAGTTCCTAGATTTTAAAGACGGCAACATATTCATGCTCTAACCATTTAAACTAAACATTCCAAACTATTCAACTTTTATAGAAAAAATCACTATTGAGGTTTAATTTAAAATTTAAATTAAACTGTATTGTATTTAATTAATGTTGGGAAGTAAACATTATGAGGTATAATCATTAAAATTCATCGGAGAACATATTGTTTAAACAACTCACCTCATAGGATTCATGCTTCCATGATATCGCGATTTCAAACATAGTCATGTTCATCATCAGCCATAACTCCGACTGACGAAATTCTTCGGCCGTCAACTATTCTATTGTCGCCATCTTCAGTGCTGCCATCTATGGTTGAATTTATGAACTTCGAAATCAATGTAATTTAGTTAGGGATATCAAAATTCATTGATTATTTTTGTTTTTCTGCACATAGTTTATTAGAACATCATAAAATTGGAAGAGAAGCTAAACTTTTAAAACAAGTAGAGAAACCTTTGGAATTGACAGTTTGGGAAAAAATATACATTCAGAAAAACAAAAATAGATCAATGAATTTTGATATCCCTAACGAAATTACATTGATTTCGAAGTTCATAGATTCAACCATAGATGGCAAGCACTGAAGATGGCGACAATAGAATAGTTGACGGCCGAAGAATTTCGTCAGTCGGAGTTATGGCTGATGATGAACATGACTATGTTTGAAATCGCGATATCATGGAAGCATGAATCCTATGAGGTGAGTTGTTTAAACAATATGTTCTCCGATGAATTTTAATAAACTGTATTGACTTAGGCTTTAACGGTCGGAGTTGCTTTGATGATCTTGAAGATTTCCGGGCTGTAGGCCGTGGTCTCGAGGCTTGAAGTTCCCCGACGTTTCGCCAGAGACTGCATCTGGCAACCTCAAGGGTTGTCTTGAGACTGGCAATTTGACCACTGTATGTCCTTTTTATACCGTTTGCCGCAATGTGTGCGTAAGTTATATCTGCCTTCTGATTGGTCAGCGATAGGGACTTCCATTGCTCCAATGAGGTTGCTGTTTGATGGAATGCAAACCTCTACAAGAACAGTCTACTAGACCATCAAACAGCAACCTCATTGGAGCAATGGAAGTCCCTACCGCTGACCAATCAGAAGGCAGATATAACCTACCCACACATCGCGGCGAACAATATAAATAGGACAGACAGTGGACAAATTGCCAGTCTCGAGACAAACCTTGAGGATGCCAGATGCAGTCTCTGGCGAAACGTCAGGGAACTTCAAGCCTCGAGACCACGGCCTCCAGCCTGGAAATCTTCTTCAAGATCATCATTAAATTAAACTGTTTTACACCTCACCTCATATCCAGTCTTCCAATTATACCAGTTTCAAAGCTTCAGCAGCTTCATCTTCAGTAATTTCTTGTCGACTGATGTCATGTCAATCACAAGAACTGCTTCTTCCTTCCTCCTGAAGCTTTGAAACCGGTATAATTAGAAGACTGGATGTGAGGTATAAAACATTTTCATTTAAATGTTATTCCAAAGTATCTTTTCACGCTTCTTATCCATGTCTTGCAGTGTTGGCTTGATCCAAGCTGGCAACTGTTATCAATCTGCTGACCTCGGCTGTTTGTTCTACTTCTCGACATTTCATCATCTACTGTGGTGGTATCTTCATGAAATCTACGTTCTGTCTGCTCTCAAATTGAACTAGATGAAGAGCCAAGGTCAGCAGATGGAGAATGATGCTGGTTCGGATTAACACAACACTGCAAGACATGGCCAAGAAGCTCAAAAACATACTTTGGAATATATAATGACTACTTATTTTAGGAATTCTCACTATGAGGTATATTCATTAAGGTAGAATATTTTTTATCACTCACCTCATATTGTTCTTCTTATTTGATCAAATAAGAAGAACAATATGAGGTGAGTGATAAAAAATATTCTTATTTGATCAAATAAGAAGAACAATATGAGGTGAGTGATAAAAAATATTCTACCTTAATATATAATGACTGTTCATTAAACTAAATACTTTTTTGTTTCGGTATTCATTTCATACATCTCAATGATTTATCCATCATTGAGATGTATGAAATGAATAATAAAAACATTGAAAGAAGCCGTATTGGCATTTATAATGTAATGTATAATTCCCATATATGTGTCTTAATAAAGAAACCATCGGCCGCAGTGGACTAGTGGTTATGCTCCTTGCCTCTGGTCCCGAGGGTCGCGGGTTCAAACCCAGCCAGGGTCAATGGATTTTTTTTTAGGATGGAAAAATCCAAGGAGCAAGTCCTCCAGGAAGGACTTTAAACCATGAGTCCCGAGTCTGAAGATTTTCAGGCTCGTAAAAGATCCTTAAGCCTGTATAAAAAGAAGGCCTCTAAGCAAAATTTACCGAATTTTCCCGTCCTAGTACTACCTTGGTTTCCTAGTTGTCAGTATGAGTCGGAACGCTGACCACGGACCACTCAAATGACATCTATAGGAAAACAAGTGTAACTAATTTATTTAACTTTCACAGGGAAAGAACACTATGAGGTTTAATTTAAGAATTTTCTTAAATTAATGTTTTTATTACCTCATCTCATATCCTTTTTCTTCTATACTGCAGTTTCGGAGCTTATCTCCATCGTCAGTAGCCTCTGGTCGACTGGTGTTATGTCGTTTCTTGGCGGTTTCCTTCTTACTTCTATCGGTGGACCGATGAACCTCTGGATCAGGTCAAAATTTGCAGGAGTTTCAAAATTCATGAGTTTGTCTTTCTTGTTTTTTTGGATGTGGATTTTTTCCCAGACTGTGAGTTCCTTTAGTTTATCTGTTTGTTTGATTAGGCTAGCTTCTGTATCAATTAAATGTTTTTCAGACCAAATTTTCAATAAGTTTAACATTCGATTGGCCCCAAAGAATGAATACAGCCTAAACAAGATAATTAAAACCAACATAAATGAAAAAATTGGAGAAGAATATAAATCAGGAATATATCAGATCAAATGTCAAGATTGCGACAAAATCTATATAGGAAAAACAAAAAGAAATTTAAAAACTAGATTGAAGAGAACACCTTAGAAATGTAAAAAAAGGGTGAAGTGGACAAGTCAGCAGTAGCAGCCCATGCTTGGTCTGAAAAACATTTAATTGATACAGAAGCTAGCCTAATCAAACAAACAGATAAACTAAAGGAACTCACAGTCTGGGAAAAAATCCACATCCAAAAAAACAAGAAAGACAAACTCATGAATTTTGAAACTCCCGCAAATTTTGACCTGATCCAGAGGTTCATCGGTCCACCGATAGAAGTAAGAAGGAAACCGCCAGAAAGAACGACATAACACCGGTCGACCAGAGGCTACTGACGATGGAGATAAGCTCCGAAACTGTAGTATAGAAGAAAAAGGATATGAGGTGAGGTAATAAAAACATTAATTTAATTCTTAAGTGTAACTAAATTAGCATGGTTTAAATTCTTCCCTGTAGGGGGAGAGCGCCTAAATCTCTCTTAAGGAAAACATAGGCTTACAAGAAGAATAAAGAACCTGCCATTTGCAAAGATAGAAGTAAAGGTGTCATGGCATTTGGTGCGCAGGAATTACAACGTATATAGAGGAAAATTTGCATTTAGATTGGAACTTGCTCATGTAGCTCAGTCGGTAGAGCACTTAGTCTAGAAAACCAAAGGTCCCGGGTTCAAGCCCCGGTGTGAGCGTATAATTATTCTCTTCAAATATGACTTTTTTGTTTGTTGCAGAGACAATCAGCTGGACGTGAAAAAGTGGGAGGTAAAACAAGCAGAACGCCAGAGGACAGTAAAAGTTAACGGCGGATGAATGGGTAGATCATCCTGACAGATATCTATTAGAGCTGGCTGGACGTCCATGTTACTCTGCAAACCAGCCTGATAGCAGTAAACCGCAGGAATAAAATCACTTGAGTGCCATTATCATATTTCTCACTTTTTATTGTTAATGCAATAATGTTATTTAAGTTATTGGTTATACAATGTGAACTGTTTGATTTCTTATAACTGACTCCATCACAGGATGTTTCAATATTTTTATTGAAATAACATGTACCACATTAGTACATACAGCAAACTCCCGATTACCTGTGTGTGTATTATCCAGGCATCACTCTTTTTATATTTAAATTAATATTGGGAAGTAAACGTTATGAGGTTATATCATTAATAGTATACATAGGAAAAACAAAAAGGAATTTGGAAACACGCACTAAAGAACATTTTAGAAATGTAGTAGTAGTATTGTTTATTCTTTCTTTCACTCACCTCATACTTCATAACTCCTCGCAAACCCAGGGTTTCGTCACATCATTTGTGACATTCTCAATGCTGTGTCATGTTCTAGTAGTAGTATTCAAATGTTCTGAAGCTCTTGATTTGTCATCATTCGCTTGCGGGCTTCCCAATAATATTTGCTTTGGGAAGCATATTGAACATCTTTTGTAGTTCATTTTGCACGACCCAGAGTGCACCTGCTAGTATTACCAGTGGAGGTGAACTACATTACTTACTTACTCACTGGCACTATCGAACCCGTAGGTTCATGGCCGCGCGGGACATAAGCTCTCCATACATCCCTATCCCGAGCTAATGCTTTCCAATCATTTCCTGTATAATCTACTTCCCTCAAATCATAGTTAATGTTGTTCTCCCACCTCATTCTTGGTCTACCAACAGGGCGTTTTCCTTCTGGCTTTCCTACAAGAAGTTTCCATGCACGTCTTTCATTCCCCATACGCGCAACATGTCCTGCCCATCGGAGTCTACGAGACTTAACTGTTCTTATTATATCTGGCTTCCTATAAAGACCATGTAGTTCATTGTTATGTAGTCTTCTCCATTCACCTACCTGTTCATCTCTCTTTGGTCCAAAAATTTTCCTAAGAACTTTATTCTCAAATACTGTAATCACCTTTCCTCCCTTAAAGTAAGAGTCCATGTTTCACACCCATATAATATGGGTGCGAAACGTGAACTACATTACACTCGCTTTTTATAAATATTTAGGAGAAAAGAAATGAAGAGATCCCCTAAGCCTCGAATACTCTAATACCATCGGATTCAAAGAAAACAAGAGTTCAGTCAAGGGAGACTGGATAGGAAAGTTGAAAGAGGGAATTGGTACATGGAAAGGGAATAAATACCAATTTAGATATAAGAAAACAAAAGAATGAGCAAAACACAAGTAAGTGATTTTGCTCAGCTTGGGCACCTTAGTGGTCGCCATCCACATAACCACTAGGTGGTGTTAGAAATATTAAATTGTGAAATTGAAAAATCAGCAATTGCTGCACATAGTTTGCTAGAACATTCTGAAATTGAAAAAGAGGCAAAAACTTTTGAAACAATTAAATAAACCGTTTTATGAAGTATGAGGTGAGTGAAATAAAAAATAAACAACATTAAAAAAACCTCATAGTGTTATTTCCTATCTACATAACTTAAAAGTTGGAATTGACAATTTGGGAAATGATATTCATTCAGAAGAATAAATATTGATCTATGAATTTCGATATTCCGGTGGATAAAAATTTAATTACAAAGTTTATAATTCCAACGAAAGATGGCTTCACAAGAGGTGATGTCCTTAGAGAAATCAACAACCACAGAATTTCATCAGTGGAAGCCATGACTGAAGAGGGACAAGATATTGTCTGAAACCGCCTGTATCAAAGAAATTTGAAATCATATGAGGTGAGTCGTTGAAAATATGTTCTACACTCACTATTAATGACTCTTTTTATTTATGTTTTTATTATTAATTTGACACTTCTCACTGAAGGATAAATTATATTTGAAGAGAAGATATTTTGCCCAGACCGAGACTAGAACCCGAGACCCTTGGCTTTCTAGGCCAATGCTCTACCATCTGAGCTATCAGGGCAAGTTCCGATCTAGATACCAAATGCTGGTGCTGGGAATTACAACATATATAAGAGAAAAATTTGCATCTAGATCAGAACTTACTCCAATAGCTCAGATGGTATAGCATTGTCCTAGGAAGCCAAAGATCCTGGGTTTGAGCCCTGGTCTTAGCGTAAAATTTTTCTCTTCAAATATGATGACTCTTTTTACTGTATTTTTTAAAAATGAAGATAAATACTGTACTGTATTTTGTATTGTTATGAAAAAATTCTTTATTTTTAAATGTGCTACTGTGAACTGCACTTAGAAACTGGCACAATAGAGTAACCTTCACTCACAACCCCCTCCTCTGACATGTTTAATGGTACCAACCAACATTCTGAGAATACAATACAATTTCGGAAATTTTCGTTGTGTGAATCACTGAAAGTTTGTTGCAGCGATAACCCACTTTGTTGTTACAGATTGAAACCACAGATATGCTGTGGAAGTAGGTTTATTGCTGATTATTTGTGTCATTGCTGGCTATGACAGCCATTTTGAATAACTGTTGTATCCAGAGTGGTTATAACAGTAAATAGTCCCACTTTTTTTTCATAATTTACGAGTAAAATAAAATAATGAAAATTACGACTCACGCCTAAATACATTTAATATAACATGTTATGAATATTTGTTACATTTAAGTAGTGTTAAAGTGGGTAAATAAATTTCTAATCAACTTCCACAGCGCCAAATAACTTAATTGGATTATCTGGTTTTTCAATTTTCTGTGCATATCTTGGTCCTAATTAACACGGATAATCGGGAGTTTGCTGTAATTTGAACTTACTCACCTGGACATGTTTCAGAGACCATTGTCTCCATTCTCAATTATAGTTTGTAGAAAGAGAGAAAAGTGGCATAAACCAGTGTAACAGTTATCATTGCCTTTTTTTAGCTAATTCCAAAGGAATTAATCTAACAAGATTGTTCTCATGAAAAGATTTGTTTTTAATTCTTATAAATCTTTGCCGATACCCAGCAAAATTGGGTCATTAGGAATGGGTTTTTATCCGAATCAAAAATTTTAAAATTGCTTTAGCAGACTTATTTTCAATTTTTTACAACAAAACTCTGTACATCTATTTGATATTTAAAGGAATTAATATCTAATTCTGTACATGTAATTAAAAATTTTTTTATCTAACAAGTATTTGAAGAGAAAAATATTCTTTTTATATTATTAATTTAACACTTCTCACTGAAGGATAGACTGGGATTTGAACCCAGGACCTTACTGCCTGAGCATTAGCATATAAAGCTAAAGGTTGTGGGTTCAAATCCCAATCTAGGCATATAATTAATATTTAATTTTAGGAAGTTATATTTTGAGGTTATTTTAATTATATTATTTTTAAGATGTTATTATTAATTTCATACATCTCAATGATGGATAAATCATATTTGAAGAGAAAAATGATATGCTCAGACCGGGACTTGAACCCGGGACCGTTGGTTTTCTAGTCCAAGTGCTCTACCATTCGGTACTTGCTCAGGTAGCTCAAATGGTAGAGCACTTGGACTAGAAAACCAAGGGTCCCAGGTTCAAGTCCCGGTCTGAGCGTATAATTTTTCTCTTCAAATATATTATTTTTCGACGATTTTTATTATTAATTTAACACTTCTCATAGAAGGATAAATTATATTTGAAGAGAAAAATTTTCGCCTAGACCGGGACTCGAACCTGGGACTCTTGGCTTTCCGTCTCAAGTGCTCTAACCAACGGACAAAAACAGAGGCAATTTTACAGAGCGAGACGCAAATTTTTCTCTTAGGTACGTTGTAATTCCCTCGCGCCAAATGCTTGAAACCATAGCTTCTATCTTTGCAAATGGCGGCTTCTTAGTTAAGAAGACATTTATTGGGAATTTAACACTACTTTATAGCCAGTAGGGCTTCTATTGACGATTTTTATTATTAATTTAACACTTCTCATAGAAGGATAAATTATATTTTTCTCTTCAAATATATTATTTTTCGTCTAAACATCTTACCTCAATAGTAATGTTGATTTGTTCTTGAACATGTTTTAAAACAATTCTGTTTTATTGTCAGCTTTTCCAGACTTTGACAATAAAACAGAATTGTTTTGAAACATGTTCAAGAACAAATCAACATTAATATTGAGATAAGATGTTTAGACTAAAAATAATATAATATAATTAATATATTTTTCTCTTCAAATATAACAATTTCACTATTAGCCATTCTCCTATGGGCTTCCCAATACAGCTTTGCCTTTATGGTGAGTTGTGTTGCACTTGCACCGATGGTCAGGACATCTTCCTTGGCTACTGAAATAAAATGAGAAAAGTATTCATCAAAACCCAACCAATAGAATTGAAGGTTTACCTGAAAGCCAAAAGTTAGAAATGGGGACTGAAAATTAGTTAAAATCTTGTTAAAAAAGCTTGAAAGAGTAATGTTACTATAAAAGCAAGAACGTACTTTTGTTAAAATAAACTTAGAATATGATTTGGAAACTCTTACTTCATTTGAGAAAGAGGAAGATGGTGTCTGAAACATGTCCAAATGATATCATATTTTATGAGGAAAGATATGAAATTCCTGATTTCCATTTTATTGATTTATAATGACGTTCCAAAAATTGTCGATAAATGTACTATTTTTGTCATTTATGTAGCTAATTACTTTATTTTAAATTTAATTACTTTATAAATTATATTTGAAGAGAAAAATTTTTTCGCCTAGACCGAGACTCGAACCTGGGACCCTTGGCTTTCCGGGCCAAGTGCTCTACCAACTGAGCTACCGATGCGAGTTATTATATAGATGCAAATTTTTCTCTTATATACGTTGTAATTCCCTATCGCCAAATGCTTTTGAAACCATTGCTGCTATCTTTGCAAATGGCGGCTTCTTAGTTAAGAAGACATTTATTGGGAATTTAACATTACTTGTTAAATTCCCAATAAATGTCTTCTAAACTAAGAAGCCGCCATTTAACAAGTAATGTTAAATTCCCAATAAATGTCTTAACTAAGAAGCCGCCATTTGCAAAGATAGAAGCAATGGTTTCAAAAGCATTTGGTGATAGGGAATTACAACGTATATAAGAGAAAAATTTGTGTCTATATCGTAACTTGCCTCGGTAGCTCAGTTGGTAGAGCACTTGCCCCGGAAAGCCAAGGGTCCCGGGTTCAAGTCTCGGTCTAGGCGAAAAATTTTCTCTTCAAATATAATTTACCTTTCAGTGAGAAATGTTAAATCAATAATAAAAATTAATTAATGTTCATTTTTAAATATAAAAAGTGAAATTCCCTTTAAAATTTGTTCATTTATGTCTTGTGACCCGGTATAAGTAATCAAACAGTGTTATTTAATAGTCACTATTCTATGTTACTTAATATAAAGACAATGAGAATTTATTTGGCCTCTTGTCTACAATAACATTAATTTTTTAGTATAATTATTTTTTCATACAAGATGACACTTTTTAAATAAAATACACCATAAAATTAAATATATATTAATTTTTTTATATACAGGGAGTTTCAGAATAAGTATTACAGACTTCTAGAGGTTGTAGAGGGGACTTGGATGAAGTTTTGATAAGGAACCCATGTCCAGAAACGTACCATTTCAATGTAAAATAGGTTTGAAGATCGAAACACAATGACCATGTGTCTTGTCTTTTAGAATAAGTATTACAGACTTCTAGGGATTGTACTATAAGTGTGGTTCCACGTGGTAAACCAGATTTTCGTTGCATAAAGTATACCTGCAACGCATGTTTTCATACACATGCCACACAAGACTTCGTGTGTGTTCAATAATTTCTGCTGCCACTAGAATTCATAAAAGAAATTTTTCTCCAATTTGACAGGTGTAGTACAACCCTTAGAAGTCTGTAATACTCATTCTGAAACACAAGATATAAGCCCATTGTGTTTCAATCTTCAAACTTATTTTACATCGAAATGGTACATTTCCAGACAAGGGTTTCTTATCAAAACTTTATCTAATAAGTCCCCTCTACAACTCCTAGAAGTCTGTAATACTTAATATTTGACTTTCATAATGTAACTTCCTAATGATTTTAAAATAAATCAGACAATTCTGTAATACTTATTCTGAAACAGCCTGTATATGTACAACCTCTGGGTCCAAACATGGAGAAAACAAACAAATAATTACAATTAAAATTAATTTATAATCATTGGCATTTTAGGTTTAGACTCAGTTAAATTTATTCTTATGTTTTTTTTTGACTCAGCTCATATTTCTTGACTGCAATGCAAACCCAGGTTTCATCAGTGCATTTGTGACATTATCAATTTAACACCATGAGCACACTGAGTTGTGAAATATGAGGTGAGTCAAAAAAACAACTCAGAATTAATTAAAATAAACCTCATAGTGTTATTTCCTACTATATAGGATTTTCATACTGTAATTTTTGCTTATATTGTTTAATTTTAGATAAAAGATAAAAACATTATAAATATATAACAAAATAAATTTTATATGAATTAATGTCAGGTGAGAGAAGCATATTTTATGAGATGAGGTTGATATTTACAGTTCGTACCATATTTATCCAAATTTAAGACCTTTTTTTATTTTATGAAATCTGAAACCCAAAAATCATTATTTCTCTTAAATTTGCGAACTAGGAAATAGACTTGCTTGAGGATAATGTTTTTGTATTGGATAGTAGGCTACATAGCTGCTAGCTGGTCAGGTCAATATCTTTATGATGTATAGTATACAGTTGCCAGATTGAAAATTATTGCAGATGCACTAGTGCACAAATAACATGCGACTGAAATTGAATATAACATGATAGCCAATAGGAAAGCTTGAAAAAATTGCTTGGTAGAAGGAATCTTGACAATTTATATATTAAATTTGGGAATTTTTAACATTATGAGGTTCAATTAATAATAATTAAATGAATCATGATTTTTTTCTTACCTCATACATCTATGTTTCTTTAAACGCAGCACTGCAGTATCGGCGACACTTTGTCGTCATCGTCAGCTGTTTTCACAACTGTCAATTTTTTCTCCTTTTTGCCGGTAATTATCTAGACTGCCATCTGGTGTTCTTTTGAAGGAATTCCTCTTCAAACTGCCATCTGGTGTTATTTTGAATGAATCATTTCCTAAACTGCTATCTGTTGTATTTTTGAAGAACGTTGTAATCAAGCTTGGTTCTTCCGGAATCTCAAAGTTCATAGTTCTATAAACATCTATCTGAACCTTTGGATTTAACAGTTTGGGAAAAAATATATATTCAAAAAAACCATACTAGAGAGATTCCGGAAGAACCAAGCTTGATTACAAAGTTCTTCAAAAATACAACAGATAGCAGTTTAGGAAATGATTCATTCAAAATAACACCAGATGGCAGTTTGAAGAGGAATTCCTTCAAAAGAACACCAGATGGCAGTCTAGATAATTACCGGCAAAAAGGAGAAAAAATTGACAGTCGTGAAAACAGCTGACGATGACGACAAAGTGTCGCCGATACTGCAGTGCTGTGTTTAAAGAAACATAGATGTATGAGGTAAGAAAAAATCACGATTCATTTAATTATTATTAATCTTGACAATGATGTTCAAAAATTGTAATGATAGCAGTAAAGTTGAGCAGTTAATTTTTTACAAGCGTTAAAAATTGAAAAATTGTGATTCTATCTAAAACATGGTAAAATACGAGTTCACAGTTACAGAGATGTTGTGATATTAATTTTAAGTTGAGGGAAGCAGAAGCTATGAACTAATGTGCAGGAGGGAGAAAATTTGGTATCTCTGAAGATAACATTTGTAAGTGGCCACAACTGAGAGAGAGATTGAAAAACATCAAATTATCTCAAAAATCATTTAGTGGACCAAAGAAGGGGAAATACAAAAGATGAAACAGTAATTCCTAAAAAAACATTTTCAAGAAATTTCATCAGTTTTTTTTATAATAAACAGCAAGAAAAATAAGAAATGTTATATTTCAGGATATGAGGACATTAAGTTATGTAGATAGGAAATAACACTATGAGGTTTTTTAATATTGTTTATTTTTTATTATTTCACTCACCTCATACTTCATAATTCATAGCAGACCCTGGGTTTCTTCACATCTTTTGTGACATTCTCAATGCTGTGTCACGTTCCACAGCATTGAGAATGTCACAAAAGATGTGAAGAAACCCAGGGTCTGCTATGAATTATGAAGTATGAGGTGAGTGAAATAATAAAAAATAAACAATATGAGGACATTGTTATCTGAAGAAAAAAAAATCAGTATTTTTTAAAATTATTTTGAATCCTACATCTATAAAGTAGAAGAAATGGAAAAGTGTAGGTGATGGTGGTAGTAGTAATTAATTCCTATCGCTCCTCTTGGGTGCATAGGGCCTTTGTGAAACCATGTCATGTTTTTTTTGTCAAATTCCTGATTTCATTCCAGCTTTTACATTGTTCAAATTCTGTGATCATGTAATTTTTGGTCTTCCTCTTTTTAGGCAATCTGTAAATTCTATTGCAGAGCTCTCTTTGACACCTTGTCTATTAATTTTGTTTAGTTGTTTCTTGACTCACCTCATACTTTTTAACTCCCTTGCATATCTAGATTTCGTCACTGTATTTGTTATGCAAGGGAGTTAAGAAGTATGAGGTGAGTCAAGAAACAACTAAACAAAATTAAAATAAACCTCATAGTGTTATTTCCTACCTACATAACTTAACCTTGTCTATTACTTGCCCAAGTTAAATCTGCATGGCTAGAGGGGAAGTGTGTTAGTGCTAGTGTTGCCAAACTACTTCTCTATGGAAGGGAGAATCCCTAAACACATGTGAAATATCATTACATGCTTGTCAAATTAGTCTTTTAGTCGACTGCTGAAGATTTTGGATCATTTAAAATCACAGTTTCTGTCATCATAGCAAACATGTAATGAAGAATGCAATGGAGGGACAATTCATTCATAGTTGCCAGATAATTAATTTGGTCAATGACTACGGTAGGTGACGGATCACTTAAAAAACACTATATTTACCAGCACTCCCCACCCAGTCAAATAACACTACACAGGAGACGGGATGGCAACATAGAAAGAGAATTGACAGCACATTCCTAGCATTTTCGCATGTAGATTTAATTTGGGCGAGTAATAGTTATTTTCTGAGATTATGTCCATTCTATTTCCATTTACAGTATTTAATCTCCTTCCAGATTTTATTTTGTGATGTTATCTTCGATAATTCATTATTTGATATGGTTTTTGGCTATCATATTCTAAAAATGTAGGTAAAAACATGACATGTTATGATGGAATAACCGATATAAATTGTTAATAGGAAATGACACTATAAAACAATAATTAGAATTGTAAATTTAAATGTTAAAAATGGAGAAATATGTTTTTATTGTGATTGGAGCCTGGATGTGTATGCAAAATGCATGTTTTGTTTTACACATTAAAAGTATGCAGAAATGATCAACATGTTACGTGTTAATATTATTCGTTTTTAAACACCTTAATGATGGACAAATTATATTTGAAAAGAAAAATATACTCCTAGACTGGGGTTTGAACCCAGAACCTTTGACTTTCTATGTCAATGCTCTTCTTTTCAAATATAATGTTAAGTGTTCCCTTCACAAACAATTTGAGCGGTATTTGATATGCATAGAAATGCATATTCCGGAGGAAAATGCTTATTTTAGATTTTTAATGCATATCTTATTCCTATATGTTGTATTAAATTATAATTTTCCCTTCAGCTAATTACTAGTAATTAATTAATTATTAATTACTACTTTTTAAATTAATAAAGTCTCTGCAATCCATTGCATATAAGTGTATATTTATGTATATTTAAAATGGGCCTTGAAAAATAATATTACAGTATTGCTAAAATCACATTTGATAAGCTTAGTGAAAAATTAAATAAAAATCCTGGCTACAACAGAATTTGTCAAATTAGCAAAATGCTCTCTGGTGATAGTGAAAACCTGTAACTGAAGAGGAATTCACTGAAGAAGAACTGTGGTGTTTTCACATGCACCTGTGACATCACATGATGTAGAAAGGACATTTTCATTGTATAAACCCTTCTTCACTGACAGACGAAGGAGCTTCACTCATGAAAAGCTTCCTTATCTACTGTAACAGCCAGGAATGAGATAAGTTTACCCACAAAGCTAAGGCAGTGCGCTACAAACTGGAAGGTCAATGGTTCAAGTCCCGGTGGGGTCAGGATTTTTAAACTGACCCAAACCTTCTGGTGGCACCATGGCCCTGGGGTCGACTTAGCCTCTAACTGAAATGAGTAGCAGATGCTTGTTCTGGGGGTAAAGGCGACATCAAGTGCCGATTGTCTAGAAAAAGTGGGAGCCTTAACATCCTACTACCCGAAGGGCCTCCCGAGGCCTGTAGTGGAAACACTTTACTTTTACTTTACTTACCCACAAAGCAAATAATTTTATTTGATTTTATTATAATCTTTTTTGCATATTTTCTACATTTGTCATGCATATTTAATACTTTATTTTGCATACAAATCCAGGCTCTAGTGATGATGGACAAGAGGCCAATTAGTGGAATTCATGTTTATATTAATAAGACTGTAAAATCTGCTCTCATGTAATTTAAACTCTTGCCTAGTTTATCTAATCAACAAATATCTACTTAACATACAAAAGACTAGCTACTTATACAGGCTTGCCAAGTTTCAAGATCTAGAAAATGCTGATATCACTATCTACAGAAGCTGACAAAAGACATTTATTTACTAAATTTGAAGAGAAAAATTTTCGCCTAGACCGGGACTCGACCCGTAACTCGCCTCGGTAGCTCAGTTGGTAGAGCACTTGGCCCGGAAAGCCAAGGGTCCCGGGTTCGAGTCCCGGTCTAGGCGAAAATTTTTCTCTTCAAATTTAATTTATCTTTCATTGAGAAATGTTAAATTAATAATAAAAACAACATTTATTTACATTGAACTTAATTACTATTTAAAGTATATATGTAGCTAATGATCTGGAGTTAACAACTAAGTTATTCTCCTTCTTGTTTCCCAATACTTGGATGTCACATCTTGATAATTTTGAAGAGCTGCACAGTTTGTTAAATGTTCCACACAATATACACTCAGGAGACATTGATACACCAATTCTATGAAGATGTTTTCTTAAGCAGTCATGTCCTCAGTATAGCAACTACAGATTTTCATGGTGGTTCCAGAATTATGGATGGATTTTTTTAACAATATTTTTATTTAATTATTTTTAGTCTGTTCATCTTACCTCAATATTAATGTTCAAGAACAAATCAAGATGAACAGACTAAAAATAATTTAATTAAAATAACCTTAAATATCACTTCCTAAAATAAAATAGTATTTTTATATTTCTGTTTCCTAATTTTTCAATTAAATTGGAATTATAATTGTCATTATTATAATTATTTATTTGATTCATAAGAAAATGCATTTGTTACTTTCTGTGGTTTTTTTTTTCAAATATACTATTTAAGTATTTTGACTACACATGAATCAAGATTTGTGGAGATATTTGAGTTGCTGCCTCCTTTAAAAAAGAAGTCATTTGAACAATGGGTCAACAATGCATCACAATATCTACTAGCAGATTACCTGAATATTTATTATACCAATGTTCTTATCAATCAGTCAGCAACCCTCAAAACTATTGATTTGACACTAATCTTGGTAATTTTGGACATTTTATTATTTATCCCTTTTCACTTCCCTCCCCCATTGCTGTGGAGGGATGAACATGGACATAGATGGCATTGTGGATGTTACAGTTCATCTCAGTCATCCCAAAAGCTATGGATTTGATGCTAGTATCAGTAATTTTCAATATTTTTACATCTCAACCCCCCTCCCTAGTGATGTCTTACCTTTACAGTGTCTTTTTCAAATTGTAATTTCATATGTGTACCAAGTTTGGTTGAAATTATTTCAGATCTTTATAGAGTTAATAGAAATCAAATGAATTGTGAATTCTTCTTACCTCACACATCTTATGTTTTTTAACGCAGAACTGCAGTGTTGGGAATCATCATCTATCAACAGATGTATGAGGTAAGAAGAATTCACGATTAACTTGACTTTTATTAAGAAAACCTCGTAATGTAAAAATTCCCAACTTTATTATATGAATGTTAATATTATTCATTTTTAAACATCTTAATGATGACAAATTATATGAACTTTAAAGAGTTATTTAAAATTGAGTTCAATAAAATGTTTTTACATCTCACCTTATAAAGTTCTGTGTTTTCACAATACCAGTTTCAAATGCCTTTGCCTTCATCTTCAGTCAAACTCAAACTGTTAAAATTTTGCCATTACCACCATCTTCCAAACTGCCATCTGGTGCTAATTTTATGAACTTGGAGGTTAAATTTTACTCGGCATGAACTTCAAAATTCATGGACCTACATTTGTTCTTCTGATTTTATTTCTTTTTCCAAACTGTTAATTCCAAAGGCTTCTCCAATTATTGTACTTTCATAAGCTTCTCTAAATGTTTCAGAAGTTTAGGCCGGTATTCTAGAACCAAGCTCTATAGGCCATGCCTTCTTCTGTAAGCTTAGGCTCTCTTCCTTCAATGTGTTTCCGAAAACTTTTTTAAATAAATATCTTGTTAGCACATGATGTTGAATAGAGTGAGCCAGTTAGACTAGGTTCTACATGACCCATATAATTAACCATGGAGAGATGTGCTGAGAGTTGCTCTTTGCAGAAAGCTTGTTCCTTGAATACTGGCCTTAGTTTCTCTTCCGATTATGTAATTCTCTAACAAGCTATGAGCTCTAATTTCCAATTTTTTAATTTCACCATTTCTAATACAGTAAAACTTGTTTAATCTGGAACGTGAATAACGTGGAAATCTGTCCAATGTGAACAAATTTATTGGTCCCGGCGAAATAATTGTAATTTTGTGTGTATTTATTTTGCATAAAACAGAATCTGTCCAATGTGGAAACAGGAGGATATTTCTACACAATTTGTAAAAAACAATTATAAAGCGGAAAGACAGAAATTAATTAATAAATTAATGAGTCATTTTAACATCTTACCTCATATTTCATGTTTTTCAAACACGGTAACTATAGTTTTCAAATGATCTTGTCATTCATTTTCAACCGCCATTATGACTACCGGATATTCGTTGGAATCTCCCTCTATAACGTTGCCATCTGGTGTTGATTTGATTCGTCAAATCAACACCAGATGGCAACGTTATAGAGGGAGATTCCAACGAATATCCGGTAGTCATAATGGCGGTTGAAAATGAATGACAAGATCATTTGAAAACTATAGTTACCGTGTTTGAAAAACATGAAATATGAGGTAAGATGTTAAAATGACTCATTAATTTATTAATTAAGAACCTCATAATGTGTTTCCCAATTTTAACTTTGAAGAAATTAATTAGTTTCCACTTCATTGATTTCCCGTTAAGCAAAAAAACATTAAGGAATTATTCCTGACACTGGGTGAAGTAGAGATTCTACCTGTACCTGAAATTTTATTTCAGCCTCACTGCACACCCGTTATGCGAAATACAGATACCTGTCTTACAAATAACTATTGCACTGTAAAATCTTAAATGAGTTTAAGTTCTGAGACCGATCTTTCACAGATAGTGTTCTGAATTTACAGAATAAAGATGGCTAAAACGTATGTATCATTGTCATTAAACAAAAAAAGTAAAATTGACTGAAGATAAATCTCCGAATTTCCGGACCGATGCTCAAAGTCAATCTCTAACTGTTACTAAATACCTAAGGAATAACGATTTCAAGGCATATTCAGGTTGGTTGGACAATTTTAAAAGACGACAATTTAGTGTGGAATGAAATTTGCAGTGAATCAAAGGATGTGGATGAAATTGTAGTTAGTGAGTGGAAACCAAAACTGCATACTTTCATTTCAGGATACGCTCCTAAGAGACATTTTTAACGCTGATGAAACAGGACTGTTTTTTTTTTTTGTGTGTGTGTTACTGTCGAAGTCGCTCATAGATACTATACCTCACTTTTCAATTAATTCAAGGTATGAAAAAAGACACGGTACTCTATAATCTAAGATTATTAATAAGTAATTAAGACTGTACATTCTTACCTCTTATGGTTGTTTTTGTCGAACATATATTTCAAGGCTTCTGAGCCCTATCGTCAGCGAATACAGACTGAATTTTCTCAAGTTGTCGGCCCTGATTCTTGATTCCTGCTCTCTGCCTCTGGTCCAATGAATTTACTAATGAGATTCCTTTCTCCGCAGAATTTCAAAATTCATAATTCCCGAAGAAAGGAATCTCATTAGTAAATTCATTGGACCTGAGGCAGAGAGAGCAGGAATCAAGAATCAGGGCCGACAACATGAGAAAATTCAGTCTGTAATCGTTGACGATAGGACTCAGAAGCTTTAAAACATATGTTTGACAAAAAATAACCATAAAAGGTAAGAAGTAAAGTAAAGTAAAGTGATCCCACAACAGGCCTCAGGAGACCCTTGGGGTAGTAGGAGGTTAAGGCTCCCACTTTTTCTAGACAATCGGCACTTGATGTCAGCCCTGCGTGACGGCCGCCTTTACCCCAGAACAGGCGTCTGGTACTCATTTCCGTTAGAGGCTGAGTCGACCCCATGGCCATAGTGCCGCCAGAGGGTTTGGGTCAGTTTAAAAATCCCGACCCCAACGGGACTTGAACCCTCGACTCTCCGGCTTGTAGCTCAGTGCCTTAACCACTACGCTACGGCGTGCCCCTAAAAGGTAAGAATGTACAGACAAAATATCTTGCTTATTAAACGAACTTCTTAATCTTATATATAAAAATTAATGTTTGTTTGTTCATACTTTATGCACGGCCATACCGTTCATCCGATTGTGATGGGGTTTTTTGCAAAATGTTCAGGAGATTCTCGGGATGAACATAGGCTATAAGAGAGTTGTGATACTCAACTCCTACACCCTTAAAAATCACCTTTTGTAGTGGAAAACGTGAAAAAAGTAGCTCTTTGGACGCTTAAATGGCTTACGCTGCCTAAACCATAAGAAATACACAAGATTAATGTACACAGAATTGAATATCTCAAAAATATCTACAAAAAAGTCCACGACAGCATATGTTTATCTCTTATGGATAACTCACAAAAACCATTTTTGTCTTTCATTGATACCAAGAGTCCCTTATCTCTTACGGAACTCACAATAACTATTTTTGTCTTTCATTGATACCAAGAGTCTCATGCCATAGCCGAGTGGTTAAGGCAAGAAGTCTTGGCACAGAACTACGGGACTTATGCTGGTTCGAGTCTCTATGGGGGGAAGAAATTTTTCTCATGGAATATCGGCCAGTATGGGTCAGAAATGGAATCTAGCTGGCGAAAAAAAAAATTGTTTTGACTCTCACCAATTTATCTTTTTTTTTCACTCTAATATAATTGTTATATGACGGTTCTTAATTTATCTGCAAAGGAGGGTACAATTCTAATGTTCATGACTATGTGACGTCATCATTCACACTTCTTGAGCCACAACAGAAGGCTGTAAGAAGTTTTCTTGCGAACTTATTTAATAATTGAGTTATGTAGAAAGGAAATAACACTGAGGTTTTTTAATATTTTTTATTTCACTCACCTCATACTTCATATGAGGTGAGTGAAATAAAAAATAAACAAAACTATTTAATAATATCTAATTATGTCCTAATTTCTGAATTTTATGGTAAAAAAGTAACATATTTTTATCGTCCGCCCATGACATGAGAATTGAACGTTTGGGCAGGACAACGTCTGCCGGGTACGCTAGTATAAGTTAAATTCAAATGTTTCATACCTCTCCTCATAATTGATCTTCTAAGTAGATCACAATTTCGGGTTCATGGCGAACTCATCTTCAGTACCATTTCGTCGACTGATGTTATGCCGATTGGAAGAACCACTTCTTCTTCTCTCTTAATGTTACTTCATATTGTATTTTAAAATTATTAACAAGTTTTAGTTTTTTGTATAATGCGGAACTTTGTCTAATGTGGGGGGAGAAAAAATGGTCCCATGCGATTCTGCTTTGAGCAAGTTTTACTGTTTGGGAGAAAATATTTATTCAGAAGAACAAATTTAAATCCATGAATTTCGACATTCCGGATGAACGTGACCTCATCTCGAAGTTCATCAAATCAATACCAGATGGCAACGATATCTCGAAGTTCATCAAATCAACACCAGATGGCAACGTTACAGAGGGAGATTCCAACGAATATCCGGTAGTCATAATGGCGGTTGAAAATGAATGACAAGATCATTTGAAAACTATAGTTACCGTGTTTAATAAAACATGATATATGAGGTAAGATGTAAAAATGACTCATTAATTTATTAATTAAGAACCTCATAATGTGTTTCCCATTTTTAACTTTGAATAAGTTTTACTGTATTTCTAAAGTGTTATTTGCCACTGTAATTTTGATTAAATATTATATATTTATGAATAATATATATATATTTCTTTTAAAAGTTGGCATGTGTATGATGTGCTGACATTGTAGACAAGCATTAAAAAAAGTCATTGATATCAGCTGTGAAAGCAGACACTTGGCAGACCTGCTTATATATATTATATGAATTGTGAACTGAAAAAAAATATTGTTACTTATGTTATTTGATAAGGACATTTAAAAAATATATAAACATTATTATGTGGAATTTAGTTATAAATTGGCATACATATGACAGTGCCAGGGAAATCATGGTTAAATTGCAAACCATATTTTTTAGAGAAACTAAGAAATTATGTGTCTATGGAGTGACATGCCTTATAAGGTCCTTGGCCTGCAATCCGGCTGCTGATCTCACATCCACATGTGTTAATCATAGAGGTACATGTTTATCCAGCCAGTATATAGGTGACATATGGTAACATGTCAGATCCCTCAGCCGTTATAGCTGAGTTTCTCAACCTGGAGCCGCTACTTATTGTAGCTGGGTGGGTAGCAGTCCCATACTGGCTGAAATTCCATGAAAAAGTTTCTCCCTTCATTGGGATTCAAGCCCTGTAGCTCTGCACCAAGGCACCATGCCTTAAACTGCTCAGTATGGCGTGGGATAGGAAATGATGATGATAAAAAAAAAAATTTGTGATTTTGATCCATCTGTTAGAATGAATTTTGAACTTGTGATCACTAGATGGAGCATTCTGGTTCCCGAACATGATTGGAAAGTTATCGGTTAGATTGCCTGGAAGGCTGAACTTTGAACTCTGATGTTGGAACCTTGATTCGCAGAGCAATGAAAGGTATAATTCGGTACATAATAATGGAACAGAACTAGCATGTGCGAGTCTATTACTAAATTATCAGTATTGTACTATACGACCACATTTTGCAGTTCTATATACCTGTACATCTTTCTTACGTCAGAGGTACACTAGGAAAAACTACCAACTCAAAATAATTAAAATAAGCCTCATAGTGTTATTTCCCACAGAGTACCAGAGAAGAAAGCGGACAAGTTTCACTTACATGCCACAAGTGGCGCTAGTGTAGAACTAAAGTGATCCCACAACAGGCCCGGAGGCCCTTGGGGTAGTAGGAGGTTAAGGCTCCTACTTTATCTAGACAATTGGCACTTTATGTCAGCCCTGCATGACGGCCGCCTTTACCCCCAGAACAAGCCTCTGGTACTCGTTTCCATTAGAGGCTGAGTCAACCCCAGGGCCATAGTGCTGCCAGAGGGTTTGGGTCAGTTTAAAAATCCTGATCCCAACTGGACCTGAACCCTCGACCCTCCGGCTTGTAGCTCAGTGCCTTAACCACTACGCTACGGCGTGAAATTATTTCAATTTTTTTCTGGTATTAATATGAAATTCAGCACCATCTCGTGAATAATCATGGAATTGAACTATTATAGGAATTTGTATTTCTTTTTCCAAGGCTTCATGTTTGTATTGGAGTACAATAAACTAGTTGTAACCGTTTAGTAGTAGGCACCACATGTGGTGGTTACGTCACCCATTGAGAGAAAGTAGGTATAGGAAGGAAGGAGAAATGAACCCCTAGGCCTCGAGTACTCTAATACCATCAGGGTCGAAAGAAACAAGAGGTCAGTCAAGGGAGACTGGATAGAAAAGTTGAAAGAGGGAATTGGTATGGGGAGGAGAAGTAATACCAATTCGGTCAAAAAAAGAAAAACTCACCAAGCTGACCAGTGCTTGTTGGTGAGTCCAGCTTTTGTAGAAGAGACCAGCCTTTCTGCTAAATATTGGAGTGCAAGAGAGCGAATGATTTCATTATCAAGTGCTCGACATTAGATACCAACCAACCAACCAACTATTATAGGAATTAAATTTGAATTTATATTATAGGAATATATAACATATTAATTAATCTTATATCATGGAATTATTTGTACTCAGACCTAAAGATTTTTTTTAATTTTTAACAGAAGGGAAGAATGGAAATAAATAAAAAAATGTTAATTTACTTTCGTTTATTAAAATTTAAAAACGTGCATTATGAGCTCTTTTAATAAATACATACAATTGACCTACCCCCTTATTCTCACATACATATTTTATACAATATTTATTAAAGAATCTTATCCATGTCGTACATCTGAAATCCATTATAAAGTCACATTTTTAAAATGTTTGTTAGAAATGGCTGTACTCTAACATTACTCTTCCTAACCTAACAAATCTTAGAATTTTATCACTTCTAGTAGGTTTATCTTTGAAAATAGATTCACATTAAAAATGTAAACAAGCTTGAATTTGCTTACAAATTAGAGTAAAATAAAATCCAAGTAATTATTTTAACTTTTGATAATATATAATTTCTACAGTACCGTCTACATAGAACGAAAGGATAGCAGTTAAAAATTGAAATTTACAAAATGGCTAATTTTCCATAATCCCGAGTGAACACGCCGTGCGCCTTGCATTTGTTTTATTTAGTTACGCATTCTGTTACTATGAAACAGCGCTACCATTGTAGTTTATCGTAAACGACCAAAATTTTTTAGATGTCACTGTACCCACTTTTCCCTCTATTCGAAGTTTCTCTGTTATTTCCTACATATATTTAACCTGATCAGATGTTCATTTGGGAGCTAAAATGTTTCCTCTGGTGATCACATAAGTAGATGAACACCAATTCTTGAAAAATGAATCAGTTTTAGAGCTGTATAATTTAAAAAAGTAATTTCCCATAATTCCCAATTTTCAAATTGTGAACTTCAATTGCTTTCAAAAATGTTATTTTTTTAATGGTCAGAATTTTAGGCCATATTAAAATGCACTTTAAACATAAATTTGATTTTCCTTCAGATGGTCACATTTACAGTGCATAAAATGCAAGAAAGTGATTGATGTTTCTGATCCCAGCTTGTGCGAACATCACAGTGTTGTCAAATGTACTCCTACTTGCTATCGATCTCCAATGGTGCTACACGCAAACCTATTTCTTTTAAACTTGGTGATATATTTATACAGTGGTGTTTGAATGCAAGATTAGAACGTTTAGAATATGCAGATGATGCTTGTTTACTAGCCCATCGATTTACTGATATAAATGCAAAACTCCAAGAAACTGGCAGCAAATGCTGGACTGAAAATAATTTTTTGTTTATTCGATGCCCTAGGTTGTCATTTCGATATTTCTGATGTTTTCTCCTTGCATTGGTATTGGCGTAATTGAATTCTTAAACATTGATCAGTAAGGCAAGTCTCCCTACATGTGCACAATCACTTTCTTGCACCTCACATACTGTAAGTAAAAGGAATTACTTGATCTTTTTATTATTATGTTAATGCTTCTCACTGAAGGACAAATTATATTTGAAGAGAAAAATTATACACTCAGGCTAGGATTTGAACACAGGACCTTTGGCTTTCTTGGCCAATGCTCTACCCCAGCCTGAGCATATAATTTTTTTTTTCTTTCTCTCTTCAAATATAAAAGGAATCATGCCTCTGGTCCCAAGGATCGCAGGTTCAAATCCGGCCAGGGTCGATGGATTTTTTAGGATGGAAAAATCCAAGGAGCAAGTCCTCCGGGAGGGACTTTAAGCCATGGGTCCTGAGTCTGAAGATTTTCAGGCTTGTAAAATATCCTTAAGCCTGAATGAAAAGGCCTCTAAGCAAAATTTATCAAATTTTCCCGTCCTAGTACTACCTTGGTTTCCTAGATGTCAGTATGAGGTGGAACGCTGACCACGGACCACTCAAATGACATCTATACGAAAACAAGTGTAACTAAATTAGTATGGTTCAAATTCTTCCCTGTAGGGGGAGAGCGCCTAAATCTCTGTTAAGGGAAACATCGGCTTACAAGATACAAGAAGATAAAAAGGAATCATTATTTAGTTATTAATTAATGGTATGATAAGCTACAAGGCATTTAGCCTACCAACTATCTGCTGACCTCACATCCACATATGCTAAATAAATAGGTGATGTACAGTCAGCATGTCAGGTTCCTCAGTTATTATAGCTATTTTCCTCAACCTGAGCTCTACTTATTGTAGCCATCCAAATATCTCATGATGCTAATTTGACACCAGTCCCATGGTATTGTGAAAAACTCTAAATTTTTAGGTGAGTTTTTAAAAATTTACTCTGGCCAATATTAAATAATTATACGTTTCATATATTTATATGATTAAAACATGGTGGTCCTATAATGCCTAATTGAATGTTAGAACCTATTATTTAAATTCATTGGAGATAATTTTTTAAAAACTCACTTCACAAATTTTGTGCTTTTCACAATATGACGGTTTCAGACGACATCTCATTCATCCTCAGTCACAACTCCGACTGATGAAATTCTTCGGCTGTCAACTATTCTATTGTCAACATCTTCTGTGCTGCCATCTATGGTTGAATTTATAAACTTTGAAATTACATTTTGTTCGTTAAGGATATAGAAGTTCATCGATCTATATTTATTTTTCTGAATGTATAACTTCTCCCAAACTGTCTATTCTAAAGGTTTATCCAATTGTTTTAAAAGTTTTGCTTCTCTTCCAATTTTATGTTCTAGTAAACTCATCATCCTCCTCTTATCGTGTCCTCCTTTTGGAAGGTCAATTCCAAATATGCTTCCAACCATCTCTATCTTCCCATCTACTAAACTATGTGCAGCAATTGAATATTTATATATTTCTAAAATGTTCTTTAGTATGAATTTCCAAATTCCTTTTAGTTTTTCCTATATAAACTTTACTGTAATATTGTTTATTTTTTATTTCACTCACCTCATACTTCATAACTCCTAGCATACCCAGGGTTTCGTCACATCCTTTGTGACATTCTCAATGCTGTGTCACGTTCACAACTGACGTCCGGCTGCCTTCTATCCTGCAGACTGAACTCCGCAATCATTACAACTTATTTCATAAATTCCAGATTTCGTACTATCTGGGACATTAACTTTTTTATTCGTACTTAGAAGATTACCCAGACTAAATTTATTTATTAGTGCAAAAGTAATACTGTATTTGTCAAAAAAAAATTAAAATTTTCTATGCATTCCAGGATGGTAATTTTCTTGGCTTTTTTTTTTTCTCCCCCTTTTCTGTGAAAATTTGTAGGGTAGTATATGCTTTAAGCTTTTTTTTTTCTGTTTTTATTTCCTTAACTTACTTGAAATGAACTTATCAAAACCATTTAAGCTAGCTTTATTTAACTTTCACAGGGAAAAAACACTATGAGGTTTAATTTAAGAATTAAATTAATGTTTTTATTACCTCACCTCGTATTCTTTTTCTTCTAGACTGCAGTTTCTGAGCTTATCTCTATCGTCAGTAGCCTCTGATCGACTGGTGTTATGTCGTTTCTTGGCGGTTTTCTTCTTCCTTCTATCGGTGGATTGATGAACCTCTGGACCAGGTCAAAATTTGCAGGAGTTTCAAAATTCATGAATTTATCTTTCTTGTTTCTTGTTAAACAGGAAAGATAAACTCATGAATTTTGAAACTCCCTTGTTAAACAAGAAAGATATACTCATCCATTTTGAAACTCCTGCAAATTTTGGCCTGATCCAGAGGTTCATCGGTCCACCGATAGAAGGAAGAAGAAAACTGCCAAGAAACGACATAACACCGGTCAATCAGAGGCTACTGATGATGGAGATAAGCTCTGAAACTGCAATCTAGAAGAAAAAGGATATGAGGTGAGGTAATAAAAACATTAATTTAATTTTTAAGCTGACATTGTTTAAGATATGATTATATTCTTTCCTGAAATTTTCTTCATTTAATGGGATATTCGTCAATCTGTGTATTAGACTATTAAATATTGCATCTTTATGTGCAATGTGATTGAATCCCGATGTTTTAATTTAATTATCTGTATGTTTCTACACATATCAAATTAATTTTTTTTGTCTGATCATTCCTAATTTAATATAGATCCAAAAATGGGATTTTATTTTCTTCTTCTAATTCTATGATTCATCCTGTAGATTTAGTAATTTCAAAGAATCTTCGCCATATTTAGAATTTATTATTGAAAAGATATCATCAATGTATCTATACCAAATCTTAAATATCTATGGGTATGCATTAGTGATTTGACACTCCAGGTAACTCATAAACAAATTAGCCAAAAATGGTGAAAGTGGATTGTCCATCGACAAACTTGAAACTTGTTTGTAAAATTTTCCATTGAAAGTAAAATAAGAATTACTGACACAAAGCTTTGTAAGGCATATATATTCTTCTATTACTTATTTTTTTTATTTTAGAGAGGTCAACCACTTTTTCAAAAAAAATTTAACATTTTCTCAATTGGAATACTAGGAAATGAGATGAGTTTTTAAAAAATTATCTCCGATGAATATAAATGATCATAACCTCATAATGTTTACTTCCCAACATTAATTTTAATATAGTTGTAACCTATGTTTATATATTAAATTTCGGAATTTTTAACACTATGAGGTTCAATTCATAAGGATTAAATTAATCGTGATTTCTTCTTACCTCATACTTCTATGTTTTTTTAAACACAGCACTGCAATTTCGGCGACCCATCGTCACCTGTTTTCATGACTGTCAATTTTTTCTTTTGCCGGTAATTATTCAAACTGCCATCTGGTGTTCTTTTGAATGAATCATTTTCTAAACTGCCATCTGTTGTATTTTTGAAGAACTTTGTAATCAAGCTCGGTTTGTCCGGAATCTCGAAGTTCATGGTTCTAGTATGTTTTTTTTTAATATATATTTTTTCCCAAACTGTTAAATCTAAAGGTTTAGATAGATGTTTCAAAAGCCTTAAAAAAGAACACTTTAGAAACATATAGAATGGAGAAATTGAAAAATCAGCTATAGCAGCACATAGTTTATTAGAGCATCATAGGATTGAAAAAGAAGCAAAACTTTTGAATTTTATACAGAATTTTAATGTTTACACATCTTTCTGTGCCTAAAGTTTTATTTATCTTCTCCACTCATCTCTCTCCATCCAATCCATGTCCTCCAGTCCCCTTGCTCTCATTCCAGTTCTTATTTCCTGCATCCACGAGTTTCGATGTCTTCCTCTCCTCCTCCTTCCAGGTGGACACCATTCCAATGTTTTCCTGGGTAATCTTTCTTCTTGCATTCGTCGTACGTGCCCATACCCATTTAATTGCTTATACTGTATATAATCTACTATTGAATAACCAATATTCATTTTTTTCTCTTATGACTGTATTTCTTATTTTGTCTAATTTTGAACATCTTGCTGCTCTCCTCAAGAAATCCATTTCCATGACATAAGTTTTTGTTGAATTTCCAAACTTCAGCTCCATGTGTGACAGTACTTCTCACTATTAAATTATGTATTTGTAACTTATTTTTCCTGGTTATATGTCTGTTCCGTAAGACTCCATTCATCATTGCTGTTATTGCTCTACTTTTATTTATTCTGTTCTTAATATCACTTTCTTGTTTATCCTCTTTATCTAATTTTACTCCCAGATATTCAAATTCTTCACATCCTCTAATATACCCCTTTTCATCTTCTAATATCAAATTTTCGGTTTCGGCTCCACATCCCATATAAAATGTTTTTTCTAAATTTATTTTCAAACCCCAGTTATCGTATTCGTCCAATAATTTTCTGAACATAAACTCTATGTCTTGATATTCTTGAGCAATTATTATCTGGTCATCCACAAATAATAGTGTATATATTGTATCTGTTGATCCATCTCCAATTGGTACTCCCATTCCTGAACATTTTTTGCTCCAGTTTGACAGTGCTTTATGTATAAATATCTTAAATAATGTTGGTGATATGCTACAACCTTGACGAAGGCCTTTTGTTACTTTAATTTCTTCTGATACATATTTTCCAATTTTAATTTTAGATACTGCATTTTTATACAGATTTTTTATTGCATTAATAATTGTATCATTTATGGCCATATCTTATAATGCTTCCCACAACTGTTGTAAACGTACAGTGTCATATGCCTTTTCTAAATCCACAAATGTGAAATGAACTTGTTGGTTGTTATTATTCGTCTTTTCAATCAATTGTTTTACCACAAATATGTGATCAATTGTACATCTCTCAGACATAAAGCCTGCTTGTACTTCATTTTCCTTATGTTTATAATTTTCTTCCAAATAGTATTTGATTATTTTTCCATATATACGGCTAAAAACATTCATTACGGTGATTCCTCTATAATTATTGCACTCATCCTTTCTTCCTTATGAATGACTAATATCAACCCAATTTTCCATTTTACTGGTACATCTTCTCCGTTTAGGCATCTCTCAATAAGGCTCTTTAACAATTCAAATAATTTACTTGTACCATATTTAATTAATTCTGGCTGTACTCCTTCTTCCCCACAAGCCGTTCCATTTTTTAAACTTCCAATTGCTATCTCTACTGTCTCAATATCTAAATGTATACTCGTTCTGTTTTGATCATCCGTTTCCTCTGCAATTCCACTTAAAAATTCCAAATGATCTTCCATCAATAGCTTGCTAAAATATAATTTCCATTAATTTAAAGAAATTCCCTGAATATTTATTTTATTGTGTCCTGGCTTTCTTAAATTTTTCAAAGTTCTCCATGCCTCTGAACATCTTTTTCCTCCAATATAAGTCTGAATTCTTTGACAGGTTCTTTCCCAATATTTATTCTTTTCTTCTGTCACCTTCTTTCTTACCTTTGCTTCTGCTTTTTATACTCCATTTTGTCCGTCAAATGTTTTGTACTTAACCATTTAAGATATTTACTTTTTTTATCATCTACATCATTCTTAATCTCCTTGTTCCAAAAATAAGTTTTCTTATTCTCCATTTCCTTTTCTCCCAAAGCTTCCCTATCAGCCATATGTATATTTTCGACAATATACTGATATTGTTTTTCAGGAGTATCAAATGTATTTTTAATTAACTTTTTGTCCAGCCTCTTGCGGTAAAGGTATAAAATACTATCGTCCTCTAACAACTGAGTATTATATAGAGGTGTGTGCATAATTTCTGATGTCTCCAATTTCTCTTTCGCATCGTTACTCTTATTAAAATATGGAACAAATATTTTTCCATTTACCAAATAATGATCACTGCCACTGCACTGCCACGGTTTTGGGGCCTCTATAACACTCTACCTACGTGGGCAACAAAAAAATTGCGTCCTCCAAATCTCCCTATAATTGATGCATCCACACTGGTATCTAAGCGGCTAAAAAATACTGTCCCATGGATCAAAAAATGCCCTGGTGAAGATGTCCTTTTAAAGTGTCATTAGGCCGATAGCAATTTCCTTAATATCGATTTTAAGGTACAAACCAAAAAATCAAACCCAAAAAGTAAATAATAGGGTAAGATTACATCATTTTACTCCCACTAAAAAGTCGAAGCAAAAAAAAAAAAAAAGAAAAGGACATATATGTAAGTATGGTGTATGAGATAGACAAAGTGAAAAACAGCAGGAACATTACTTGAAAATGTCGTGCAATAAATGCTATTATAGGTAATTAAAATTTTTATCAACTCTATTAAAAGAAGATATTAAGAATGAAAAGTATTTTATAAATTATTATACAGTATATACGTTTTATTTATTATAATTTACACTAATTCTATTAAAGATTATTACAGATCTCTCTGCCACCTATGTGAAAGGGCTGTACTACAACGCGTCGGTGCAGGAAGTTGTAATTTGTTAGTTCATTCTGGCAATCACTTGAGGTCTCTGTAGTTTAGGCATCACCGATTAACATTTTCGTCGGCAATCCCCACAGAGTATCAAACATATTGCTCTTTGGGCAATTTCTATCGTTTTCGCTGCTTGCGCCTTCCTAAAAATCAAATCGCTAAAGTCGATATCATAGTATGTGATCGATATCAAATAATCGATTCTTTTGTTTCAAGAAAGTTGGTTTCTGTTTGTCATATTTGACAATATTAAACTTGGATGATAATTTAGAATAAGAGAATACTGTTTCATATTTGTGGAAAAATTTTCAGAACATATGGCTATTCTTGTACGTTACTCCGTTAAAGTTGTTATGTTCTAGGTATTACATAAAGGTATAATAATTCGGAGTATTCTGTGCAATTTTAATTAGTAAATCCAGCTTTTATAACATTGCTTTCATGCATTTCTTTGAAGTTTTTGTTGAACATTTTGTTTTGAGATTTATGTGATGTCAGTGGCTGTATCTTTGTGTATATTACGATTTGAATTAAAGGATGAAGATTATGGTGTAGACTCTAAAAAACAAACAGGTAAATTAAATTTTTTATAAAATAATTTAAATTCCTTAATATAGAATGTATTGTATAATTTAATAAGATTATATTATATTTTTTAGCGTATATGAATAATCATTGAAATTAATGACCATATTCCAGACATTCCTGTTACAAATCAATTTTGCAAATTTATTGCATTATAAATAAGAAGGTGGAAGAAGGAATAACTATGAATGTTACAGTGGTAGAAACTTGTGGAGCAATGGCAGCTGAGAAGACTGATAAGACTCGCCATGCACGTGGACGCCGTGAAATGCGTGACATTACTATAGAGACATATTCACGAGAACCCGAAGATGTAAGACCTCGTGGCTTAATTCCAGGATCAGAATCTGCACCCAAGCCACAAACTTCTAGTGAAGGTATGTTATTACTAGAGCTAGGAATTTTAGGTGCTGCACCTTAATTTTATTTTGTTACTACAATGCTCAAATTAGCTTATCTTGCAAAGAAAACATTAAATAAATGCCCCTAAATATGTTTTAGTTGCACCTTTTTTCAATGCTAGCACTTTTTTGCACCTTTTTAACAATGCAAGCACATTTTGAAACCTTTTTTGTCTCTTAGCAGCATTGTATTTCCAAAATAATGTGTATATTTATTTTTTTTTACATTTCTTCAAATACACTTTCAAGGGTTGGTAACGATGTGTGGTATCAGTCCACGTCACATTACTCCCACTTTAATGCAGTCCCGTTAGGCTATTCCTTTTAAATTAGTTTGCACCTTCTTGCACTACAGTTATGCGAAAGCTATTGTTTAAGCAAGGGAGATTGTTGAGTGCATAAACAAATGTGTCAGTTCAAAATAATATTGACTTGTGCGGTCTGCTGTTTTGCTGAATGACGAGTAAACAGTATGCCAAAACGGAATGTAGGAGTTCACATTCGGTTTTGGCATACTTGTACAAAAAAACACCAGATTACGTTTATATAACACTTTGGCTAGACCAGTGTTGACCTATGGTAGTGAAGCATGGACACTAAAAAGACGAACATGAAAGCAGAATAATGGCTTGTAAAATGAGATTCATGCACAGAACAGTGGGTTACACCAGATGGGATCGGGAAACGAACACCGATATCTTAAAAGAATTGAAGACTATGCCAATTTTGGGATATATTAAACAGTACCAACTAAATTGGAAACACCATCTTGAAAGAATGAGTTCAAATCGGATCCCCAAAGCTGTTTATAATAATATATCAAGAGGACGAAGATCACTGGGCTGTCCTATGAAACGCTGGAGGGAAAATATTCTATAGGATCGTAACAGGCCTTGGCCTAATACTTGGAAGGAAGAAGAAGAAGGCATTGAAATTACTCGACCTTCAAGATGAAACTGTAAAATGTACTATGGAATTGGAAAAGGATAAACAAATCCCATTTTTGGACCTTTACTTAATAAGGGATGAACTACAAAGAAAAATTGACTTCATTATATACAGGAAGGATACTCATCATCATCATCGTCCTTTCAAGTATTAGGCCCAGTGGCCCGTTACGGTCTCCTGCCATCTCCGAAAAGGTCAACCCACAGATCTTCTGCCTCGAGGAATGTAGTGAAGAATTTGTTTTGGTATTCTGTGACGATCCATGCGCTGAATATGGGCTAGCCAATTGTTTCTGTATTCTTGGAGGTATTCAGATATAGTTACAATGTTTAACTCTCTGGCTATTGTTGAATTTCTTTGGTGGTCTAGAAGGCTGTAATATGACGGTCATCCTGAGTTCTGATGGTCCAAGCTTCACTGCCATAACAGATTATGGGTCTAGTGAGAATATTATAGATTTTCATTCTTGTGTGTCTCTGCACTTTTGATGGTTTAAAAACTTGGTTGATAATTCTTAAAGCTTTATTATAGTTTTGTATTTTAAAGGATATATCACATTCCTCATTATAAGTTAGATTATATCCTAAGTATTTAAATGAATTAACTTGCTCTAATATTGAATTCTGAATACAAATTTTACTCCGTACTGGGAATTTCCCTTGAAAGGCCATACTCATATAGACAGTTATATGAAATCTTCAGGTTTCAATCATATTGCACATAAACATACAATTTTCAACAGTTAGATATATAGATTATTAAATGAATTCCCAAATTTAATATATAAAAATGAAGATTTTAAGGAAGAATACAATCACATTTTGAACATAGCCAATTTAAATGGTTTTGGAAAAGAAATAAATATAAATAGATTAAAGAAATTCAGTCAACAAAAAATATAAGAGAATACACTACCCTGCAATCTGATTCAAAGAAAGGAAAACAATTTAAGAAAATTACTTATCTTAAAATACATAACAAATTTCAAAAAATTTTCAAGAAATTTAATATTACATTGGCACCGATAAATAAATTTAGCCTTGGTAATCTATTAATAACTAATAAGAAATTGAACACCCCAGATAGCAAAAAATCTGAAATTTATCAAATTAATTGTAAGCACTGCAATAAAGTATACATAGGAAAAACAAAAAGGAAATTGGACACTCGTACTAAGGAACACTTTAGAAATATTAAAAATTGTGAAATTGAAAAGTCAGCTATTGCAGTACATAGTTTATTGGAGAATCATAAAATTGAAAGAGAAGTCCAACTTTTAAAACATTTGTTTAAACCTTTAGAATTGACAATTTGGGAGAAGATATATATTCAGAAGAAATTTAGATCCACGAATTTCAACAGATGGCAACGTTATTGATGGAGATTCCAACGAAAATCCAGTAGTCATAATGTCGGTTGAAAATGAGAGAGATCCTTCTCTTTAAAACTAGTTCCCATATTTAACCTTTACAATGCTACAAATGGGTATATGCATTGGTAAAGAATATGCTTGCCGTGCTATGGGCGTGTATATCCGTTCTCAATTCAAACGCCTGCTAGTTATATAATACTTATTGCATTGCTTTCAAACTAAGCAGGCATATACTGCCATCTCTTAGGAACCTAAATAAACTTATTCCATATTTCTCCCTGCATTGAGTCGCCCCCTATTAAAAAAAATGCAGACTCATGCACAAAGAAGTAAATTTCAACGCGCTAGCTGCCTGCTGACGGTCACATGATTAAGAATTCCAGGGATGACAAAAATTGCATCTTCAAGTCGTGTTTTTCTTTCCGATGCGGAGTTGGTTCAAGTTTTGAAAACATTAGATTCTGATTTATCGGATATTAGTGATTGTGATGATGCAGTATACATTCCTGAAGTGGTGATAGTGATATTGAAGAAAATGATTCCATACCGGTACTGCAGTCGCCAAAAAGAAATCGTGGTTCAAGTGATTTATTCCAGTGGCGTAGCGGAAATTTTATGCCTACTGTTCACAATTTCAACAGTGAAAATTCAAGGCTTAAGTGATGATTCTAAAGTGTTTAGTTATTTTGAATTATTTTTTCCTCTAAGTATCATGCAGCTTATTTCAGAAGAAACTAATAAATATTATTTATAAGTCAGAAAATACGATTTAGAAAATTACTTTCATTACATATTTGTACATCCCTAATTAAAAATTACACTCGTAAATAATTTTTTAATTTTTTATTATTTCACTCACCTCATACTTCATAACCTCTTGCAGACCTAGGTTTCATCACAACTTTTGTGACATTCTCAATGCTGTGTCACCTCCGCGCCATCTGATGGCTGACCGACGAATTTCCTAATCTGTCCTCTCTCCTTATAACTGGGTATTTCAAAATTCATAGTTGTATTTTCATTCTTGCATATGTAAATTTTTTCCCAAATTGTGAGTTCCTTCGGTTTTTCCAATTGTTTAAGTAATTTTGTTTTGGTTTCTATTCTATGTTTTTCTGACCAGGCATGTGCAGCTATTGCAGATTTTTCGGTTTCTCCATTTTTAACATTTCTGAGGTGAAAAACAATGTCAGTTGAGAAATTCTTTCACGAAATTGGTCAGTTTGTCTTTTACTGTTGTCCGTTCTTTAGGCATCGTGTAACGACTGTTCTAAAGGCAAAAAAAAAAGCCACATACACTTGTCGCACAACTTTGTCTTTGAAGCACCTGTCTGTGAACGACGACTACAGACTGAATTCAGCGTTATCAACATAAAAAATAATAAATATGTGTCATGAAGTTTGTCCATTTCAATTAATTTCATTGAAATACAAAGTTCTTCTTCTTCTTCCTTCCAAGTATCAGGCCAAGGCCTGTTACGATCCTATAGAAAATTTTCCCTCCCCGGGAAATTCTCGTATAAGACTTGAAAGCATAATAATAGTCCCTTCGATTGGTTGCTGGCCAAAGGAAGGCAAGACCAGTGATGGGGCTGCCATCTTATAGCCTCTGGTCAGGCTTTTCTGGAGAAGAAAAGAAAATAAAGGAAAGAAGAAATGGAAGAAAGGAAAGACTCCCTAGCCCTCGGATGCCCTAATAGCGTCGGGGTTGAAAAAAACAAGAGTTAACCAAGAGAGATTAGATAGTAAAGTTAAAAGAGTGCAAAACACAAGTAAGTGGAAGAAATGTTTTGCTCAGCTTGGGCACCTTGTGGTCGCCATCCACATATCCCCTAGATGAGGACCCCTGAGGGTAAATTAATTTCGAGAAAAATGGCAAATAGGCATTTATAGGCATTATAAGCTGAAATAGGCATTTATAGGCAAAATGAACTTCATGGAAAACAACTCTAGGGTCGTTGGTATTTACTTATATGAAATCACTTTTACAATATCTATAATAAATAACTCAACTAAAAGTATATAGAACACTGGCTCTTCCAACTCTTGTATGGTAGCGAAATATGAATGTTGAAACAGAAGGATATACAGAGACTTAGATCTGCTGAAATGAGATACCTTCGGAGGACTGCAGGATACACACTACTAGATCACAAAAAAAATGAAGACATCTAAGAAGAATCACACATGGAACCTTAAGAAAACAAAATTTCTGATTGTAAGTCAAAATGGATGCAACATGTTCATCTAATGGAAGATCACAGAATACCCAAACAAATGTTAAGATATCAACCTGCAGAAAGAAGAAGACCAGGAGGTCCACTCAAAAGACTTCTGGATGGTGTTTCTCTTGAGGCCGAAACAGGTCAACAAATGGCCTAAATTTGTGAATGTACTATGATGATGATGATGAATAACTATAGACATTTTCCCTAACATCCGGTCTCTAGTCATCATCATCATCTTCTTCAAGGTATGGGCCTGTTGGCCCATTCTTCTCCCCGATGCACTATATACTGCAGGTGCAGGTCGTCTGCAGCATATAGTGCACCAGGGAGCGGAACGGGCCAACAGGCCCATACCTTGAAGAAGATGACGACATTCTCATTAGGTATTGCAGTCACTGTATACAATTATTTTGCTTATAAAAACTGTTAATTGTCAAGATAGTGTATTAAATAAATTATCTGATGGAACCTACATTCTATAAGACATACACTTGAATGTTTGCCTGTATATTATATGTAATTCTAACTCATTGGCACTATCGAACCCATAGGTTCATGGTCGCACAGACATAAGCTCTCCATACACCCCTATCCTGAGCTAATGTTTTTCAATCATTCCCTGTGTAATCTACTTCCCTCAAATCGTAGTTAATATTATTCTCCCACCTCATTCTTGGTCTACCAACAGGGCGTTTTTCCTCTGGTTTTCCTACAAGAAGCTTCCATTCCCCATTTTTGTATTATCCAACTGTAGGTAGAATGAAAAGGAGCTTCAACATAAGGTTTAAAGAGCATTGTAATGATTTCTTATACGCATATGGAAAATCTAATTATCATCATCATCATCATCCCTCCAGGGATTAGGCAATTGCCCGTTCCGACTTCATAATGCATCAGCCCAAAGTCTTCCAACATCACGTCTTCCTCTTGCTTGATAATTTCTTGCTAACAATGGATATCTTTCCTTACACATTCCATCCATGTGATCAATCCATTTCTGTCTGTAATTCATGACTTTAACCAATAAAGGCTGTACTTTCAATTCTTCTCTTATATCCTCATTTCTTATTCTATCAAGTCTTGTACATCCTTTTACTTGTCTTAGGAACCTCATCTCTGTCGTCTGTATTCTATCTTTCTGTTTTTTCACTGGAGCCCAAGTTTCACATCCATGCAATATTGTGGGAACCGCCATAACATTATACATTTTTATCTTGGTTTCTTTTCTAATTTTATTTTTGAATGTTCTCTGTATTGTTCCACACACCGTCTGAAATTTATTTATTTTGGAGTCAATATCTCTTTCCACATTGTAGCCAACATCACAGCCCAAATATTTGAAACAAGTCTAATTATGCTTAACATAATAAATGCAGGTCATAGAATGAACTTAAGAGAAGATACCCTACATTAGTACACAAAGAGGGAAATCTGACTAAAATCATAATATTGTGCACCATGCTCTGCTAGCAAAAATTGCACCCTGCATTCTGCTAACATTTTTGCAACCACTCGCGTGTTCGTGCGGGATCATATCAATCTTTTTATAATTACCTTGAGTTTGAAAGTATAGAGTGCTTAAATCAACATACCTTTTGCCCGGGCCCATAGAAGGTAAGATTAATCCACCTTTCCTTAATAAATTATTAAACATATGGTACTGCACTATGGCCCTAGGGTCGGCTCAGCCTCTAACAGAAATGAGTACCAGACGCTTGTTCTCGGGATAAAGGCGGCCGTCACGCAGGGCTGGCAACCCGGCTGACATAAAGTGCCGATTGTCTAGAAAAAGTGGGAGCCTTAACCTCCCACTACCCCAAGGGCTTCCGGGCCTGTTGTGGGATCACTTCACTTTACTTTTTTACTGTAAGCTACACAGTATTGCAATCGTGGAAGCTAGAAGGAAAAAGGGGGTTAAATTCACTTGAGAAAGCTTTGGAACTTTATATCAATACCTGACATGACTAGCTACGCAATCAATAAACAAAAGTTACCTAAAAATAGCTTATCTTTAATAAGAGTCAAAAGTCAGATAAATGAAAACAACAAAAGATAGTTTTCTTGACCATTGAAAAATAAGTTAAGAAAGAAATAATAACATTATCGTATTCACGTAGACTTTCACGGCCTGAGTTGCCATGATGATCCCGAAGAAGATTTTCGGGATGTAGGCCGTGGTCGTGAGGCTTGTAGTTCCCCGATGTTTCGCCAGAGACTGCGGCTGGCATCCTCAAGACAACCCTTGAGGATGCCAGGTGCAGTCTCTGGCAAAACGTCGGGAACAACAAGCCTCACGACCACGGCCTACATCCCGAAAATCTTCTTCAGGATCATCATAATAACATTATTGGTCATCTAAACAAACGTCAATAACAATAATAATGATAATAAACATACATACACACTTCCACTCACTCCAGTCCCGCCAAGGGCTAGGGTACATGGTCCTAGTGGCCCTACCCTGGCCTAAGGGACTGATTAACCAAACAGCTCCTTCGAGCTATATTGACTTGACTCCCCAAACCTAAAAGATGATGACCCTGATGTTCACGCATACAGCTTATTTGAGGACTTCACTAGCAAGCGGAGGATGCGCAATAACACGTGGCACATAAAGGAAAGGGGGGGTACGTAGGAGAGAACAAGGAAGATAGAAATTTGGCACTGTTCACTAAGATCACTGAAGAATGATGACACGATGACGTAGTAGTTGTGCAGTATTATGTAATCTTCCGTACCGAAAACATGATTTCGGTACAATTGGAAGACCTGGAAATTACCAAGGAGATAGATAACAAGTTGTTAATAAATGAAAGCACTCCCAGACTAAATAACCCGCTGTACGATATCGTCAGAACACTTCAGTTACGGACAACACTACATTAAGACCAACATCATCGAGAACATATCAACAAATGTAACGAAGAAATATACCTATTGATGATAAAACAGATATTCTAAAATGCCTGCAGGAAAAGAAAGCATACATATCTTTTTAGAAGTTGAGGAAGACGGCATTGACCTAAGAAGGTACATATTTTTATTTTATTTTATGATTATCCAACTGTTTTATTAATTTTTTGTTTACATCAATTTTATGCTTTTCTGACCAAACGTGAACAGCCACTGCAGATTTTTCTTCTTCTCCTTTTTTACATTTCTAATGTGTTCTTTTGTTGTAATAGTCAAGTTTCGCTTTGCTTTCCCTGTGTATATCTTATGACAATCAGCACATTTTATTTTGGTATATTTTTTACTTTCCTAATGTAATTCATTAATAAATTTGACAAGTTATGAGGTAAGAAAACTCTGGGTTCACCTTATTTATTAAGAAGAGTGTGTTAATGTTGCTTCCTAATGTAATTTATTCATTCATTCTTCATTATGTGTGTCCAGTCATAGCTGATGACACAAATCCATTGCATACTTATTATTAAGTTGCAGTGGGGCTGCAGGTTATGTGGGCATTTCTCTGTCAAGGTGAGTGCCCACGAGGCTAAAAGAAAGAGATATAGGAAAGACAGAAATGAACCCCTTGGCCTCGAATGCTGTAATACCATCAGGGTCAAAGAAAACAAGAAGTCAGGCAAGGGAGATTGGATAGGAAAGTAAAAAGAGAGATCTGGTACTAGAAAAGGAAGAAATACCAGATCGGTCTATAACCCACCAAGCTGATCAGTGTTAATTGGTGGGTAGCCCATATTGCATAAACAGTATGTTAACTTCTGCACCACGAGAAGGTAAAGATTGGATGCTGTGTTATTGTCCAGGTTGGTTCCTCTAAGCTTTCAATCCAGAAATAATTAGAGAGTCTCATCCCTGTTAAAAACAATAACCCTTTGTAGCCAATAATGTAATTTATTAACTGATAACTTGAATTTCCTTTGTGATGAGAAATTTTTTGATTGAACTTTTATAGAAAAAAATCACTGTGAGGTTTATTTTAAGATTAAATTAAAATCTAAGTAGACTGCGATTTCAAAGCCTTGGTGGCTTCATCTTCAATACTTTCTCGTCGACTGATGTTACGTCAATCAGAAGAACTACTTTTTTCCCTCTGTTGGTAGACCGATAAACCTCTGTATCCAGTCAGAATCTGCGGGAATTTCAAACTTATGAACTTTGAAATTCCTGTGGATTCTGATCAGAAGAACTACTTTTTCCCCTCTGTTGGTGGACCAATAAACCTCTGAATCCAGTCAGAATCCACGGGAATTTCGAATTTATGAACTTCAACATTTCCGTGGATTCTGACTGGATTCAGAGGTTTATCGGTCCTCCAACAGAGGGAAAAAGGTAGTTCTTCTGATCGGCGTAACATCAGTCGATGAAAAAGTACTGAAAGATGAAGCTGCCAAGGCTTTGAAATCACGGTCTACTTAGAGGACTGGATATGAGGTGAGGTATGAAGCATTTTAATTTAATCTTATTTTTTTTTTATTGTTTATTTGCAGAAGTCAAACCAAGATTGTTGTGTGATACTGAAGCAATAGAATCCTCTTACAAATCTAGAGATCAAATTAATTTCATATCTGGAAATCCATTCGTTGAAGTAACTAAAGGCATTCTGCATCTCTACAAAGAAGAGTAAGTATTTGCTTTAAAGGTTATGTAGATAGGAAATAACACTATGAGGTTTTTTAATATTGTTTATTTTTTATTATTTCACTCACCTCATACTTCATTTTTTTTTATATAGTTTTTTGTGGTAATGTTTTGAAATTTTTTCCAAATTGAAGAGTTTTTCTTTTTTATATTGACTTTTTTGCGTGGGGGTCTATTGTGTGTCTTTAATTCCATTTTCCGGACAAAATTTTGGAGTGATATTATTTTCGAAACATTTGTTAATGAATCATATTTAAAGAGAAAAATTATACGTTCAGACCGGGACTTGAACCCGGGACCCTTGGTTTTCTAGTCCAAGTGCTCTACCATATGAGCTACCTGAGCAAGTACCGATCTAAACGCAAATCTTTCTCTATATACGTTGAAATCCCGCCCACCAAATGCTTTGAAGCCTTTGCTTCTATCTTTGCAAATGGCGGCTCCTATATTAAGAAGACATATTTGGGAATTATACATTACATTATAAATGCCAGTACGGCTATTTTCGATGTTTTTATTATTAATTTCAATACTCTCAATGATGGATAAATCATTTTAAAGAGAAAAATTATACGCTCAGACCGGGACTTGAACCCGGGACCCTTGGTTTTCTAGTCCAAGTGCTCTACCATTTGAGCTACCTGAGCAAGTACCGATCTAAACGCAAATCTTTCTCTATATACGTTGTAATTCCCGCCCACCAAATGCTTTGAAGCCTTTGCTTCTATCTTTGCAAATGGCGGCTCCTATATTAAGAAGACATATTTGGGAATTATACATTACATTATAAATGCCAGTACGGCTATTTTCAATGTTTTTATTATTAATTTCATACATCTCAATGATGGATAAATCATATTTAAAGAGAAAAATTATACGCTCAGACCGGGACTTGAACCCGGGACCCTTGGTTTTCTAGTCCAAGTGCTCTACCATATGATTTATCCATCATTGAGATGTATGAAATTAATAATAAAAACATCGAAAATAGCCGTACTGGCATTTATAATGTAATGTATAATTCCCAAATATGTCTTCTTAATATAGGAGCCGCCATTTGCAAAGATAGAAGCAAAGGCTTCAAAGCATTTGGTGGGCGGGAATTTCAACGTATATAGAGAAAGATTTGCGTTTAGATCGGTACTTGCTCAGGTAGCTCAAATGGTAGAGCACTTGGACTAGAAAACCAAGGGTCCCGGGTTCAAGTCCCGGTCTGAGCGTATAATTTTTCTCTTTAAATATGATTTATCCATCATTGAGATGTATGAAATGATTAATAAAAACATCAATTTGTTAATGAATTTGATATCTGCAGCTCTTTTGCTTCTAAGTTCTTTTAATTTCAAATATCTTTTAATTTCTATCTTAGTTTTCGAAAAATGTTCGTTGAAATGTTGTATGTTTGAAGCCGCCATCTTGTTCCAGTTGTTTACGTTATTCTTGTTTTCCTATGACTTGATAGCCAACTTTATTAAGTTATGTAGATAGGAAATAACACTATGAGGTTTTTTAATATTGTTTATTTTTTATTATTTCACTCACCTCATACTTCATGAAGTATGAGGTGAGTGAAATAATAAAAAATAAACAATTTGCTTTAAAGTTGTGTAAAGTTTCTCCTGATATTGAACTTTTATAGGAAAAATCACTAAGAGGTTTAATTTAAGATTTAAATGAAAATGCTTTATACCTCACCTCATATCCATTCTTCTAATTATACCTGTTTCAAATCCTTTCAACTGCACTAATGTTTCGACTGATGTTATGTCGTTCAGGAGAACTCAAGAGAAGAAGCAGTTTTCCTGAATGACGTAAGATCAGTCAAAATATTAATGAAAATGAAACCAGTATGATTAGAAGAATGGATGTGAGGTGAGGTATAAAGAATTTTAATTCAAATTTCTCCTGATATATGATAATTCCGGGATATCTATTTTGAAAAAAAATTACAATAACAATAAACAGATAAACATTCATAAAACTTTTTTTGAAGTTTTCATTTAAATTAACATTTTCCAATCCTGGGTAGAATCTAATTTAAACATTCAGTACCAGGCACTGAGCAGGGCATTTAAACCCACAGGCCAGCTATTTAAATACCCCAGCTACCCTTTTCGTGGCACTTCAGAAAATGGACCATTATTCACAAACTATTAGTCCTAGAAAATTCAAATTTTGTACATACCTAAAGGAGATATCCTAGTAGAATTTGATGGTGAAATAACTTGGGTGATTAACATCACATGGTACCGGCTTATCAATTTCAGGAAGTGGAAGTTCATCTTCACTTTCACTTTGTGAATCTTCTAATTCAGGAATCAGTTCATCGCCTGAATCATCATTATACAAAATATTCACTAATTCTTCTTCAGTGAGATATTTTTCTTTCGCCATGGTTTCACTCATGCACAAACTACAGCGCGATAATGAGAAACATATACTACTGCATTGGAGCCTGCAGGCAAGTTTGGGTGAACGAATTCCATGTGTTGTTTGTTTTAAAAATAAAAGGGGATTCACCAAGGTTATACGTGTCAAATGGGAATAGAAAATGTACATTTTACATGCCATCTATGATCTCCACGACATACTAAGCCAACACAATATTTAGGCGCCGAATATAAACGTGGTTTGTTCGCGCCTGCTCTAAAACGAGTTAACTGACTGACTGCCGCATACACGATAGTCTCTTTAAACGCCTTAACTGGTTTACGGTACTGAATGTGTTAAGAAAAAATAATTAATATTTGATCCGGGATTTGAACCCTGGACCTCTCATTCTCTATAAGAGTGTGCTGTCCATTACACCATTCAAACGATGATACAAATATTAGCATCTCTTTTAACTTATACAATTCTCGTTCGTCTGAAGGCTAAGAGTGTCAGTTGGCGTGATGGTAGCAACAGCTATTAGCTTTCGGACGAACGAGAATTGTAATGTTAATGTTTGTATTGTCGTTTGAATGGTGTAATTGGACAGCGCACTCATATGGAGACCGAGAAGTCCAGGGTTCAAATCCCAGTTCAAATAATAAAGAAAAATGATACAAACTCATCAATAGCCAAACAAATGACCTTAGAAACTATTAGTACAAAGTTCCCAGAACCAGAGTGGCTAAGAGTCTTCACTGATGGCTCCAAAACCAAGAGTGAAAATGCTGGTGCAGGAATCTACTCCCATCTGTTCAGTCAATATGTTGCAGTAGGCACAAACAATACAGCCTTCGATGGTGAAGTAAAGGTCATAGAAGTAGCACTCCACAACCTCCTGTTCCGAACAAAAATGTTTACAAAAGCTGTTATTCTGGCAGACTCTAAGGCCGCTATACAAGCAATAACCTCCAACCAAACACCAAAAAATGAAACCATCTTGGAATGCCGTAAACTTCTGAAATACCTCAACAACCAAAATAAATTAATAGCCTTCCAGTGGATACCCTCGTACATCGGAATAGTTGGAAATGAAATAGCTGATGGACTTGCCAAAAAGGGTACCAAAATACAGATAACAACCCACCCCAATTCGAACCTCCACAGAAAGATCGAAGAAATTAAGAAAGCATTCCAAATGGAAAACATGAAAGAAAACATTGCAACAGCCAGAGGGAAATCATGGGAAAAAATTGATGAGCTATACACAGAAATAAATATAAAGGCCGCAAAGAAGCAGTAGCAAAATTCAGACTGATGTCAGGACACGACTGCCTGGCTCACCACCTCCACAGAATAAACGTTTTCCAATCCGACAGATGTGTCATATGCAAAGACCCGGACCTGATCATGGACAAACACCACCTTCTAGTCTGTCCAGCTTTAAATCCAACTGCACAACACTCTAAGGACCTTGTTCGCTTGTACTGGGAAGCCAGAGAGAAAATGACTTAAGCGTCAAATCTCGCCATTAGAAAACAACAACAACAACATTAATTTTTCTTTCTTAAATTAGATTCATAAAACATTCCTGGAATCAATATTACCATATTTTATGAACTATAAGACACACCTTAATTTTTAAGCAATTTTTTTAAAAAATAACATTTTTTACCATTCTTATTATTAGATTGCAAAGTCAAACTAAAAGAAAATCTTAGTTTATAAAACCGTTCTGATCTTTAAAACCCCTGAAAATTGTCATCTGAACTTTCTTCATCCTCTTCGTCGTTATCCTCTTCGTATAGGAAGATGGTCTTCATTGCCATCGAGAGTGTTATTTACGCCGCATTTCTTGAAAGATTTAACACTCTGGACCGGACTTTTTTATCCACTGACACACTTGTTTGATCATATGCCGTTTTAAAGCTCCCTTCGGCGTGAATTCATGTTGGGTTTCATCCATCATCCATTTGATCAAGTTCACTGGCATCGTAGACTGCAACAATTCAGGGGAGGGAGACAGTGTTAGCAAGCTTGTGAATCCCTGCAACTCATATTCGTCTCATCGGTGCATTGCCTCTGCAAATTGAATCCAGTGTTGCCAGATAGAAATAATTCCTGTGGCATCGAATATATGGCCATTTTTAAGGCTGGCTGAAATTTTAAATCAAACACTGGACATTTTAATATTAATTTCGAGTATAAGATGCACCTGAATTTTGGAGGCATTTTTTCAAAGATAAAAGTGCGTTTTTATAGTCTGTAAATACGGTAATAGGATGAGTCTTGTAAATCTCACTTGATAAACTCCGTGTACTTCAAAGAACAAGACTGTGGTTTCTGGAACAGTTTCTCCAGCCATTTTTACAACTGTTAAATTTTCAACAGTCATAAAAATTTCTGGAGACAGGAACAACTGTTCCAGAAACAATGGATCTGTACTTTAAAAAAACACAGAGTTTGAAAATTCAGCAGTCATAAAAATGGCTGTTCCAGAAACCATAGTCCTGTACTTTGAAGAATAGAGAGTTTATGACATTATATTTTATTACACAAAAGCCTCATAAATGTTAATTTCCCATAATAAATTTACAAAATCCTGGTATCATCCATGCAAAAGATCTTTATAAATAACTAACATTTATTATATTTGAAGAGAAAAATTTTCGCCTAGACCGGGACTCGAACCCGGGACCCTTGGCTTTCCGGGCCAAGTGCTCTACCAACTGAGCTACCGAGGCGAGTTACGATCTAGACGCAAATTTTTCTCTTATGTACGTTGTAATTCCCTCGCGCCAAATGCTTGAAACCATAGCTTCTATCTTTGCAAATGGCGGCTTCTTAGTTAAGAAGACATTATTGGGAATTTAACACTACTTTATAGCCAGTAGGGCTTCTATTGACGATTTTATTATTAATTTAACACTTCTCATAGAAGGATAAATTATATTTGAAGAGAAAAATTTTCGCCTAGACCGGGACCGAACCCGGGACCCTTGGCTTTCCGGGCCAAGTGCTCTACCAACTGAGGCTACCGAGGCGAGTTACGATCTAGACGCAAATTTTTCTCTTATGTACGTTGTAATTCCCTCGCGCCAAATGCTTGAAACACATAGCTTCTATCTTTGCAAATGGCGGCTTCTTAGTTAAGAAGACATTTATTGGGAATTTAACACTACTTTATAGCCAGTAGGGCTTCTATGACGATTTTATTATTAATTTTAACACTTCTCATAGAAGGATAAATTATATTTGAAGAGAAAAATTTTCGCCTAGACCGGGACTCGAACCGGGGGACCCTTGGTTTCCGGGCCAAGTGCTCTACCAACTGAGCTACCGAGGCGAGTTACGATCTAGACGCAAATTTTTCTCTTATGTACGTTGTAATTCCCTCGCGCCAAATGCTTGAAACCATAGCTTCTATCTTTGCAAATGGCGGCTTCTTAGTTAAGAAGAAGACATTTATGGGAATTTAACACTACTTTTAGCCAGTAGGGGCTTCTATTGACGATTTTATTATTAATTTAACACTTCTCATAGAAGAATAAATTATATTTGAAGAGAAAAATTTTCGCCTAGACCGGGACTCGAACCCGGGACCCTTGGCTTTCCGGGCCAAGTGCTCTACCAACTGAGCTACCGAGGCGAGTTACGATCTAGACGCAAATTTTTCTCTTATGTACGTTGATAATTCCCTCGCGCCAAATGCTTGAAACCATAGCTTCTATCTTTGCAAATGGCGGCTTCTTAGTTAAGAAGACATTTATTGGGAATTTAACACTACTTTATAGCCAGTAGGGCTTCTATTGACGATTTTATTATTAATTTAACACTTCTCATAGAAGGATAAATTATATTTGAAGAGAAAAATTTTCGCCTAGACCGGGACTCGAACCCGGGACCCTTGGCTTTCCGGGCCAAGTGCTCTACCAACTGAGCTACCGAGGCGAGTTACGATCTAGACGCAAATTTTTCTCTTATGTACGTTGATAATTCCCTCGCGCCAAATGCTTGAAACCATAGCTTCTATCTTTGCAAATGGCGGCTTCTTAGTTAAGAAGACATTTATTGGGAATTTAACACTACTTTATAGCCAGTAGGGCTTCTATTGACGATTTTATTATTAATTTAACACTTCTCATAGAAGGATAAATTATATTTGAAGAGAAAAATTTTCGCCTAGACCGGGACTCGAACCCGGGACCCTTGGCTTTCCGGGCCAAGTGCTCTACCAACTGAGCTACCGAGGCGAGTTACGATCTAGACGCAAATTTTTCTCTTATGTACGTTGATAATTCCCTCGCGCCAAATGCTTGAAACCATAGCTTCTATCTTTGCAAATGGCGGCTTCTTAGTTAAGAAGACATTTATTGGGAATTTAACACTACTTTATAGCCAGTAGGGCTTCTATTGACGATTTTATTATTAATTTAACACTTCTCATAGAAGGATAAATTATATTTGAAGAGAAAAATTTTCGCCTAGACCGGGACTCGAACCCGGGACCCTTGGCTTTCCGGGCCAAGTGCTCTACCAACTGAGCTACCGAGGCGAGTTACGATCTAGACGCAAATTTTTCTCTTATGTACGTTGATAATTCCCTCGCGCCAAATGCTTGAAACCATAGCTTCTATCTTTGCAAAATGGCGGCTTCTTAGTTAAGAAGACATTTATTGGGAATTTAACACTACTTTATAGCCAGTAGGGCTTCTATTGACGATTTTATTATTAATTTAACACTTCTCATAGAAGGATAAATTATATTTGAAGAGAAAAATTTTCGCCTAGACCGGGACTCGAACCCGGGACCCTTGGCTTCCGGGCCAAGTGCTCTACCAACTGAGCTACGAGGCGAGTTACGATCTAGACGCAAATTTTTCTCTTATGTACGTTGATAATTCCCTCGCGCCAAATGCTTGAAACCATAGCTTCTATCTTTGGCAAATGGCGGCTTCTTAGTTAAGAAGACATTTATTGGGAATTTAACACTACTTTATAGCCAGTAGGGCTTCTATTGACGATTTTATTATTAATTTAACACTTCTCATAGAAGGATAAATTATATTTGAAGAGAAAAATTTTCGCCTAGACCGGGACTCGAACCCGGGACCCTTGGCTTTCCGGGCCAAGTGCTCTACCAACTGAGCTACCGAGGCGAGTTACGATCTAGACGCAAATTTTTCTCTTATGTACGTTGTAATTCCCTCGCGCCAAATGCTTGAAACCATAGCTTCTATCTTTGCAAATGGCGGCTTCTTAGTTAAGAAGACATTTATTGGGAATTTAACACTACTTTATAGCCAGTAGGGCTTCTATTGACGATTTTATTATTAATTTAACACTTCTCATAGAAGGATAAATTATATTTGAAGAGAAAAATTTTCGCCTAGACCGGGACTCGAACCCGGGACCCTTGGCTTTCCGGGCCAAGTGCTCTACCAACTGAGCTACCGAGGCGAGTTACGATCTAGACGCAAATTTTTCTCTTATGTACGTTGTAATTCCCTCGCGCCAAATGCTTGAAACCATAGCTTCTATCTTTGCAAATGGCGGCTTCTTAGTTAAGAAGACATTTATTGGGAATTTAACACTACTTTATAGCCAGTAGGGCTTCTATTGACGATTTTATTATTATTTAACACTTCTCATAGAAGGATAAATTATATTTGAAGAGAAAAATTTTCGCCTAGACCGGGACTCGAACCCGGGACCCTTGGCTTTCCGGGCCAAGTGCTCTACCAACTGAGCTACCGAGGCGAGTTACGATCTAGACGCAAATTTTTCTCTTATGTACGTTGTAATTCCCTCGCGCCAAATGCTTGAAACCATAGCTTCTATCTTTGCAAATGGCGGCTTCTTAGTTAAGAAGACATTTATTGGGAATTTAACACTACTTTATAGCCAGTAGGGCTTCTATTGACGATTTTATTATTAATTTAACACTTCTCATAGAAGGATAAATTATATTTGAAGAGAAAAATTTTCGCCTAGACCGGGACTCGAACCCGGGACCCTTGGCTTTCCGGGCCAAGTGCTCTACCAACTGAGCTACCGAGGCGAGTTACGATCTAGACGCAAATTTTTCTCTTATGTACGTTGTAATTCCCTCGCGCCAAATGCTTGAAACCATAGCTTCTATCTTTGCAAATGGCGGCTTCTTAGTTAAGAAGACATTTATTGGGAATTTAACACTACTTTATAGCCAGTAGGGCTTCTATTGACGATTTTATTATTAATTTAACACTTCTCATAGAAGGATAAATTATATTTGAAGAGAAAAATTTTCGCCTAGACCGGGACTCGAAACCGGGACCCTTGGCTTTCCGGGCCAAGTGCTCTACCAACTGAGCTACCGAGGCGAGTTACGATCTAGACGCAAATTTTTCTCTTATGTACGTTGTAATTCCCTCGCGCCAAATGCTTGAAACCATAGCTTCTATTTTTGCAAATGGCGGCTTCTTAGTTAAGAAGACATTTATTGGGAATTTAACACTATTTTATAGCAAGTAGGGCTTCTATTGACGATTTTATTATTAATTTAACACTTCTCATAGAAGGATAAATTATATTTGAAGAGAAAAAAATTCGCCTAGACCGGGACTCGAACCCGGGACCCTTGGGTTTCCGGGCCAAGTGCTCTACCAACTGAGCTACCGAGGCGAGTTACGATCTAGATGCAAATTTTTTCTCTTATGTACGTTGTAATTCCCTCGCGCCAAATGCTTGAAACCATAGCTTCTATCTTTGCAAATGGCGGCTTCTTAGTTAAGAAGACATTTATTGGGAATTTAACACTACTTTATAGCCAGTAGGGCTTCTATTGACGATTTTATTATTAATTTAACACTTCTCATAGAAGGATAAATTATATTTGAAGAGAAAAAATTTCGCCTAGACCGGGACTCGAACCCGGGAACCTTGGCTTCCGGGCCAAGTGCTCTACCAACTGAGCTACCGAGGCGAGTTACGATCTAGACGCAAATTTTTCTCTTATGTACGTTGTAATTCCCTCGCGCCAACTGCTTGAAACCATAGCTTCTATCTTTGCAAATGGCGGCTTCTTAGTTAAGAAGACATTTATTGGGAATTTAACACTACTTTATAGCCAGTAGGGCTTCTATTGACGATTTTATTATTAATTTAACACTTCTCATAGAAGGATAAATTATATTTGAAGAGAGTCCCGGTCTAGGCGAAAATTTTTCTCTTCAAATATAATTTATCCTTCTATGAGAAGTGTTAAATTAATAATAAAATCGTCAATAGAAGCCCTACTGGCTATAAAGTAGTGTTAAATTCCCAATAAATGTCTTCTTAACTAAGAAGCCGCCATTTGCAAAGATAGAAGCTATGGTTTCAAGCATTTGGCGCGAGGGAATTACAACGTACATAAGAGAAAAATTTGCGTCTAGATCGTAACTCGCCTCGGTAGCTCAGTTGGTAGAGCACTTGGCCCGGAAAGCCAAGGGTCCCGGGTTCGAGTCCCGGTCTAGGCGAAAATTTTTCTCTTCAAATATAATTTATCCTTCTATGAGAAGTGTTAAATTAATAATAAAATCGTCAACTAACATTTATATTTAAATTAATATTGGGAAGTAAACATTATGAGGTTATATCATTAATAGTGAGTGGAGAACATATTTTAATCGACTCACCTCATACATTTTCAAACTTCATTGATACCGACAGTTTCAGACAATATCATGTCCTTCTTCAGTCATGGCATCCACTGATGAAACTCCGTGATTGTTGATTTCTTTAGTGACATCACCTCTTGTGCTGCCATCTTTCGTTGGGATTATAAACTTTGTAATTAAATTTTTATCCACCGGAATATCGATATTTATTCTTCTGAATGAATATCATTTCCCAAATTGTCAATTCCAATGGTTTATCCAATTGTTTCAAAAGTTTTGCTTCTTTTTCAATTTTATGATGTTCTAGTAAACTATGTGCAGCAATTGCTGATTTTTCAATTTAACAATTTTTAATATTTCTGAAATGTTCTGTGGAAACAAGCACTAAAGAACATTTTAGAAATATTAAAAATTGTGAAACTGAAAAATCAGCAATTGCTGCACATGTTTACTAGAACATCATAAAATTGAAAAAGAAGCAAAACTTTTGAAACAATTGGATACACCGTTGGAATTGACAATTTGGGAAATTATATTCATTCAGAAGAATAAATATCGATCTATGAATTTCGATATTCCGGTGGATAAAAATTTAATTACAAAGTCTATAATCCCAACGAAAGATGGCAGCACAAGAGGTGATGCCACTAAAGAAATCAACAATCATGGAATTTCATCAGTGGAAGCCATGACTCCGAAGGACATGATATTGTCTGAAACCGTCGGTATCAAAGAAGTTTGAAAATGTATGAGGTGAGTCGATTAAAATATGTTCTCCACTCACTATTAACTACCATTTATGTTGCATAAAGAATTATGATTTAATGGCATTGTAATGTTGTTGTGATCAGTGAGCTGACTCCAGTGGACCGGGCTGCACAAGTTAGTCAAACAGTGTGTATATTAGCAGTTCCTGCCACAATGACATGTAATGATCTCCTCACTTTCACCGCAGCTTGTCACGGTGATATTCAGCATCTTCGCATTATAAGGGATGGATCTCCTAACCGATATATGGCTCTGCTCACATTCCGTACTCAGGTAACAGCGATTCTTCAGATACATTATATGGATACATACATAATATGAGTTAGATTTGCACTACTCACTTCATATTTGTAGCTTTTTTGAAGACCCAGGGTTTCGATGCCGCTCTTTCTAACTAGAAAGAATTGACAATGATGCCTAAGGCATCGAATCCCAGGGTATTCAAAAAATGTGAGGCGAGTAGTGCATATCTAACTCATATTTTTAATATTGTTTATTTTTTATTTCACTCACTTCATACTTCATAACTCCTCGCAGACCCAGGTTTCGTCACATCATTTGTGACATTCTCAGTGCTGTGTCACATTCACAACTGACGTCCAACGTCCTTCTATCCTGCAGACTGACCTGACCACTGTGGTCTCGAGGTAGCGTCCTGCCTTGTAACACAGCAGGCCTGGGTTCGATCCCCGTCGGGGCACTTTTTCTGGGTGAGGTTTTTATCAGGGTTTTTCCTCACCTGTAAGACAAATGTCAGGAAAGCGTTAAGGCCCAAACGGTCTCCAAAATCATATGGCCATCATCCTTATCATTATCATCATCATCATCATCCTTCACCGGTGTGGGAAGCAACGGGAAGCTACCACACCTACAATTCCCTAGTAAAGCTGCAAGCATAGCATGAAAATGCTATGATTGCAGTGAAGGGCCTGCCTTTAGGCAGAATTACTATGGATGGATATATATAATAATAATTCTGCCCAAGGACAGGTCTTTCACTGAAATCATAGTATTTTTCATTCTATGCTTTACAGCTTCACTAGGGTTATTATAGGAGTGGTAGCTTCCCGTTGCTTTCTGCACCGGTGAAGGATGATGATGATGATATCCAGATGATTTTCCGGGACCATTGGGCCCTAAACTTCCTGACATTTGTCTTACAGGTGAGGAAAAACCCCGGAGAAAACCTCACCCAGAAGCCTGTACCGAATTGAACCCAGGCCTGCTGCAGCACACTACCTCGAAACCACAGCGATGGACATATATATACTTTTTTTTTTCCTTCAAAAATTTTTTACAAAAAATTTTCATATCACAAAAATCTCCAAATATACAAATAATGTATATGCAAATAATCAGAAAATGTTTGCATTTATTATTATATTTTTAAAAAATTTTTTCAGTCATCTGCTTCAGAATTTTATTCAACATTTAATGGTGTCCCGTACAATTCACTGGAACCAGACTGCTGCTGCCACCTGGTGTTTGTATCAAAGGTTGAAGTGATGCGTGAAGGTGAAGGAGGATCTCTTGCTCCTCTGTCACATACAGAACTGCCAACTTGCCCAGTTTGTTTGGAACGAATGGATGAATCAGTAGATGGCATCTTGACAATACTCTGCAACCACTCTTTCCATAGCAGTTGTCTCGCTAAGTGGGGAGACACAAGGTGATGCACCAACTACTTGTTTGTTTATACATAGATTAATTATGGGAAATAACATTATGAGTGCCATTCTCAAAAGAGAAATTATTAAGCAAAAAAGAACTAGCTTCCACAACTTTATAAGCAAAGCAGGGTTTGCACCAAAAGGTAGATCAGTATACACTTTTATCAAAAAAGTTAACAATAATAATGCTAACCAAAACAAACCCCCAATAAAAATAGAAAATAAGCCTATTACCGATGATAAAATAATTGCAAATAAATTTAACCACCACTATGCCAACGAACACAAACTCAACAAATATGCAAAGGACAACCAAAAAGCAATCAAAATCAAAATTGCCAAGAGCAACCTAAACAATCACAAGAAACCACATGACATATTTAATAAAAAGTTCTCTATACAAGAGCTGGAAGAGGCAATAAAGAAGACCAAAACAGGAAAACAAGCCGGACCAGACAGAATATTTCCAGAATTTATAACACATCTGGGACCTTCAATGAAAAGAAGACTACTCAACTTCTACAACAATGTTTGGCAACAACAGTACAGCATACCAGCAGAATGGAAAAAAGCCATTGTAATACCTATTCAAAAACCTAATAAACCAGCAGAAGACATAAATAGCTACCGCCCAATATCTTTAACATCCGTACTAGTCAAGATAATGGAAAGAATGGTTATGGCTAGATTAAATTGGTATCTGGAAACACAACACCTTCTGACTCCAGAACAGGCAGTTTTTAGACCAAAACTTTCAACAAGTCACCAATTGGTTAAATTCACCCAGGAGATCAAGGATGCCTTCAACAGAAGAGAGAGTGTCCTAGCAGTATTCGTAGACCTACAAGCAGCCTATGACAAAGTGTGGCGCACCAACCTTATTTGGAAGCTACAAAAAATGGGAATAACAGGCCATATGTTACACTGGGTTAAATCCTTTGTAACACAAAGATGGATAGCTTCCAAGTATAACAACCTCCAATCAAATTACGTCCAAACCAAAACAGGACTGCCACAAGGCGCTGTCTCAAGCACCACCCTCTTCAATAGTTACATCAATGACCTCCCTAAGGAAATCAAAACTAATCAGCACATCAAATGTGCACTATTTGCAGATGATTTAGTCATATGGACGAAGGCCAACAATTCAGCCAGAAACCACAAAGAACAGCTGCAGAAGTATATGGACAATGCCATAAAAAGGCTACAACACTGGTGCACAAGTAACAACATGGAAATCAGCATGTCAAAACATTTTACCAGTACTTCTCACTAAGACACACAAGTGAATCCTTCAACATACCAATCAACAATAGCCCGATAACCAAATCCAATTGCACAAAATACCTAGGAGTCCATCTAGATAATAAACTAAACTGGGAGCATCATGTCAACAAGACCGAAGAAAAGCGAACAAAAACTCATACATACTGAAGAGATTAGCTGGAAAGAAATGGGGGAGCTCATTGGACACCCTAAACAAAACATATAAAATCTACATGAAACCAATTATAACCTATGGAGCAGAAACAATAGTAACAGCTAAAGACACCACAATGAATAAACTAGAAATAATCCAGAACCGAATGCTAAGGTTAGTCACTGGAGCAGTAAAATCAACTAACACTGCAACTATGAGAATGTTCACAGGCAACCCCTCAATTAAAAATGAGATAGAAAAGAAATCCTGCATCATGCAACACAAATTAGCAGCGCTACCAAAAGCAATCCAACCTCAAAGCACAACAACACCCCAGATCCTAATCACACAACCTTCCTTTCTCCACCAAAACTAGTAATCTATTCCAAAAACATAAATTAGATGCCAAAACCGAACCAACACCTCAAATACCAAGCCCATTAGATTACCAACTGTACAATGCAACCCTCTCAATAGACGAAATAATAAAGAAAAATGATACAAACCCATCAATAGCCAAACAAATAACCTCAGAAACTATTAGTACAAAGTTCCCAGAACCAGAGTGGCTAAGAGTCTTCACTGATGGCTCCAAAACCAAGAGTGAAAATGCTGGTGCAGGAATCTACTCTCATCTGTTTAGTCAATATGTTGCAGTAGGCACAAACAATACAGCCTTCGATGGTGAAGTAAAGGCCATAGAAGTAGCACTCCACAACCTCCTATTCCGAACAAAAATGTTTACAAAAGCTGTTATTCTGGCAGACTCTAAGGCCGCTATACAAGCAATAACCTCCAACCAAACACCAGAAAATGAAACCATCTTGGAATGCCGTAAACTTCTGAAATACCTCAACAACCAAAATAAATTAATAGTCTTCCAGTGGATACCCTCGCACATCGGAATAGTTGGCAATGAAATAGCTGATGGACTTGCCAAAAAGGGTACCAAAATACAGATAACAACCCACCCCAATTCGAACCTCCACAGAAAGATCAAAGAAATTAAGAAAGCATTCCAAATGGAAAACATGAAAGAAAACATTGCAACAGCCAGAGGGAAATCATGGGAAAAAAATTGATGAGCTATACACAGAAATAAAATATAAAGGCCGCAAAGAAGCAGTAGCAAAATTCAGACTGAGTCAGGAAACGACTGCCTGGCTCACCACCTCCACAGAATAAACGTTTTCCAATCCGACAGATGTGTCATATGCAAAGACCCGGACCTGATCATGGACAAACACCACCTTCTAGTCTGTCCAGCTTTAAATCCAACTGCACAACACTCTAAGGACCTTGTTCGCTTGTACTGGGAAGCCAGAGAGAAAATGACTTAAGCGTCAAATCTCGCCATTAGAAAACAACAACAACAACATTATGAGGTTTTTAACTAATAAAAATTGAGTAGAATCTCACCTCCTACTTTGTGTCCTTCAAGAATGGAAAATGCAGTTTTCAAGAGGAATCCCTCCCATCTTCAGCCATCATCACAACTGAAAATGTAGACCGAAATTCGACAGTGAAATGACCTTTGAAACCAGTATCATGAAAACATGGAACTTTAAGAGATATATAAAAACATTTTCTCCAACTCATTTATAAATTGAAAATTACCTCATAGTGTTACTTCCCACTTAAATTTTTATTTTAAAAAAATAATTGGTGTTCAAGTATGCTCAGTACAAAGAAGACCAGACTGGACTACTTTTGATGCATAGGTTACTACTTTATACTGTAAGAATGTAAATAAATTTAATTTAAAGTCTTTGGTGTCTTTTATCATTTCAGAGAAAGGAAATTCAGGTAAATTGGTTTCATTTGGGGGAATGGATTTGGGGTTTGCCCAGGAATCCTAGAATCATGTACTTGTTTACATGGCAAATACTTTGATCATAAATTCATTGTTTCTTGAATCAGTCAGTAATAATAATATGATAATAATTTATCTCAACTTTCATGAAAATGATGTTTAATGATTAAATTTTGATTCCTGTTCCCCATATAACCAATATTGATGGGAAAAATGGTAAATTTACAAGTATTTTGTCATGAAAAAATGTTCCTCTTGACCTCATTTATCAGACATCAATATTGTTTTGTAACAGGTATAAAATATGCTTATATTTGCTTTGACAGTTGTCCAGTGTGCCGATACGTGCAGACTCCGGAATTGGTTGCTGATAACCGCTGTTTTTGAATGTCATTCTGCCGATTCACTGTGGATTTGCCTCATCTGTGGACATGTTGGCTGTGGTCGCTATGTTCAAGGTCATGCTTATGAGTAAGTAATTGCTCTAAAATATGTACACTTAGCAAAAAAAAATGGGCTAACTCTAGATCTCGAATATTTTCAGTTCTAATGCGTGATTCACACAAGTAAACTAATTGCACAGTAGAGCTACAATACATTTCTCTTCTTTCTGTGAAGAGAGTTCTTTCAAGCGTAGGAAGCCAGCGAACGCTTAGCTCAGTGCTTAGCGGCTTGATTCGTATGCAAGGGGTCACAGGTTCGATTCCTGATGAGGTTAAATGTTTTAATTGTTAAAATGATTTCTATTTTATTCTGTCTTTCTACTCTTAAACAAAAAACAAACGATTATTATTATGATGTTTTTATTATTGATTTAACATTTCTCAATGAAAAAAATTTTTCTCTTCAAATATAATTTATTATATTATATTATTAGTATTAGTATTATTATTATAATTACTAGTACTAAGAGCGGACGTGTCCACCATGTTGGTGTATTTCAGAACTCAATTAGAAAATAATAATAAAAAAAATGCAACAGTATATTAAAAGGTGCAAATTAACATCAGTGCAGTGAATATTAATATGATGTGTTTTTAATAATAAATCATCATTTATCAAAGATATTTATTTCGACTATGGAACATTACAGCCTTTTGCTCTACCACGAGTTTCCAGGGAGTTATCCCTGTGGTCCTCCATCCATTTACAATTTATAAACTATGGTGAACTCCACGGTGGGAGGAGACCCCTCCAAATTCTATTACTATTAATATTACTATTATTATATTTGAAGAGAAAAATTTTCGCCTAGACCGGGACTCGAACCCGGGACCCTTGGCTTTCCGGGCCAAGTGCTCTACCAACTGAGCTACCGAGGCGAGTTACGATCTAGACGCAAATTTTTCTCTTATGTACGTTGTAATTCCCTCGCGCCAAATGCTTGAAACCATAGCTTCTATCTTTGCAAATGGCGGCTTCTTAGTTAAGAAGACATTTATTGGGAATTTAACACTACTTTATAGCCAGTAGGGCTTCTATTGACGATTTTTATTATTAATTTAACACTTCTCATAGAAGGTTAAATTATATTTGAAGAGAAAAATTTTCGCCTAGACCGGGACTCGAACCCGGGACCCTTGGCTTTCCGGGCCAAGTGCTCTACCAACTGAGCTACCGAGGCGAGTTACGATCTAGACGCAAATTTTTCTCTTATGTACGTTGTAATTCCCTCGCGCCAAATGCTTGAAACCATAGCTTCTATCTTTGCAAATGGCGGCTTCTTAGTTAAGAAGACATTTATTGGGAATTTATCACTACTTTATAGCCAGTAGGCCTTCTATTGACGATTTTTATTATTAATTTAACACTTCTCATATGGTTTCAAGCATTTGGCGCGAGGGAATTACAACGTACATAAGAGAAAAATTTGCGTCTAGATCGTAACTTGCCTCGGTAGCTCAGTTGGTAGAGCACTTGGCCCGGAAAGCCAAGGGTCCCGGGTTCGAGTCCCGGTCTAGGTGAAAATTTTTCTCTTCAAATATAATTTATCCTTCTATGAGAAGTGTTAAATTAATAATAAAAATCGTCAATAGAAGCCCTACTGGCTATAAAGTAGTGTTAAATTCCCAATAAATGTCTTCTTGACTAAGAAGCCGCCATTTGCAAAGATAGAAGCTATGGTTTCAAGCATTTGGCGCGAGGGAATTACAACGTACATAAGAGAAAAATTTGCGTTTAGATCGTAACTCGCCTCGGTAGCTCAGTTGGTAGAGTACTTGGCCCGGAAAGCCAAGGGTCCCGGGTTCGAGTCCCGGTCTAGGCGAAAATTTTTCTCTTCAAATATAATTTATCCTTCTATGAGAAGTGTTAAATTAATAATAAAAATCGTCAATTACTATTATTATTAATATTACTACTATTATTATTATTATTATATTATTATTATTATTATTATTATTATTATTATTGCCCACCATCTCTATGAGCTATTATTAGGTTGGACTTGACATATATAAACTAAATACTTTAATTGAAGTGTAAAACTTTTTCCTCACTAATATGTAATAAATAAATAAACACACAAAAATATATGAAGCTACATTATCTTTTATTACATGAATTTATAGCATTATTATTAAAATGTGGTACTGCACACACAATTAAATTTATACCGATAGCTAAATAGTTACAGAGTTTACAAAGGCAGGAATATTACTTAATATATTACGTGGCAGGAATTAAATGTTATAGCATGTATTTTGCAAAAATACTAATGAATATAAAAAACATTGTCGAGGGATTCATACCCTGGCTCTCATATATATTTCATCTTTTTTTAATTGGTTTAACGATCTATGCTACTTGAACGTTGGATACTAGTTGTCTAAACCCTGGTTGTCTTGTTTACTTTTACACTGTGAACGAGAGTTGAACTTTATTTGAAATGTCGCAATTTGAGTAATATTGCATTTGTCGAACACTCGTAAATATCTAGAAACATGTCTCCTTCACTATTCTTTAACTATTTAGGATGATTAAAACTAAACTAAATACATCAACCTGCAGGAAGAAGAAGACCAGGACGTCCACTCAAAAGACTTTTGGATGGTGTTTCTCTTGAGGCCGAAACAGGTCAACAAATGGCCTAAATTCGTGAATGTACTATGATGATGATGATGATGATGAAAACTAAATACAGCGTATTTAAAACATTTAACAATGCGTTACCTCGTGACCCACAGCTTCATCTCTTCGAGCATGCGCAGTGGGCCATAACAAAGACTCTGCTTTTGAAGCGGTTCATTCTTTTTTGTTGCTAAGTGTACTTTAATAAAAAAAATCTTCTTCTTTCTCTACGCATGAAAACTTGCAGTTTGTTGCATGTTCTTTCACTTCAGGTCTGGGATATGGTAATATCCTTCTATCATAGTTGTGATCTTCCTAAAGGTCTTTCCTGCTGAGGTGTCCAGTCATATACTTTCTTCGCTAATCATCTGTTCTCCATTTTATCTACGTGATCGTTTTGCAACAAACTACTATGAAACTAGATCTTCATAAATGCTAATCTAAATTTTGCATCATGCAGCTTAGCGTCAAATCTTCCTGCTCTTAGGTTGTTGATGCGTAACTGTAAAAGATGGAAAATAACTTGCAATATCCAGTATTGTTAGTTAGCACAACAATAAATACTGACAATTGACTTAAAACTTTAAATGTATTTTTCTCGAAACTTATACAGGGTGCTCTAAAATTCCCCTTACAAAGTTCTAGGACTTGTAGAGGGGACTGAGTTGATAATATTTAGAATTGGAAACCATGTCCGGAAACTTACCGTTTCTGTGCTACATCCGTTTAAAAACATGTTTTTGACGTGACCAATTTTACAAGTAATTTATTATGAGGCGTGACACAGTACATCACTTGTTTTACAGTTCAACTCATTAATAACCAAAGAAACAAAAAAAAACTGAATCATGAATTTTTCTTATATTTAATTAATGTTGGGAAGTAAACATTATGAGGTATAATCATTAAAAATCATCGGAGAACATATTGTTTAAATAACTCACCTCATAGGATTCATGCTTCCATGATATCGCGATTTCAAACATAATCATGTTCATCGTCAGCCATAACTCCGACTGTTGAAATTCGGCCGAAGAATTTCAACAGTCGGAGTTATGGCTGACGATGAACATGATTATGTTTGAAATCGCGATATCATGGAAGCATGAATCCTATGAGGTGAGTTATTTAAACAATATGTTCTCCGATGATTTTTAATGAATTTTTCTTACCTCATACTTCTATGTTTTTTAAACATAGCACCTCAGTATCGGCGACCATTGTCACCATCATCAGCTGTTTTTATGTCTGATGGTGACAATGGGTCGCCGATACTGCGGTCCTGTGTTTAAAAAAATATAGAAGTATGAGGTAAGAAAAATCCACAATCCATTTGATTCTTATCAACAAAACCTCATAATGTTAAAAATTCCCAAATTTATTATATTATAATAAAAAAAAAAGTTTTGGAATATTTAATAAGGAAATTTTTTATTTAGACAAATCGCAAAGCTATTACTTGTTGACATACGTTCAGGCAATGCTTGTTTTCAAATGCCTGTAGCACGGAAATGGTAAGTTTCTGGACTTCGTTTCCAATTCTAAATATCAATTCAGTCCCCTTTGCAAGTCCTAGAAGTTTTTAAGGGGAATTCTGAGCATCCTGTGTAATGTTGCATAGTTGGTTGATCCATAATGCCATTTTGACTTACTGAGCAATTTGGTTAATGTACATAATATATATTTGATTAAGACATAATGCATCTGATTGTTTAGAGGTTCCTTTTGTGTTGCAGACACTACCACGAGACTCAGCACTGCTACTCTATGCAGCTTGGTAATAATAGAGTATGGGACTATGTAGGAGACAACTTTGTGCATCGGTTACTTCAGAACAAGGGCGATGGCAAACTTGTGGAAGGAAGTGCTCCTGCTGGAAAACAACAGGTAATTGTTATCAAAACTGTGTACTATTCTGAGGTTTGCAGGTTCAAACTATGACAGGATCATTGGATTTTTAAAGTTCCTCAAAATTATTCTGAAGATGATACAAAATATGAGGTGATTCAGATGCCAATTGAGAATGAGGAAAGTTTCCCCGACACTCGTCCTGGATAGTATACAAAGTATGAGGTTAGGTGTAAAATCTGATTCATTTACTGATTGTTTCAATATATCTAGAAAATTAAGAAGTTATACAAATCATATTTGAAGAGAAAAATTATACGCTTAGACTGGGACTCGAACCCACGAACTGAGCATTGGCCTAGAAAGCAAAGGTCCTGGGTTTGAGTCCCAGTCTGAGCGTATAATTTTTCTCTTCAAATATGATTTATCAATTATTGAGATGTATTAAATGAATAATAAAAACATCAAAGTGATAGAAATATATCAGTTTTAGTCTTTTAATATTTAATTTTAGGAAGTGATATTTTGAGGTTATTTTAATTATATTATTTTCAGTCTGATCATCTTACCTCAATATTAATGTTGATTTGTTCGTGGACATGTTTCAAAACAGTTCTGTTTTATCAAGCTGACGATAGAACAGAATTGTTTTGAAACATGTCCAAGAACAAATCAACATTAATATTGAGGTAAGATGATCATAATATTAAATGTTTCTTATAGTCGGCTCAGTCATTTAGTTTACAGGCGGCATCAAAGACAACTGTTTCACTCTGGTTTAAAAATACATTGTTACTATCAGGTAGAGCTGTGGAGTTGTTGTTAGAGGCTTCTAAGACGCTGTTCCAATCACCAAAAACTGAAAACAGCTTTTTGCCAATAATGTCTTCGCATTTTAAATGATGTTTCCATGTCTACTACACGTGGATACAATTATCTATAGCATTGCAACTTTTATCTTTTGCAGTATCTTTAGTTGGTAAAAATTTATTCCAGTGGATAAATTGTGACAACACCGCTTGATATGCTAAATACGGGGTGAATCATAAATATGGCTATACGTTTGATCGCGTTGTGTGATGAAAATATTACCTTTACAGGAAATATGAAATTACCGTTGGAAACACAGTTATTCAAATTACAAAAATGGAATAAAACAAAACCGTATAGAACTTACGTCATTAGTCAAAATGGCATTGAATATGCAGCAGCAAATTACAATTGCTGCATGGGCAATAACGTATGCTAATGATCGTGAGGCTGCAAGATGGGCAAGACGTGAGTTTAACGTAGCATTGCAGCCGTCGACTGTGGGGAAGTGGAGAAAACGACTGCTGGAAACGGGAAGGATGCAGAAAATCAAACCACCTAGAAGGCCTCGCATTAGCACGGATGCAGAAACAACGAAGAGAATTGTGGAGGCGTTCGACATTAACCCACAAAAATCAACCTGCCAAGCTGCACGTGAGCAGTGATTTGTTTTGTTTTGTTCTATTGTTGTAATTTGAAGGATTCCCTTTCCAATGACAACATCATATTTCCTTTAATAATAATATTTTCGTCACAAAATGCGATCAAACATATAGCCATATTTCTAAATCACTCTTATGTGTACTTATGTGTGCAAAATAGACCTACCTAACCACAAAGCAAAAGTGTCTGTAAACTAAATGACTGAACCAACTTTACAAGGGAACTGTAAACCATTGCAAGCCGAAATCTACCTTGAAATTTCTCTCAGAGAAGTGTTGTGATGTACCAAGGCTGTGTCCAAAATTATCTGCCTTCTTAACTGCAAAGCACTAAAATCCAGCGCCAAATTTCTCATTTAAACTATAGGAAAGTAATACAACTCCTGTATTGACAGACTGGATAACTCTCACCACCCACCATCTGCACTGTGTCCCACCTCACTCCACTCCGCTCTTATCTCACGCAGGGATGTACATCTACTCCTTGCAGTGGATTGCCATTGCTGGATTCTGGCTTTGATTTCTGTGCCTTGCAGTTAAAAATGGCAGATAATTATTTAATCATCATCATCATCCTGCCAGGTATTAGTCCTAGAAGAACTGTTACGGGCTGAGAAAGCGGTTTTCGTGCCATCTTTTCATAGGTCAACCAAGTGACCGTTTCCCATTTGGACAGTAGTTCATTATTGCCTTGGGGATCCTGGATTTAGCCATTCTTGAGACATGTTCCTTCCAGTTTAGCTGATATCTGGAGATGTAGTCCAGTATTGGTGACACATTAAGTTCTTGAAGGATTTCTACATTTTTCTTTCAATCCTATTTGGTGTAGCCAGCTGTTCGGCGCATAAATTTCATCTCACAAGCTGTTAGTCTGCTTTCATCTCTCGTCCTTATAGTCCACACTTCACTCCCATAACATAGGACTGGTCGAGCCATTATTTGATAAAGACGAGTACGAGTTAATTTTTGCACTAATGAAGGTTTTAAAACTCTATTAATGATTCCCATTGATTTGTTGAATTTCACAATTTTCTCTGATAAATCCAAATTTTCAACAAAAGAGAGTCCTTGGTATATCACAACATTTCTCTGGGAGAAATTTGAAGGTAGGTTTCGGCATGCAGTGTCCTTGTTAGATACAAACTGATTTGTTTTTGTGTTGCAGTTTGATGATGAGAAGCTTGATTCTGTGCAGTTAGAATTTACTTACCTCCTCACTTCTCAACTGGATTCACAACGTTTGTACTTTGAAGATAAAATAACACGACTGGAACAACAGGCTCTCGCAGAGGTGAGTCCCACTGATGTAGTGTAAAGAAAGACTTCGAGACATAGGGCCGCATGCAAATACATTAGTCTCTACTCAAATTACTTCCAATCACTGGTGAGCTGACTCACCGTGAGCAATTGCTGAGATCGAATTAACGGCCGACTTACCGGTCATGCATGAAAGTTGACGTTTTTGTAATATTGGCAACGAATTACCCAGAATTCTCAGTAATAAAACCACTTCCATTATTTTCGTCTGCTATAGAGGAACGCATTTACGCTTGCGTCCCGCAAATAATACCGTATACAACGACGTCTGCATCGTGCAATATCATGCCGATTCTCCTGTTCTTCCAGTTGAATTCTTTGGTAGACTCTATCAAATTCCTCTTCTCCGCGTATACCGAAAACATGATCGAAGTCTTCAAGGTCCGACATCTTGGATAAAGCTGCAAAGGTTTCAAACTACATCGGTTCCCTTTGGGATTTTCACGATAAGTTTCTATCTTGAGCTGTGATCTTAAGGTACCTCATCAGGTAGCTTACAATTATTATCACATGAATAGATTTCTGAGTAAGCAAAATGTATTTGGATAAAACTTTCTCAGCAGAGAACGCCTTTTACTGTCTAATGCATTCAAAGATTTGACCCTTAATCTACCCATTTAAATACACAAAATAATGGATAATCTCACAAGAAATGTTTAAAGTTAATAATCAAGTTGGACACGATGGACTAGTGTCATGCTCCTTGCCTCTGTTCCCAATATATATGATATATTCCTGATTTTTTACTATCATCAATCAATAAAATGGGCAGCATGTGATAAGATATACATTGGGAAAACATTACCGATTCAACTCTCTCTGTAAATTATCTCAGTTTTACTTCTTATATCTTTATTTTCAGACAGCAGAACTGCAGGAAAAGGCATGCAAGGCACTTGAAGAAAATCAGAAGTTACAAGGAAAATTGTTACTACTAACTCGTGAGAAACAAACAATGGACAAGAAGGTAAGCTTCATCTTCTCCTTTCATGGTTGCCTTACATCAGAAACTGTTCTTCTTCCAGTCCATTTTACTTTTTTTTTTCTGGCTTTCTCCCCTGGCATTGTCGGAATTGTGTCCCGCACCATAGCCGAGTGGTTAAGGCAGGAAGCCTTGGCGCAGTGCTACGGGACTTGCGCTGGTTCAAATCTCCATGGAGGAAGAAATTTTCTCATGGTATTTCGGCCAGTATGGGACCGGTGCCCACCCAGCATCGTGAGGCATTTAGGTAGCTACAATAAGTAGCGGCTCCAGGTTGAGGAAACCAGCTATAACGGCTGGGGGACTCGACATGCTGACCACATGTCACCCCAACACTGGCTGATGATCATCTACCTCTGTGATTGACACATGTGATGTGAGGCCAGCAGCCGGCTGGTAGGCTAAGGGCCCTCTAGGCCTGTCGCGCCAGGAGTTATTGTCGGAATTGTAATTCATTTCTTAGGTTGGAGCACCTGGAAGCTGGAGTTAAGTTACTCCAATAATATGATGGATATTATTGACAGACCAAAATTTAAATACATCCTCTTTGACCCAGCAGGAGGAGGAGATCCTATTTTATACCAACACCTATTTTGATTTTTTGGTCATCCAGAAGTGTACATTTTAATTCTTCCTGGATTTGGAATAATTTCCCTGAGAAATGATAATGAAACATCAGGAGAGTCTACCCTATTAGTTTCAGTTTTGCATGAGATGCCCTGTGATTACCAGCTGCTGGCCTCACATCCACATGTTCCAATAAGTTCATAATGCCAAAAGTAACCTAAATAATTTTTTATGAAGTTATAGCAGTGTTGCCATTAAGGTAGAATTTTTTATCACTCACCTCATATTGTTCTTCTTATTTGACTATAAACTAGTTTTGGAAGATAGTTTCTGTTCCATCCTCAGTATCGTCACGACCGTTGTTCTGTCGTCTTGAAGAGCTGTCCTTCCAGCTGGGAAAGCTGACGATAAAACAGAATTGTTTTGAAACATGTCCAAGAACAAATCAACATTAATATTGAGGTAAGATGTCCAGACTAAAAATAATATAATAACAGTCTAACTTCCCTTAATGAACACTTCTTAATAGTGGACACCTCTCAGTAATGAACATTTTAAAAAAATTCCTTACAAAAAAAACATTGGCTCTTATGGGGAAATCTCTTCCCAATAGTGGACATTCTTAATATCAGATGCAGACACTAAAATGTATCCCTGAACGACAATTAAAACTTCCTAATAACAAACACCATGAGAAATGGAAATTTTATACTGTACATGTAATTATTTGCAACAATGAACATTATCGTGCATTTTAAATGTTATTACAGCACTTTTTTTTACATGCTTTATATTAGCTTGACCTGTATCTGTCTATGTAACGGAATCTTTCAACATGATTTTCACCCACTTAAAAACATTGGATCGACTTGAAATTTTGTACACTTGTAAAGGACCAATGACAATACAATAATTTCATAAATTTTCTCTTAAGATCCTGGCGAGGATCATCAGGACATCAAAAACATAAAGACCAGTATAATAGGTTATGACCTTATCAACTTTTTAGTCCATCGTTGTAAGAAATTAATATTGTATCCTCTGGTAGCCCAGTTGATAGAGCAGTGGACTATAGTGGTATATAATTTCAGTAATTCATAGGTCGCTGGTTCAAATCTTGCCCGGAAGTTTTTTTAGGAGAGTATTAAGCAATTAAATTTCATGGGATTCCGGTTTATGACAATCATTTATACTAGAAATTAAAAAAATAATAGTTTTAACAAAACTAAAACAACACGCTTTATTAGAAAACCAAACTAAAAAATAAACAATAGTTTAAAAAATCTAAAAACATGTTTTATTAGAAAACCAAACTAAAAAATGAAAAATAATTTTAATTTCCAACACACTTGGGATAAAATTAAAGTGGTCATCAAAAAAATCATCTCCAACACATCTAGAATAAAACTAGAGTTATCTAAAAAAAAAATGTACCATCAAAAGCATGGGGTGCTCTATATCAATTAATATATGTGATAATAAACAGATATTGGTAAAAGTAAAGTCTCTAAGAAGAAAACGTAAAAACCATAAAAAGCACCCTACGCTTTTGATGGTAAAATTATTTTTTTTTGTAGATAGCTCTAGCTTTATTCTAGATGTGTTGGAGATGATTTTTTTTGTTGGCCACTTTAATTTTATTCCAAGCATGTTGGAAATTAATTTTTTTTTTTTCATTTTTTAGTTTGGTTTTCTAATAAAGCGTGTTATTTTAGTTTTTTTAAACTATTATTTATTTTGATTTTTTATTATTACTTGAATCTCGGGAGCAGCATGTTAATGTGAATACTGTTCATGTTCTTCAAAAGATAAAGCTACGTCTTGCTGAAACATCACAAAAACACAAACAATTAACACTGAATAGCCATCATCAATGTGTACAAAAAGATAAGGAAATTGAAATTGTACTTTTTAATGACAAATGAAGAAGAGTGGTTTAGTTTAACATCTGCTGTTGAAACACATATTGAGAAGACAATTCTAAATGACCCTCTTGCCCAGAAAAAATTCAGGATTATTTTAACCCACCCTTCGAGAATTGAGACATATAGCCTAAATTTGTTAATTACTGTAGTAATTTGTTTAGACATTTTGTACATTCAATAATATGCAACTGTAGACCTACACATTAATACTGTACTGTACCTTTCAGATTTTATAGTACTACTTCTTCTTCCTTCCAAGTATTAGGCCAAGGCCTGCTACGATCCTATAGAAAATTTTCCCTCTAGCGTTTCATAGGACGGCCCAGAAAAACAGCTTTGGGGATCCGATTTGAACTCATTCTTTCAAGATGGTGTTTCCAATTTAGTTGGTACTCGATGTTTTTATTATTAATTTCATACATCTCAATGATGGATAAATCATATTTAAAGAGAAAAATTATACGCGTATAATTTTTCTCTTTAAATATGATTTATCCATCATTGAGATGTATGAAATTAATAATAAAAACATCGAAAATAGCCGTACTGGCATTTATAATGTAATGTATAATTCCCAAATATGTCTTCTTAATATAGGAGCCGCCATTTGCAAAGATAGAAGCAAAGGCTTCAAAGCATTTGGGGCGGGAATTTCAACGTATATAGAGAAATATTTGCGTTTAGATCGGTACTTGCTCAGGTAGCTCAAATGGTGGAGCACTTGGACTAGAAAACCAAGGGTCCCGGGTTCAAGTCCCGGTCTGAGCGTATAATTTTTCTCTTTAAATATGATTAGTTGGTACTGTTTAATATATTCCAAAATTGGTGTAGTCTTCAGTTCCTTTAAGATATCGGTGTTCCTTTTCCGATTCCATCTGGTGTAACCCGCTGTTCTGCGCATGAATCTGATTTCACAAGCCGTTATTCTGCTTTCATGTTATCTAGTGTCCATTATATCCTTCCGGGAAATTCTCGTATAAGACTTCAAAGTATAATAATAGTCCCTTCGATTGGTTGCTAGCCAAAGGAAGGCAAGACCAGTGATGGGGCTGCCATCTTTTAGCCTCTGGTCAAGCTTTTCTGGAGAAGAAAATAAAATAAAGGAAAGAAGAAATGGAAGAAAGGTAATACTCCCTAGCTCTCAGATGTCCTAAGAGCTTCGGGGTCGAAAAAACAAGAGTTAACCAAGAGAAGTAAAGTTAAAAGAGTTATAGTACTACTGTACTCAAATAAAGAAAAATGTTCACTAATTTACACTTTTCTTTCTATCACATTACTGCATATTGTACTGTAATGTATTTTTATTTTCCCCATAGGTGTCCATTATTCAGAAGTTTGATTGTATAATTATTATGAGTTACAAAACTAGTCTGCAAGAAAATATGAGGTGATTTTTATATATTAAATTTGGGAATTTTTAACATTATGAGGTTCAATTAATAATAATTAAATGAATCATGATTTTTCTTACCTCATACATCTATGTTTTTTTAAACACAGCACTGCAGTATCGGCGACACTTTGTCGTCATCGTCAGCTGTTTTCACGACTGTCAATTTTTTCTCCTTTTTGCCGGTAATTATCCAGACTGCCATCTGGTGTTCTTTTGAAGGAATTCATCTTCAAACTGCCATCTGGTGTTATTTTGAATGAATCATTTCCTAAACTGCTATCTGTTGTATTTTTGAAGAACTTTGTAATCAAGCTTGGTTCTTCCGGAATCTCAAAGTTCATAGTTCTAGTATGGTTTTTTTTAATATATATTTTTTCCCAAACTGTTAAATCCAAAGGTTTAGATAGATGTTTTAAAGTTTTGCTTCTTTTTCCATCCTATGATGCTCTAATAAACTATGTGCTGCTATAGCTGATTTTTCAATTTCTCCATTCTTTATGTTTCTGAAGTGCTCTTTTTTACGAGTTTCCAAGTTCCTTTTTGTTTTTCCTATATATATCCTGTTGCAATCTTTGCAATCAATTTGATAAATTCCAGATTTTTGTTGTCTGGGGTATTACATTTATTATTAGTTAACAGAAGATTACCCAGGCTGAATTTGTTAATTGGAGCTAATGTTATATTAAAATTTCTGAAAATTTTTGAAACTTATTATGAACTTCAGAGATTCCGGAAGAACCAAGCTTGATTACAAAGTTCTTCAAAAGTACAACAAATAGCAGTTTAGGAAATGATTCATTCAAAATAACACCAGATGGCAGTTTGTAGAGGAATTCCTTCAAAAGAACACCAGATGGCAGTCTGGATAATTACCGGCAAAAAGGAGAAAAAATTGACAGTCGTGAAAACAGCTGACGATGACGACAAAGTGTCGCCGATACTGCAGTGCTGTGTTTAAAAAAACATAGATGTATGAGGTAAGAAAAAATTACGATTCATTTAATTATTAATATGAGGTGAGTCTAAGAAACTAGTCTGCAAGAAAAATAAAAAAATATGAGGTGAGTCTAAATTCTTGACTCATAATACTTAAAAGAAACCTCATAGGGCCGCATGCAAATACATTAGTCTCTCGATGTTTTTATTATTAATTTCATACATTTCAATGATGGATAAATCATATTTGAAGAGAAAAATTATACGCTCAGACCGGGACCCTTGGTTTTCTAGTCCACGTGCTCTACCATTTGAGCTACCTGAGCAAGTATCGATCTAAACGCAAATTTTTCTCTATATACATTGTAATTCCCGCCCACCAAATGCTTTGAAGCCATTGCTTCTATCTTTGCAAATGGCGGCTCCTATATTAAGAAGACATATTTGGGAATTTCTCTTCAAATATGATTTATCCATCATTGAGATGTATGAAATTAATAATAAAAACATCGAAAATAGCCGTACTGGCATTTATAATGTAATGTATAATTCCCAAATATGTCTTCTTAATATAGGAGCCGCCATTTGCAAAGATAGAAGCAAAGGCTTCAAAGCATTTGGTGGGCGGGAATTACAACGTATATAGAGAAAAATTTGCGTTTAGATCGATACTTGCTCAGGTAGCTCAAATGGTAGAGCACTTGGACTAGAAAACCAAGGGTCCCGGGTTCAAGTCCCGGTCTGAACGTATAATTTTTCTCTTCGAATATGATTTATCCATCATTGAGATGTATGAAATTAATAATAAAAACATCGAAAGAAGCCGTACTGGCATTTATAATGTAATGTATAATTCCCAAATATGTCTTCTTACTATAGGAGCCGCCATTTGCAAAGATAGAAGCAAAGGCTTCAAAGCATTTGGTGGGCGGTAATTACAACGTATATAGAGAAAAATTTGCGTTTAGATCGATACTTGCTCAGGTAGCTCAAATGGTAGAGCACTTGGACTAGAAAACCAAGGGTCCCGGGTTCAAGTCCCGGTCTGAACGTATAATTTTTCTCTTCGAATATGATTTATCCATCGTTGAGATGTATGAAATTAATAATAAAAACATTGAAAAAAGCCGTACTGGCATTTATAATGTAATGTATAATTCCCAAATATGTCTTCTTAATATAGAAGCCGCCATTTGCAAAGATAGAAGCAAAGGCTTCAAAGCATTTGGTGGGCAGTAATTACAACGTATATAGAGAAAAATTTGCGTTTAGATCGATACTTGCTCAGGTAGCTCAAATGGTAGAGCACTTGGACTAGAAAACCAAGGGTCCCGGGTTCAAGTCCCGGTCTGAGCGTATAATAATTTTTCTCTTCAAATATGACATTAGTCTCTACTCAAATTACTTTCAATCACTGGTGAGCTGACTCACTGTGAGCAAGTGCAAAGATCAAATTAGCTACCCACTAACTGGTCATGCATGAAAGTCATCGTTTTCGTAATATTGGCAGGAAATTACCCAGAATTCTCAGCGATAAAACCTCTTCCGTTATTTTTGTCTGCTAGAGGAACACATTTGCGCTTGCGTCCTGCAAATAGTACCGTATACAACGACGTCTGCATCGTGCAATATTACACCGATTCTCCTGTTCTTCCAGTTGAATTCTTTGGTAGACTATCAAATTCCTCTTCTCCGCGTATACCGAAATCAAGATCGAAGTCTTCAAGGTCCGATATCTTGGATAAAGTGGCAAGGTTTCAAAGTACATCGGTTCCCATCGGGATTCTCATGATTCGTTTCTCTCCTAAGTCACCTCGGCAGGTAGCTTAGGAATTTCAACAATTATTATCGCATGAACAGATTTTTGAGTATGCAAAAACGTATTTGGATACAACTTTCTCAGCAGAGAACGACTTTTACAGTCTAATGCGTTCAAAGATTCGAGCCATAGTGTTACTTCCTTCAAATATTTAAAAAAATTTGATTGTATAACAGTGATGATGTTATGTTACAGTTGCAGCAGCTGTCAAGTAAGCTGGCCACCACACAGTCGGAACTGCAGGACGAGCAACAGATGAACAAGTCATTACAACAGAATCAACAAGTTTGGCAAACCAAGTTTCAGTCTCTAGAAAAACAATTCAATGAATACAAAGATAAAAAAGATAAGGTATTTATTTGGCAATAGAATATAAATATGAATTGTGTGCGGGAATTAACAGCGTATATAAGAAAAAAATTTGTATTTAGATTGCAACTTGCTCAGATAGCTTACTCAGTTAGAGCATTCCCCCTAGAGTGTAAAAGGTCCTGGGTTCAAGCCCCAGTCTGAGCGTGTAATTTTTCTCTTCAAATATGATTTATCCATCATTGAGATGTATGAAATTGATAATAAAAACATTGAAACAAGCCAAACTGGCTTTATAATGTAAAGTAAAATTCCCAAATAAATGTCTTCTTAATAAAGAAGCTGCCATTTGCAAGATAGAACCAAAGGTTTCTTAGCACTTGGTGCATGGTAATTAACAGCTATATAAGAGATAAATCTTTGTTTAGATTGGAACTTGCTCAGATAGCTCACTAGGTTAGAGCATTTGCCTAGAGTGCAAAAGTGTCTGAGTTCAAGTCCAGTCTTAGCATATAATTTTTCTCTTCAAATATGATGAATTGGAAACTTCACACCTCACCTCAAAAAATATGCTTCTCTCACCTGATATGTTTCATGAGCTACACTTACTGGAGTAAAGCTGATGATGAAAGTGAATTGTTTCCAAAATATGTCAGGTGAGAGAAGAATATTTTATAAGATTCCTCTTTAGATTGGGAAGAGGAAGCAACCTACAAGATTAGCAATCTCCAATTCAATCGTCAGAATGCAATTATTCTCAAGAATTCTACAAATTATGAGGTGAGATGTCAATATTCCAATTCTTAATATTAACAATTTTTTCCTTTAGTTGTGTTTATACATAGTATTCCTCACACTCATTCTTATATGGCTGAGTCGATAAATAAATTACAAGAGAAAAGCCTTTTTAAATAAACACAAGTAAATGATACAATTATGACCTCAGCAGGTTGAAAAATCTAGGTCTATTTTGATGTTATATTTACTTTAATATGTTCCAGTCCTGGACAAATAACTTTTTTTAAAAGAAAAATTAATGTTTGAACCAGGAATTGAATCGCATACCCCAACTCTGTACGTCACACTTTTTTATATATATTTATAAATGTTAGAGTATATTTATATTTTTTTTATTCAGTGCCCCAAGTTGTCATTTTGACATTTCAGGTGTGTTCTCCTAGCATTGGCTTAATTGTAACCCACTTCTGAAGTTGGGACACCTAGAAGGAGAGTTACATTACCCTGATGATATGATGGATGATAAATGATAATGAAGCGCCAGGAGAGTTCTTAACCTAAATTCCAGACTATGAGCACCCTTTAAGGAAAAATTCCTATGGTTTGATCAGGAATCGAATCCGGGACCTCATGAACAGAAGTTGGAAATGCTGACCACTAGCCCATGAGGCTGGTCTAGAATGCAGGCTTTCGTGGTCTGAAACCATGATATTAGAAGATTTTGGGCTATAAGCCCGTTGTCCATAACTGGGTTTTTCCCAAACGTTTCTACATCAGCTACAGAGAGCATCTTCAGTGGCGAATACTTCTAGATGATGTTCCCTAGTTGGAATCTCAGCCTTATAGCCCGAAATCTTTGAATGACATATATTTCTAATGATTTTACTGAATAAATGGCATCATATATTCACCAGTTTTAGTACATATTTAATATATCCTCTAGTAATGTCCAGATGGGAGAAATTATAAAGAGGTAGAAGAAAAGGGTACATAGTTGTAACATATTGATTTTTAAGTGTAATCAAAATACTGAAACCGCTACGCAGTTCATTTTGACTCCATTAGAATATAAAAATCTCAGTTTTGTACACAAATATTTCTTATGTATTTTATTAGGAATTGGAAGATGTAAAGGAACAGCTACGAGATGTAATGTTCTTCCTCGAAGCTCAGAAGCAAATTTCTGAATCTGCTGATAGAGATGAAATAGCTGAAGGCCGCATTGTGATTGGTGAAGCAGCTCCTCCATCGGGCTCATCAGCAAGCGCAAGAAAGGAAAGGAGAAGGCGTCATCGATAGGTAGTATTTTACAGCATTAAGATCTGATTAACTCATATAAATAGATTCCCAGAAACATGGACAATTTCTCTTATATATTTTATAGTCTTTAACAAAAGGTATTTATTTAAGCTATCTTTATATCAAGTTACATTTAGATTTTCAATTTGCAAACATTGCGTAATTTAATAGTTCAAATTTTTCATTTTTTAGTTTAATAAATTTATTCATGCTAACATATAAAGTTAGACGTCTTGGTTCATAAATTGAGCCATATATCAACCTCATATTTCATTTCAAAGTTAAAATTGGGAAACACATTATGAGGTTCTTAATTTATAAATTAATGAGTCATTTTAACATCTTACCTCATATTTCCTGTTTTATCAAACACGGTAACTATAGTTTTCAAATGAATGACAAGATCATTTGAAAACTATAGTTACCGTTATATTATTTTTGGTCTGGACATCTTACCTCAATATTAATGTTGATTTGTTCTTGAACATGTTTCAAAACAATTCTGTTTTATCTTCAGCTTTCCCAGACTGGTTTTATTTATGTTGCATTATGTTGCACCACCTGGATGTCGATGTCAGCTCCATCCTGTGGTTGGCCAAAGAACCTCCAAACAAGGTCACCCTCCATCGGAATATCAAAATTCATAACTCTGTTTCTGTTCTTCTGAATATAAATTTTTTCCCAAATAGTCAGCTCGTTTGTATTTTCTAACTGTTTTAATAATTTAGTGTCTGAATTGATATTATGTTTTTCAGCACAAACATGAGCAGCAACTGCAGATTTTTCAATTTCTCCATTTTTAATATTTCTTATGTGTTCTTTGGTTCTAATTTTTAGGTTTCTTTTTGTTTTCCCTATATATATCTTTTCACAACCCATGCATTCAATTTGATATATTCCTGACTTTTTATTTTTATCAGTTTTTTCATTTTTGTTGGTTTTTATTAGTTTATTTAAACTGTAGTTATTTTTTGGTGCTAATTTAATATTAAACTTCTCAAATATATTTTGAAATTTATTATGTACCCAGGGGTGTATATGTGAATTTCCTATATTTTTTCATAGGTGGTTCTTCTTTTTCAAGATTACTTCTGTTTATCATTTTTTGTTTTTTATACTTTTCTATCCTTTTATGTACCATTTTTTCATCACACCCATTTCTCTTGCTACTTTGATTATGTGTTTTTTCTCATGTTTGAAATCTTCTTCGTTTAAGGGTAAGTTTACCAATCTATGAGTTAAACTATTAAATGCTGCTAATTTATGTCCAATTGGATTGAACCCTGTTGATTTTATAAAATTTTCCGTATGAGTTTCTTTCCTATGAATCCTGAATTCAATTTTTCTTTTTTCTTCGTTTCTGACCAATTTAAGATCCAAAAAAGGTATTTGTTTATTGTCTTCTATTTCTTTGGTGAATTTAATGTTTGTGCTCTGTAAATTTAATAGTGTTAGGGAATCTTCTACATGTTTTTCTTTAACAATACAAATTTCAAACATGAGAAAAAACACATAATCAAAGTAGCAAGAGAAAATGGGTTTGATGAAAAAATGGTACATAAAAGGATAGAAAAGTATAAAAAACAAAAAATGATAAACAGAAGTAATCTTGAAAAAGAAGAACCACCTATGAAAAAATATAGGAAATTCACATATCACCCCTGGGTACATAATAAATTTCAAAATATATTTGAGAAGTTTAATATTAAATTAGCACCAAAAAATAACTACAGTTTAAATAAACTAATAAAAACCAACAAAAATGAAAAAAACTGATAAAAATAAAAAGTCAGGAATATATCAAATTGAATGCATGGGTTGTGAAAAGATATATATAGGGAAAACAAAAAGAAACCTAAAAATTAGAACCAAAGAACACATAAGAAATATTAAAAATGGAGAAATTGAAAAATCTGCAGTTGCTGCTCATGTTTGGTCTGAAAAACATAATATCAATTCAGACACTAAATTATTAAAACAGTTAGAAAATACAAACGAGCTATTTGGGAAAAAATTTATATTCAGAAGAACAGAAACAGAGTTATAAATTTTGATATTCCGATGGAGGGTGACCTTGTTTGGAGGTTCTTTGGCCAACCACAGGATGGAGCTGACATCGACATCCAGGTGGTGGCAACATAATGCAACATAAATAAAACCAGTCTGGGAAAGCTGAAGATAAAACAGAATTGTTTTGAAACATGTTCAAGAACAAATCAACATTAATATTGAGGTAAGATGTCCAGACCAAAAATAATATAATTAAAATAACCTCAAAATATAACTTCCTAAAATTAAATATTATAGTTACCGTGTTTGATAAAACAGGAAATATGAGGTAAGATGTTAAAATGACTCATTAATTTATAAACTCATATTTCATGTTCTTCAAAAACGGAAACTGCAGTTTTCAAGAGGAATCCCTCCCATCTTCAGCCATCATCATCGGTCTACAACTTCATCTTCAAAGTTGCCATCTGGTATTGATTTGATAAACATTGAGATCAAATTTATCACTTCTCACTAAATGACAAATTAAATTTGAAGAGAAAAATATATTAATAGTGAGTGAAGAACATATTTTAATCGACTCACCTCATACATTTTCAAACTTCTTTGATACCGATGGTTTCAGACAAAATCATGTCCTTCTTCAGTCATGGCGTCCACTGATGAAATTCCATGAATGTTGATTTCTTTAGTGACATCACTTCTTATGCTGCCATCTTTCGTTGGGATTATAAACTTTGTAATTAAATTTTTATCCACCGGAATATCGAAATTCATAGATCGATATTTATTCTTCTGAATGAATATCATTTCCCAAATTGTCAATTCCAACGGTTTATCCAATTGTTTCAAAAGTTTCGCAATTGCACATAGTTTACTAGAACATCATAAAATTGAAAAAGAAGTGAAACTTTTGAAACAATTGGATAAACCATTGGAATTGACAATTTGGGAAATGATATTCATTCAGAAGAATAAATATCGATCTATGAATTTCGATATTCCGGTGGATAAAAATTTAATTACAAAGTTTATAATCCCAACGAAAGATGGCAGCATAAGAAGTGATGTCACTAAAGAAATCAACAATCACGGAATTTCATCAGTGGAAGCCATGACTGAAGAAGGACATGATTTTGTCTGAAAACCGCCGGTATCAAAGAAGTTTGAAAATGTATGAGGTGAGTCGATTAAAATATGTTCTCCACTCACTATTAATGATATAACCTCATAATGTTTACTTCCCAATATTAATTTAAATAGAAAAATATATGCCTTAATCAGGATTTAAACCCAATATCTCTGGTTCTGTGCACCATCGTTCTATCAATTTAAGCTATTAGGCTCTCGATTTACTCATAGATTTCTCCCTATACTAATAACAATTCTCGCATGCCAGATAGCAGTGAACTAATGCCATCTAGCGGCTTCTTAAACAAGAAGACTTTATATGGAATTAATACATTTATAGCCAGTAAAACTTAGATTTGATGTTTAATAATAAATGTATTACTTAAATCGTTAGAGCACTGGTGTACAGAACCAGCGATATTGGGTTCAAATCTCGATTTAGGCATATATGGAGGGTTGTTTTTGATCTCTGATAACAAATGATTTTAAGGTTTTACCTTAAGAAAATCCGTTGTCTCCACCATCGATCATGCTCTATTTAATGGCCCTTCACCCTAGCTATGGCTCGGCATTGGAGTTTCCACTGCAGAAGATTTATGCAGCACAGCCATGTTCCCACTCCTCTTTACATGCTTTCCAGAGACTCTCTATTGTTTGAGGACACCTCTTTCCCAGTGCCCTTTTAAAGAGTCCAAAGGCACAAAAGTCCATCGGTGATGCATCAGGAGACTTCACTGGGATGTTGCTGAATGGAATAGCATGTATTTCCAGTTTCCTGCTCCATTCTCTCCAGCAACGCCAGGGTTGAACCTGAAGTCTGACTGGAGGCCTTGTTTGGTGCACCCAGACTTGGTTTTTGTCTATACCATAGAGAGCTGGGATTTCGGTCCGGTAAATTGGGGTGAGAACTTCTTCCTGGTAGTCCTGGGAGTTGGTTTTGGCCTTTTTAGTTACTCTAAACGAATGGTCTGTTTTCCATTGTAGCAATATCCCGCGATGAACATAAATCAATTGAGAAACTTTCTCTGCATTTGGCTACTACTTTCGAAAATTTTTTTTGCCTCTTTCTCTATAGTAAATTGCCCGGGGTTTGTTACAGTCTCCTAGATAAACATATGCTTCATCAAGTGTGACCAAAAATTTCCATTTTTCTCGTGCCAGGTGCTTTTCATAGAGTTTTGTGCTATTGGTGTGGCGTTCGGCAATGTGACGTGGCAACAATTTATGAATCCTCCTTTTGTGGCGCTTCTCTAAGTTTAAATCTTTGTTTATTATGGTGTTTACAGTTTTAAGGGATATTCTCAATCTGTTCGCAATCACCCTTTGTGTGGCAGGGTTACCACCATAGATAAGGGCCTTTTCCTTTCTGATTACATCTGGGATGCGGGTAGTAGCAGGTCGTGGAGTTGCCTGTTTTTTTTTTCCTTTTGGAATTAATTCCAAGTGACCCTTTCCCTTTTTTATTAAGCACTGAGCTAATTCCCCACTTTGACACCACAAAATTACATTTTTTGCGAGCCTCAATAATTGTGGAATAACTATAATTAGCATCGGAAAGGGCAGTGATATACCCTTTCCGAAACGGGTCTATCTGCTTAGGCATTATGAGAGCAACACGCATGCGAGTGTAAGAGAAGCAGCACACTGACTGGTTTGATCACCTCGCACGCTCCTGTCCTGATGACTCACACTCCAATGTCACAATCTACTTGGCAAATCGTTCTCAGAGATCGCAAACAACCCTCCGTATTTTTCTCTTTTAATTCAAGTTGAAATTATATTTGGTCTATAGAATCCTATGATCCTGAAATTACTATAATTATAAAGTGTAGGCATTTTGCCTAAACTCTAGGCTCTACTTATAATAATTGATCATCCTCTCCTGTCTTGTTTGTTATTCCTCAATCCGTTAACTCCCAGAGCTCTCAATCTGCCTCAGCATAATCCAACATCTCAATTTCTGTTGTCCCACATTACTTCAATCTTATCTTCCTTAGAGGGGCACGCCGTAGCATAGTGGTTAAGGAGCACTGAGCTACAAGCCAGAGGGTCGAGGGTTCAAGTCCCGTTGGGGTCAGGATTTTTAAACTGACCCAAACCTTCTGGCAGCACTATGGCCCTGGGGTCGACTCAGCCTCTAATGGAAATGAGTACCAGACGCTTGTTCTGGAGATAAAGGCGGCCGTCACGCAGGGCTGACATAAAGTGCCGATTGTCTAGAAAAAGTGGGAGCCTTAACCTCCTACTACCCCAAGGGTCTCCGGGCCTGTTGTGGGATCACTTTACTCTACGGCTGGGGAATTCGACATGCTGACCACATGTCACCCCTACACTGGCTGATTATCATCTACCTCTGTGATTGACACATGTGGATGTGAGGCCAGCAGTTGACTGGTAGGCTAAGGGCCTTATAGGCCTGTTGCGCCAGGAGTAAATTTTCTTTTTCCTGTGTCATTAGATATGATTTAATTTGTGTATGAACAAAATGTTCAAAATTCAGGAGATGGAGATTTTATTTTGTTTTTTTATTTAATGACATTTAACAACTCAGGTTCATTAGCATAGCAGTTCTAATCTGGGCAAAAAAATGTGAACAAATGTTTCTCAGATTTGAGCTTCTTTTACATTTTAATTTGTGTTGAGTTGTTTTTGACTTGCCTCATACTTAACTCCCTCGCAGACTCGAGTTTCTTCATTGCATTTGTGACATTCTCAATGCTGTATCACATTCACAACTGACATCCAACGGCCTCCTCTCCTGCAGACTGACCTCTGCACCATCTGATGGCTGACCGACGAACTTCCAAATCAATCCCCTCTCCTTATCACTGGGGTATTTCAAAATTCATAGTTATGTTTTCATTCTTGCATATGTAATTTTTTTTCCCAAATTGTGAGTTCCTTCGGTTTTTCCAATTGTTTAAGTAATTTTGTTTAGGTTTCTATTCTGCGTTTTTCTGACCAGGCATGTGCAGCTATTGCAGATTTTTCTGTTTCTCCATTTTTAACATTTCTGAGGTGTTCCTTTAATCTTGTATTTAAATTCCTTTTTGTTTTTCCTATGTATATCCTTTCACAATCTTTTCAATTAATTTGATAAATTCCTGATTTTTTGCACTTTTCAATATTTTTATTTTTGTTGGTTTTTATTAAATTATCCAAACTGTAATCGTTTTTTAGTGCTAATTTAATGTTGAATTTGTTGAAGATTTTTTAAAACTTATTAAATACTAAGGGATGGTATGTGAATTTCCTGAATTTTTTACCCATTTCTTTATCTGAAGAATACTTTCATTACTGCGAGGGAGTTAAGAAATATGAGGCGAGTCAAAAACAGCTCAACAGAAAAATCTCAATTACTGCTGTCCCACATTACTTCAATCTTATCTTCCTTAGAATTTTCTTTTTCCTGTGTCATTAGATATGATTTAATTTGTGTATGAACAAAATGTTCAAGATTCAGGAGATGGAGATATAATTTTCTTTTGTATTTAATGACCTTATTTAACATCTCAGGTTCATAAGCTTCCCACTCCGTAGCCGAGCAGTTAAGGTAGGAAGCCTTGGCGCAGAGCTACGGGACTTGCGCTGGTTCGAGTCTCCATGGGGGAAGAAATTTTCTCATGGTATTTCGGCCAGTATGGGACCGGTGCCCACCCAGCATCGTGAGGCAATTGGGTAGCTACAATAAGTAGCGACTCCAGGTTGAGGAACCAGCTATAATGGCTGGGGGACTCGACATGCTAACCACATGTCACCCCTACACTGGCTGTTGATCATCTACCTCTGTGATTGACACATGTGGATGTGAAGGGCAAGCAGCCGGCTGGTAAAAGGGCAACCGCTGAAAAGTGGAAAGACCCTCAATCGGAGGTTCATAAGCATAGCAGTTCTAATCTGGGCATAAAAATGCCAACAAATGTTTCTCAGATTTGAGTTTCTTTTACATGTTGTATGTCTATGACAAAGTATAGATATTTCAGTATTTTTACTCCTTAAATTCCATTAACCCCAGTCTGGATTTAACGCACAAACCTTGGATTAAGAGGCAAGCATGGTAATCACTAGTCCATGAGGTCTGATTAAATAGAGAGGGGCAAATCATATAGCTCAAATGTGTGATAGTGACAAATGAAAGGAAAAGATGTACGTAATATTCTTAATATTAAAAAGAAGTGTCACTATGGGTTTATTTTAATTAATACAGTAAAACTTGTTTAATCCAGAACATGAATAATGCGGAAAAAATCTGTCCAATGTGAACAAATTTATTGGTCCTGGTGAAATAATAGTAATTTTACGTGAATTTATTTAGCATAAAACGGAATATGTTCAACGTGGAAACGGAAGGATATTTTATATTTGAAGAGAAAATTTTTTTCGCCTAGACTGAGACTTGAACCCGGGACCTTTGGCTTGCCGGGCCAAATCTCTACCAATTGAGCTACCAAGGCGAGTTGCGATCTAGATGCAAATTTTTCTCTTATATACGTTGCTCAGTTGGTAGAGCATTTGGCCCATCAAGCCAAAGGTCCTGGATTCGAGTCTCGGTCTAGGCGAAAATTTTTCTCTTCAAATATAATTTATCTTTCAGTGAAAAATGTAAAATCAATAATAAAAACATCAGGAAAGATATTTGTACACAATTCATGAAAAAAGGTGTTTATAAAGCGGAAAGACAGAAATAAATTAGTTTTCACTTCATTGGGTTTCCGTTATGCCAAAAAAAAGACGATAAGGAATGATTCCTACCGCCGGGTGAAGTATAGATTCTACCTGTACCTGAAATTTTATTTGACCATCACTGCACACCCGTTATGCGAAATACACATACTTGTCTTTCAAAGGTACCGTTCTGAATTTACAGAATAAAGATGGCTAAAAGGTATGTATCATTGTCATTAAACGAAAAAGTGAAAGTGGTTGAAAATAAATCTGCAAATTTCCAAACCTGGTGCTCCAAAGTCAAGCTCTAGCTGCTGCTACATCCCTAGGGAACAACGATTTCAAGACATTTTCAGGTTGGCTGGACAGTTTTAAAAGATGACACAATGTAGTATGGAATGAAATTCGCAGAGAATCAAAGGATGTGAACGAAAGTGTAGTTAGTGAGCGGAAACCGAAACTGCATACTTTAATTTCAGGATACACACCTAAGAGACTTTTTAATGCTGACAAAACAGAACTGCTTTTTTGCGCGTTACCGCCGAAGTCACTCATACACACTATACTTTATTTTTCAAAGGCAGCGGAACTGCAGTTAATCCAAGATACGTAAAAAGCATACGGTACTCTGTAATCTAAGATTATTAATAAGTTTTAGTTTTTTTTATAATGTGGAAAAAAAGAATTGGTCCCATTCGATTCCGCTTTGAGCAAGTTTTACTGTATAGAGTTACAAAGAATTGATAATGATACATAATGTATCGAAACTGGTCTTCAAGAAATCTACAAATGATGTGAATCACGAAAATTCTAATTCTACATTACCAGTTTAGCATTTATTATGGATTGATACAAATATTATGTTTACAATGAATTTAACTTGGATTCAGTATGAGCAGTAGCCTGATTGGTGAATTTGTTCCATGTTTCTGGAAACTATAGATTCATAATGTAAAAAAAAAAACCAAATTGGTGTTAATAAATAAATAAAAACACAATACAGTACAGCATAACATAGTATATCAAAAATTCAAAAACAAGGATAATTAATGAATGAGTTGGAAGAAATGCTTTAACATCTCACCTCATAAAGTTGTGTGTCTTCATGATACCGGTTTCAAAAGCATAGTTTTACTTCCATCTTCAGTCAAATTCCAATTATGAGTGAGATGTTAAAGCATTTTCTCCAACTGTTTCATTAATGTAAATACCTCATAGTGTTACCTCCCACTTTGATTTTGATTAAATACAAGGATAATTTTGATGTTTGTATTATTAATTTAACACTTCTCACTGAAGGATAAATTGTATTTGAAAAGAAAAATTACACACTCAGACTGGGAGCGTATAATTTTTCTCTTCAAATGTAATTTATCCTTCAGTGAGAAGTGTTAAATTAATAATAAAAACATCAAAAGAAACCCTACTGGCTTTATAAAGTAGTGTTTAAATAAGAATCATATGAATTGTGATTTCTTCTTACCTCATATATCTAGGTTTTTTAACACAGAACTGCAGTATCACGAAATACATCATTCGCATCTTCAGCTGTTTTCAAATATCATAGCCTCATAATAAATGAGTGTGGCGACTAAAAAAAAATTGTTAGATCAAGAATAATAAGTATTACACTGCGAAATAAAATTTAAGAGTAGGTCTTATTTTGGATATAACTCCATGAAGTATATTTTTCCATCTGATTACACCACCTTACATGAGGTCATTTCCAAATGTGCCTCATCCACCGCTGTCTTCCCAATCATATTCCCTGTCTTGTAAATTTGTCTTCACTTGGCCAATCCAACTTTTCCATCGTTTTCCTCATGGTCATTTGCCCTGTTCCCATCATGCAATTCTTAATTTTCCTCTTCTTGAAGACAGATCTAATGTCTATGTATTTTATTATTTTTTTATATATCTATCCTGGATACTGCCCTTAAGTGGTATGATATTATTTAAGTAAAATTTTATCACCTTATATTCTTGTTCTTCCGGTATCGAAACCTTCTTCAGTTTCATCATCAGTATTTTCACAACCGTTGTTACGTCGTCTTTAAGAGCTGCCTCCTGCTCCCCCTGTTGGTAGACTGAAGAACCTCAAAATCAAATCTTTACCCCAGGAATTAAAGGAGATATTAATGAATTTTAAAATTCCTGGAGGAAATGATTTGATTTTGAGATTCTTCAGTCTACCAACAGAGGGAACAAGACATGACTTTTCAAGACGACATAATGGTTGTGAAAAGTGAGGATGGAACTAAATAAGGTCCTGAAATGGTCTAAGAAGAAGAAGATGATGTGGCGAGGTGATAAAATTTTACTTAAATAAATAATACCTCATAGTGTTAATTGCTAAAAAGTCAATGGTAGGGTATTGCTTATGTCGTCTGGAAGTTTTCTAGCTACAAGCTGAGCAAGATTTAAGAATCAGATGATGTTTCTACAAGGTAATGTATTAAAAAAAGTGGTATTTTAATCAAAATTGTGATGGAAAGTAACAGTATGAGGTAATTAACAATTTACAAATTAGGTCAATTAAAAGTTTTTTCATCTCACCTCATAAAGCTCTGTTTTTTCGAATTTTGGCTGATGATGGAGGCAAAGGCCTTTGAAACTGGTACAGTGAAAACACGGAGTTTCATGAAGTGAGATGAAAAAACTTTTAATTGACTCAATTTATAAAATAGCTGAACTGGGAATAAAACCCTGGACCTTCAGCTCTATGCTCTGATTGTCTACAATTTTGAGCTACCTTCTTTTCATCCAAGCACAAATTCATCTCTTCATACCTTATCTTCCCAGAGCAGTGAACCATTATTTGCACTAGAATTGGGTTGCATCTGCATCAAGAAGACATTATGAGGGATTTAACACAGCTAATGTTCAATGTTCTTATTAATTTCATACATCTCAATGATGGATAAATCATATTTGAAGAGAAAAATTATATGCTCAGACCGGGACTTGAACTCGGGACCCTTGGTTCTCTATACCAAGTGCTCTACCACCTGAGATACCTGAGCAAGTACCGATCTAAACACAATTTTTTCTCTATATATGTTGTAATTCCTGCCCACCAAATGCTATGAAGCCTTTGCTTCTATCTTTGCAAATGGCAGCTCCTTTATTAAGAAGACATATTTGGGAATTATACATTACATTATAAATGCCAGTACAGCTTTTTTTGATGTTCTTATTAATTTCATATATCTCAATGATGGATATATCGTATCTTCAGATACGATTTATCCATCATTGAGATGTATGAAATTAATAATATGAACATCATAAAAAGCCATACTGGCATTTATAATGTAATGTATAATTCCCAAATATGTTTGAGTTTGTATTCTTTAATATTCTTACCTCATATGAACAGTTTGTGAACAAGCTGAAGATGGAGCAATAGCTTTGAAATGATTGTCCAACAGAATAAACATATGAGGTAAGAATGTTAAAGAATACAAACTCAAATATTAAATCAAACCTCATAATGTAACTTCTTAATGATTTTAAAATCCCAAATATGTCTTCTTAATAAAGGAGCTGCCATTTGCAAAGATAGAAGCAAAGGCTTCATAGCATTTGGTGGACGGGAATTACAATGTATATAGAGAAAAATTTGCATTTAGATCAGTACTTGCTCAGGTAGTACAGTATTTGGTCTAGAGAACCAAGGGTCCCGGGTTCAAGTCCCGGTCTGAGCATATAATTTTTCTCTTCAAATATGACAGCTAAAGTTATTACTCGTAACATCATCAAAATAAGTTTATTAGCTTAGGTATCTATAATAATAATTTATTTACATGAAAGTAATCAACATTGATAAAATTCCATTGAGATATTAGTCACAGAATTAAAATTATAATATAAAATTACCTCAACTTTGTAATTCTCCTTAGGTCTTTCAGGACTATTTCCATCATCAGCAGGAGATAGGTCCATATCTACTGACCCAGAATGCAATATTACTCCCTCTGAATAAGAGGCAGTTCTCCTGAACAACATAACATTGGTCGAAATATTACTGAAGATGAAACTACCTAGGTTTTGAAACCAGTATAATTAGAAGACTGGATATGAGGTGAGGTCAATATCATCATCCTCTTATCGTGTTCTCCTTTCGAAAGGTCAATTCTGAATATGCCTCCAACCATCTCTATATCCCATGGCTTCTTTTTTAGTTCTTCCCAGTCGTATCCTCTTTCTTGTACAATTTTCTTCACTTTGTTAATCTAACTTTCTTGTGGTCGATTTTATTTGTATCCTGAGATTTAGCAGTCTTTGTGGTAGTCTTTCCTTTTCCATTCTTTTTAAATGTCCAAACCATTTGTGTCTACTTTTTTCTAGTCTGTTAATTTTTCTACACTTAAATGTCTCTCTGATTTTGTCATTCCTTATTCTATCTCTCCTTAAAGTCTGACCTAGCGTCCACATCGTGGGAGGTGGTAACCACGTTTCAGGTTTCTTCTTGGACATGCACATCGGCTCGATGTGTTATCATCCTGACAAGTATACCTGAAATGAACAAACTAAAGGGGCTCCAGTGAAGCCACGTCAGGCCTAGCAAGTTGGTGGTGGATGATCAAATGCTTTCAAGAACCAAATAGAGGTGAGATATAATTTTAATTTAAATCTTAAATTAAACCTCATAGTGATTTTCCTATAAAAGTTCAACATCTGGTGAGATTACTGCAGCCTGTACACTTGACTCATGATTCGAATCCCTTATCGAGCGAGATTTGAGTCTTGCAATATTTTGTTAATATTCATTACAATTATGATTGCATAACAGTGGAAACTGAACGTAAATGGATTAGAAAATTAAGACTCTTCTGATGGCATAAGAATCAAATTTCTGTTTCATTATGAGATGTCTTTTTGCCATTTCATCTCTTTATGTCTACGATGTGACATCAGAATGTATTGTCTTCAAGAAAGTTGATATAGGGACAGTTTATAATTGAGATGTTGCTTCAGAAATAATTCACAGCCACAAGAAACACTTCAAAATTCATAAATCATACATGATAATACAGGGTGGACCGCTCGAATGGACCTAATTTCAATTGCTTGTTACTGGCAAACGGTTGAAGATAGAAACTTAAAACAACGTTCATAGTACAGAAAAACTCACCAAGTTTCGAATCCTGTCGGTAGATGGCACAAAGATACGTTTCTCGTTCTTAGATTTAATTGTTTGTGAAAATGGCGACTCCGCAGATGAAAGCGCAAGCTGTTTTGTGGTATGCGGAGTTTAAATCAATCATTAGAGTTCAAAGGGAGTTCCGGCATGTGTTTAACCGTGATGCTCCAACTGCTAGAAGCAAAAAGAAGTGGCGTGATACATTATTAGCTACAGGATCTGTGTTGAAGAAGCATGGTGGTGGTCGCAGAGCATCCGATGAAATGGTAGCAAATGTTCAAGCCGCATTTGAGCGAAGCCCCGGAAGTCATTAAGAAGAGCTTCGCGGGAACTTCAAATACCAAAATCGACATTACAACGGATTGTCCACAAACGCCTCAAACTGCACGCATATAAAGTGCAGTTAGTGCAACGTCTGGAGCCGAATGACATGCCGAAACGAGTGGAATTCGCCAATACGATGCTGGACCGTCTCGGCGCTGATCCTGACTTCATGACCAAGATTTTCTTCTCGGACGAAGCCACTTTCCATTTGTCAGGCAAGGTAAACCGGCATAATGTGCGGATCTGGGGATCGGAGAATCCTCACGCTATTCAAGAGCATGTTCGTGATAGTCCGAAGATGAATGTTTGGTGCAGTTTGTCACATAATAAGGTCATTGGACCGTTTTCTTCGCCGAGAAAACTGTTCGTGGTACCACATATCTTGACATGCTGGAGCAGTTCTTTCCACAAATTGAACAACTGCAGCCTAACATCGTTTTCCAGCAAGATGGTGCTCCTCCCCACTGGTCCAATGAAGTTCGTACGACTTTGGACAACATTTTCCCTGGCCGTTGGATTGGTAGGGGAGGACCAATCGCGTGGCCCCCGAGATCTCCCGATTAACACCACTGGATTTCTTTCTCTGGGGCTATGTCAAAGATAAAGTTTACACCACCCCAGTCAAAGACCTTCGTGATCTTCGTGAGCGCATCATAGAGGCTATTGAGAACATTCCAGAAGACATACTCCAACGTACTTGGCAAGAAATTGTTCATCACTTTGATATCGTCACAGTGACTGCTGGGGCTCATATAGAGATGTGGTGATCTGGATATCAAAACTTGGTAAGTTTTTCTGTAATATGAACGTTGTTTTAAGTTTCTATCTTCAACCGTTTGCCAGTAACAAGCAATTGAAATTAGGTCCATTCGAGCGGTCCACCCTGTATTGTAAATATTCTTATTGTGTGTTTCTCGTCAGTGGAACTACTGCAAAATGTTCACACATTGTTCTGATTCAGGTGGTAGCATTCCTATATATCAGCCCAGGTTTGAAATTTTATTTATTTATTTATTTCCTAAATGTCCACCGCTGTGGTCTCGAGGTAGCATGCTGCCTTGTCACGCAGCGGGCCCGGGTTCGTTCCCTGGTCAGGGGGGTTTTTCCTCACCTGTAAGACAATTGTCAGGAAAACTTTAAGGCCCAAACGGTCCCCGAAATCATATGGCCATCATCCTTCACCGGTGTGGATAGCAACGGGAAGCTACCACACCTACACAATTCCCTAGTAAAGCTGCAAGCATAGCATTAAAATGCTGTGATTGCAGTGAAGGACCTGCCTTCGGGCAGAATTACTATGGATGGATGGATTTCCTAAATGATCAATCTTGAGGCAGGAAGAGGTTGTGGTGTTGTATAATAATTGTAGAAATTATTTCTAATCACTAAATTGTGCATCATATTCCTGCAGTACTGCTGATGGTGATTCTCGTCCATCAGATGGGGATGTTAAGCCTGGTGGTCCCCTTGGTGCTTTTCGATATCAGTAGGCTACACCTAGCATCAGGTTTCACATTCTCTTCATCATCATGCCTCATACAATATACTTTACACTACACAAACACTCATCCTACAACTCTATCTCTTTGTATACAATACATGAATCCATAATCTATGTAAAATTGTGCGTAAATTGAAAATATACCTCATAAACGCCCTCTATCTGCCCAATGTGAAACCCGAAGCACATACAAGTGCAGTGTGTGAAATTAGAACACACATACAGCAAACTTCCGATTATCCGTGCACATATTGTCCAGGCACAACTCTTTTTACTGTATTTTTAAAAATGAAGATAAATACTGTACAGTATTATATTATTTTTTGTCTGAACATCTTACCTCAATATTAAAAATAAATAAATAAAAAATTAATATTGAGGTAAGATGTTCAGACTAAAAATAATATAATTAAAATAACCTCAAAATATAACTTCCTAAAATGAAATACTGTACAGTAATTAATAGTGAGTGGAGAACATATTTTAATCGACTCACCTCATACATTTTCAAACTTCTTTGATACCGACGGTTTCAGACAAAATCATGTCCTTCTTCAGTCATGGCTTCCACTGATGAAATTCCGTGATTGTTGATTTCTTTAGTGACATCACTTCTTGTGCTGCCATCTTTCGTTGGGATTATAAACTTTGTAATTAAATTTTTATCCACTGGAATATCGAAATTCATAGATCGATATTTATTCTTCTGAATGAATATCATTTCCCAAATTGTCAATTTCAACGGTTTATTCCAATTGTTTTCAAAAGTTTCGCTTCTTTTTTTCAATTTTATGATGTTCTAGTAAACTATGTGCAGCAATTGCTGATTTTTCAATTTCACAATTTTTAATATTTCTAAAATGTTCTTTAGTGCATGTTTCCAAATTCCTTTTTGTTTTTCCTATGCATACTTTGCTACAATCATTACAATTAATTTGATAAATTCCATTTTTCTTACTGTCTGGGATGTTGATTTTTTTATTAGTATTTAAAAGTTTCATCAGTGGAAGCCATGATTGAAGGACATGATTTTGTCTGAAACCGTCGGTATCAAAGAAGTTTGAAAATGTATGAGGTGAGTCGATTAAAATATGTTCTCCACTCACTATTAATGATATAACCTCATAATGTTTACTTCCCAATATTAATTTAAATATACTGTACAGTATTTTGTATTATGGAAAAATTATTTATTTTTAAACGTGCTACTGTAAACTGCGCTTAGAAACTAGCAAAACAGAGTAACCTTAACTCGCAACCCCCTCTCCTAAAGCGTTTATCGGTACCAACCAACATTTTGAGAATACAATACAATTTCAGAAGTTTCCATATGTGAGTCACTGAAAGTTTGTTGTTACAGATTGAAACCACAGATATGCTGTGGCAGTGGGTTGATCACTGGTTAGTAGTGTGGTCATCGATGCTTACTAGTGTAGTTGTCGGTGGGTACGATGGCCATTTTGAATAACTGTTGTAACCAGAGTGGTCACGACAGGATATAGTCCCACTTTTTTCAATATTTACAAGTAAAATAAAATAAATGATAATTACAACTCGCACCTAAATACATTTAATATAACATTTTATTTTATGAATGTTTGTTGCATTTAAGTAGTGTTAAAGAGGGTAAATAAATTTCTGATCAACTTCCACAGCACCGAATAACTTAATTGGATTATCCGTGTTTTTTTCGATTTTCTATGCATATCTCAGTCCCAATTAACACGGACAACTGGGAGTCTGCTGTAAATAAAAAATGTGGCTTGTTATTCTGCCATAACACCTCAATTATGCAAGAAATTTCTTTTGAGAAACAATTTTTTATAACAAAAGCAGAAAATTAACTCATACATTTTATTTATCTATTTTAATTTTTATGAAAATATGAAAAACTGACGAAAATGTTGAAGTACAGATCACAGTGCCAATCAAAAGTCTTGTTCATTCACACAAACTATGTTGAGTTAATACTTGAATTATGGAGTCCCTACATTACATAAACATCTATACCACCCTCCGCACTTCGAAGAAACGCTTGAGATAATAAACTTGTCCCATCGTCATGGCAACAAGAACAAGTGCCTCGAAGAAAGACCAAAGCACAACTCTTGAGTTAGTACTCTCATTAATACTGCGATGAATGCGATCTCGGACTTGCATGTATTCCTGCTCGTGTTTTACTCCTGTCAGGGTCGTCGAAAGCTCCTTTATCATGTCCTGTAGTTTGTTATGATCATCTGAAACAATAAAACTACCATTAATTATGCAATTCATGCATGACACAGGGTCCAATCATACCTACCTAATGTGTTGTACCCATGAAAAGATTTTTTTTAAATCTTTATAAGCTTTTATCGATCCTACCTACAATACATAAAAAATTGTATTGTATTGTAAGCCTATGTTTTCCCTTTACAGAGATTTAGGCGCTCTCCCCCTACAGGGAAGAATTTGAACCATACTAATTATATTATTTTTGGTCTGGACATCTTACCTCAATATTAATGTTGATTTGTTCTTGGACATGTTTCAAAACAATTCTGTTTTATCGTCAGCTTTCCCAGACTTTCCCAGTCTGGGAAAGCTGACGATAAAACAGAATTGTTTTGAAACATGTCCAAGAACAAATCAACATTAATATTGAGGTAAGATGTCCAGACCAAAAATAATATAATTAAAATAACCTCAAAATATAACTTCCTAAAATTAAATATTGAACCATACTAATTTAGTTACACTTGTTTTTTGTATAGATGTCATTTTGAGTGGTACATGGACAGCGTTCCGCCTCATACTGACATCTAGGAAACCAAGGTAGTACTAGGACAGGAAAATTCGGTAAATTTTGCTTAGAGGCCTTTTCATTCAGGCTTAAGGATTTTTTACAAGCCTGAAAATCTTCAGATCGGGACCCATGGCTTAAAGTCCCTCCCGGAGGACTTGCTCCTTGGATTTTTCCATCCTAAAAATCCATCGACCCCGGCCGGGTTTGAACCCGCGACCCTTGGGATCAGAGGCAAGGAGCGTAACCACTAGTTCACCATGTCAAAAAAAGTATGAATGTATTTGCACCATATAGTATAGCATTGACTTCCGTAAACTAAAGATGAGCTGTCCCATCCCTTAAAATTGTGCTCAGCAAATGTGTATACCAAATTTATATGTGTATAGGCCAAGTGCATGTATAAGCCGCATCCAAGTTTTACAATAATAATTTGGGGGAAAAAATATTTCTCTTATATTTTCGCTAAGAAGCAGTGCAAAAGACAGAAGTAGACCTATGCCATTTTTAAATCTGGCAATGTTGTATATTCCAAAGCTTTTTTTTCCGGATATGTAATGGTACATTCGGGCTGCAGCTCAGTTATTAACACAAGGGTAAAAGGGACAGCAGTTAGTAGGTACGGTATCACTGTCATTACCTTTTTTTAATATTTGAAGGACGTAACACTATGAGGTTTCTTTTAATTAATATGAGTTATGGATTTTTTTTTATTTATTTTCAAGCAGACTACAGTTTCTCCACTTTGTGTGTCATTGTCAATGCTTCCCAACTGTTGAATTTTCAGTTGTCAATCCTGTTGGCTGACCGATGAACTTCCAAATCAATTTTTTTTTCTTTCCTTTCCCCAGGGAATTACAAAATTCATTGTTTTCTCCTTATTTTTATGGACCTAAATTTTCTCTTAGTCCCACGCCATAGCTGAGTGATTAAGGCAGGAAACCTTGGTGCAGAGCTATGGGACTTTTGCTGGTTTGAGTCTCCATGGGGGAAAAAATTTTCTCATGGTATTTCGGCCTGATTGGGACCGGTGCCCACTCAGCATCGTGAGGCATTTGGGTAGCTACAATAAGTAGTGGCTCCAGGTTGAGAAAACCAGCTATAACAGCTGCGGGACTCGACAAGCTGACCACATGTCACCTCTACACTGGCTGATAATCATCTACCTCTGTGATTAACACATGTAGATGTGAGGCCAGCAGCCAGTTGATAGGCTAAGGGCCTTCTAGGCCTGTGGCACCAGGTGTTCCTTAGATTTATGTTAGATACAGTTAGATAAATCTAAGGAACATCAGATTAGTGTACACTTCAGTAAATAATATGCATATAATTTATTTTATTAGATTAGAAAGGGAGAAGTTAGTGTACATTCATTTCTAATAAATGTTTGGAAAATTATTTCAAAGGTTGGACATACCTCATGTGCTGCCATTAGCGACAGCTCTATAAACACATGCGCATGCACACTTTACTTAGAAAATATATTGGGAAAGGTAAAGTACTGTTTCTCCAAAATTGTCTTCAGTTGCATAAATGAATACTTTGTATTATACACCCCCACCTTATATTCTCCAAGTTATAGTATTCAAAAATTTACCGGTGCCTTGTGAAGTATCTCCTTGATCTTTTGGTGATTCGCCAATATCCATATTAAACATTACAACCTTGGGTGTCATTGTTGACATCTGATTGCTGAAACAATATGTGTACACTCCTTCCATATGTGCAGCAAATGTATACTTTCCACTTGTTTCACGCTCTCCTTGATATATTATTTTGCCATCAGGACCAACTATCTTCACATCAATATCCAAAAAACCACCTTCTGCTATTTCAAACATCAAACCTGCAAAGATGAATATAAAAATAATGTAAAAAACCGAACTATATTAAATTTTGAAGCAGAAGGTAACAGAAGAAAGGGGAGACCAAAAGAACAGCGGATTCAAGGAGTGATGTAGAGAGGTTAACAGAGAGTGATGTAGGGAATAGAGAATTGTGGAGGACTAAAATTTAGAATGGGTTATAGAAAAACTAATGTATTGTAGAGAAATTCCTAATATAAAAGAGTATAAAAAATATAGGTTTTAATAATTACAAAAATATAACACATTAAGAGAGACAAAAGATGTTAATATCATAAGATTATTTAAAAAATTGTCCAGGTCTTACCCATTTTTGTACCAGATTGAACTTTATCAAAAAAACATTCTTCGGCATGGGCATCCACTGTAATGAAATACCCATAACCGAAACCAAAATAAGATATTATTAGCAATAGAATACAACTATAATTCAACATAATTTACGTATTTAATTATTAACGTCAGCTATTCTATCTCCTTCCACGTCTTACTTCTCTTTGACATAGAGCTTGCCATAGAGAACATAGTCACAATGGAGACATCTTTGACGGAAAAAAAAGAAAGGCGACATGCTCGATTTTTCTCTATGTACTCGGAGATCTTTCCCTATAACTGTTCTCTATGCTAAATAAAAATAAATAATAAGAAAGGTTTGCCGTAATAGCCATATTGTTATCTTTATTCTAAATAAAAATGCGATAATGCTAACTAAAAATGCGCGTCGGTATTTGTGAATTTTCTGCTGCTACCTCTAAATTAATGAATTGCTTTTATGTTTAGTTGTATAAGTAAAAAGAAAAGCAATTATCAATTTATATCGTAATTATGGCTCAATTTCAGATTAATTTCCACTTGATTTTCCATATATATTCTTGTAATTATGCTGCTCTATATACGTATTTTGTCAAAACTAACATTTCACACTATTTTTAACGTTTTATGATGCTTATTATTTTACACTTATTAAATATTTATCTACTTCTGCAATAATTTCTTGAAAGTTTTAAAAAACTGCAGTGTGCAATCTGTGCATGCGCGAATGCTTATAGTAACTTCCACAAGATGTTAGTAAAATCGGTGTTACCAAAAACATTCACAATTAATTACCTTATTTCAATAAATTTCGTTACGTTAGTGTACACTTAATTAAATAATATGCATGTAATTTATTTGTTAGGTAATTCTTTATTGCAAAGGTTGATATATCAATTTCACAGCTATGTGGTGCCATCTAGCCACAGAGTACGAAGTTTCTCTATGCCATCTAGCGACAACTCTTCTTTTTCTGCTTCTTATTGCAAGGATTAAGCCTTTTTGGTTTGTTCTGGCTCCAAGTACCATAGCTGCTGTGTTTTCTCATTCGTGGATGTCTCCAATCTCTTTTTCCTCCTCTCTCTTGGCGCGACAGGCCTAAAAAGCCCTTAGCCTACAGCGGGCTGCTGGCCTCACATCCACATGTGTCAATCACAGAGGTAGATGATCAGCCAGTGTAGGGGTGACATGGTCACCATGTCGAGTCCCCCAGCTGTTATTGCTGGTTTTCTCAACCTGGAGCCGCTACTTATTGTAGCTACCCAAATGCCACATGATGCTGGGTGGGCACTGGTCCCATACTGGCTGAATTATCATGAGAAAATTTCTTCCCTCATGGAGACCTGAACCAGCGCAAGTCCTGTAGCTCTGTACCAAGGCTTCATTCCTTAACCACTCGCTACAGCACGGGACTCTTTTTCCTCCTCTTGGTTAATAATTCAGACTTTTCCTGGGCAATTTGCTGGTATCCATTTTGCAGACATGTTTGTACCGTTTTCTCCTATACTCTTCTATTTTATCTGTCAAACTGAATATTTGTAGTTCTTTATGGATATCTTCACTTCATTTTTTATCCATTAAAGTATATCCTGCCACAAATCGTAAATATTTCATTTCTATGGCCCCCACCCTTTTCATTGACTGTTTATTCAGAGTCCATATTTCTCAGCCATACAATATTGCAGGCATATCTAATACTTTATAAAATTTTAAATGTATTTATTTTCTTACTTTCTTTCCCAGTGTTCTTTTAAGGGTACCACATAAATATTGAAATATTTGTAATTTATTATTTATGTATTTTTCTCTACTACAGCCTGAAGATACAACGCGACAACTCTATAAACTTTTTATAGCACTTCATAGATATGTGGTTCCACCTAGTGTTAACTCTATAAATGTTTGCACATGCCCAAAAATCTACTTATCTGATCTTCTTGCCATCAATGAACTGAAAGACAAAAATGGTTATTGTGAGTTATCCGTAAAAGATATTCATATGTTGTCACAAATTTTTGTAGATTTTTTTTTAAATATTCAATTTTTTATACAGCAATTTGATGTATTTGTTATGGCAGCATAAGCCATTTAAGCATTCAAAAAGTGGCTTTTTAGTGCACCGTTGTCCTTTGTTTTTGTTTTAGCTCCAACCCTATAGTGTACAGGGTAATATGTTCTATATGTTAATTGTTCCAGAAAATGATGGGAAAAAAATAGGTCAAGTAGTTTTTTGAGTCCATAAAGGACAGACAACCTCACACTAATTTTTTTTTATACACTAGTGTTTGCCGAGTGGTCGAATTTTGACCATAATCACACACACGATCAAGAGAAAATTTAACTCTTGCTATTCCTCTACATCGAACATCTCACTATTCCTCATCCTTTCTTGTTTCAGCCACCTGAATCTGGAATTCCCTCCCCTTGTATAACAAGAACTGCCCGACTCAAAAAGAGTTTAAAAAAAACTCACTTCATATTTCCTTACCCAATATAATATATAACCGTGGTCCACGTATACTTTTATTATTCCTTTATGTTTTAAACTTTCTTTACCGAACCATTTACTTAATCTAATTATAGGTTATTATTTTCGTTACTATTATTATTATTATTATTATGGGGGCACGCCGTAGCATAGTGGTTAAGGCACTGTGCTACAAGCCAGAAGATCGAGGGTTCGAGTCCTGGTGGTGTCAGGATTTTTAAACTGACCCAAACCTTCTGGCAGCACTATGGCCCTGGGGTCGACTCAGCCTCTAACGGAAGTGAGTACCAGACACTTGTTCTGGGGGTAAAGACGGCCGTCACGCAGGGCTGACAACCCGGCTGACATCAAGTGCTGATTGTCCAGAAAATTGGGAGCCCTAACCTCCTACTACCCGAAGGGCCTCCTGAGGCCTGTAGTGGGATACCTTTACCTTTTTATTATTATTATTATTATTATTATTATTACTATTTTTCTTTCTTACCCTTCTCAACTTTATATTGTGTAGTTTATAATTATCTATTATGTATCATTTATCATAATTCTTATTGTATGTATAATTTAACCCTGGTGAAGTGGAAGAGAAGACCTTATGGTCTTAACTCCATCAGGTAAAATAAATAAATAAATTAAATAAATAATCATAATTGAATAAAAAAATTTGATAACTCACAAAATATGTGGAGGCCACGCCGTAGCGTAGTGGTTGAGGCACTGAGCTACAAGCCGGAGGGTCGAGGGTTCAAGTCCCGTTGGGGTCAGAATTGTTAAACTGACCCAAACCCTCTGGCGGCACTATGGCCCTGGGGTCGACTCAGCCTCTAACGGAAATGAGTACCAGACGCTGTTCTGGGGGTAAAGGCGGCCGTCACGCAGGGCTGACAACCCAGCTAACATAAAAGTGCCGATTGTCTAGAAAAGTGGGAGCCTTAACCTCCTACTACCCCAAGGGCCTCCTGAGGCCTGTTGTGGGATCACTTTACTTACAAAATATGTATATTTACATTGGAATGTAACTGATGATGGGGATGATAGTATTCTAAATTACCACCCAGCATCATGAGAAATTTAGGTAATTACAATATGTAGCAGCTCCACATTGAGAAAACAGCTATAACAGCTGGTGGAACCAACATGCTAACCACGTGTCACCCCTATACTGGCAAAATGATCGTCTGCCTCTGTGATTAACACATGTACATGTATTACTCATCTATAGTTTAAACAGGAGCTTTTGCACTGGATTTTAGTGCCTTGCAGTTAAAAAAGGCAATTTTTTGGACATGGCCTTTGTACATCACATGCTTCTCTGGAAGAAATTTAATTCTTGCACCATGGAGATTTTCCATAAACACGGCCTTGAAGTTAAAAATGGAAGAACCAACTGCTTCCAGTTTTTTTATTGATAACACTAGGTTGTCAATAGCTACTAAACAAAAAAAAAATGGTTGACAAATATATGAGGAAAGGTACTTAACTGTTATGTAGATGTATTACTTCCCTATATGGGAACTTTGGTGCTGGATTTTAGTGCCTTGCAGTTAAAAAGGCAGATTTTTTTTGACAAGGCCTTTGTACATCATATTCTTCTCTGGAAGAAATTTAACTCTTGCACCATGGAGATTTTGTATAAACCCTGCCTTGCAGTTAAAAATAGCAGAACTGTTTCCAATTTATTTTTATTGATAACACTAAAGCTCGTTAATAGCTTCTTCTTCGGCTTTCCCCATTTATAGGTTTGCCGTCTTCAGTTTCCATTTATTTCTATCATTCCAATCTCCCTCTTCCAAATTCCTATCATCCATTATAGTTCTGACATAGGTTTTCCATTTCCATCTTGGTCTGCCATATTTATTTCTTCCAGGGGATGACCACTGGTATATATTTTTTTGGCCATGTTTCATTTTCCATTCTTTGTGCATGGCCATACTATTTAAGTCTTAACAACCGATGTGGTGACATTCAGTTCTCTCCAAAGGTATTCATTTCTTATTTTATCCTGTCTTGTTTTTTGGAGGCTTCTTCTAAAATAATCAAATTCAACTGTTCTAATTATATTTTTTTGTACTTCCGTCAAAGACGAAGTTTCACTTCCATATGACAAAATATTCTGTATTATGCTTTTATAAATTTTCATTTTAGTTTCCTTTGTGATATTTTTGTTCCAAATTATTCCATGTTATGTTTTAGTTGCATTTTTTGCCATTGCAATTTTAGTCTGTACATCTCTGTCACAGGTACCTAAACTTGTAATTATTGACCCAAGATATTTAAAAAATTCACATTTCATTAATAGCTACTAAACAAAAAAAGAAAAAGGAAATTGATTGGCAATCAGAGGAGAAAATGGCATCTAATTGTTTTGTCTTAGCCAATTTATATCCATCCATAGTAATTCTGTCTGAAGGCAGGTCCTTCACTGCAATCATAGCATTTTCATGCTATGCTTGCAGCTTTACTAGGGAATTGTGTAGGTGTGGTAGCTTCCCGTTGCTTTCCACACCTGTGAAGGATGATGATGATGATGATAATGGTAATGATGATGATGATGGCCATATGATTTCGGGGACCGTTTGGGCCTTAAAGTTTTCCTGACATTTGTCTTACAGGTGAGGAAAAACCCCGATAAAAACCTCACCCAGAAAAACTGCCCCGACCGGGGATCGAACCCGGGCCCGCTGCATGAGAAGGCAGCACACTACCTCGAGACCACAGCGGTGGACACAATTTATATATTGATTAAGAAGATGGTTAAATTGAAAAATAGGCATTGCAGCTCATAATTTGTAAGAGAATCACAACATTAAAAAAGAAACTAAACATTTGAAATATTTAGAGAAACCTTTGGAATTAACAATTTGTGAAAAGATATACATTCAGAAGAACAAACATAGATCCATGAATTTTGAACTTCCTAGCTTCAGAATCTGGTCCTGTGCAGTTTTATGAAGTGATATGTAAAATATTTTCTGATTCATTTATGTGAAAAGTAGTCTCAAACTTCAAACTAGAGAGCATAAATGCAAACTCTATCCAAATAAAAAAGATTTTAAAAATGAATAATTGATAGGCCTATATTCAATATTAATGTCTTTCATTGTTATCTCCCTAGGAAGAAATTGTTATATTTTTCAACTGATTTTGGTATTAGTCTTCATCATTATACAATAAAAATATAAGGTTGCCTTACCTGTTCGGTCTCGAGTTTTTTTTTTTTTTCACTCTTCTTAGAATGACCAAAATATCTTATTCCTTGAGAAGACTTCTGAAACATGGGATGTATATGAGGCCAGCAGCCAGCTGGGTAGGTCAAGAGCCTTACAATGGTATTGTATTTAGGCCCGTTGTTACCATCTCCTGTAAAATATTTATGGCTATTTTTATGCTTATTTTACCCACAGTTCAGTATTATAATATCCAGTTAAGACCTTACTCCCATGCCGTATCTGAGTGGTTAAGATGCATTGGTGCAGAGTTACGGGACTTGTGCTGTTTTGGATCTCCATGGGGAAAGAATTTTTCTCATGGAGTTTTGGCCAGTATGGGACCGGTGCCCACCCAGCATCGTGAAGCATTTGGGTAGCTACAATAAGTAGCAGCTCCAGGTTAAATAATACCAGCTGTAAAAGGTGAGAGGTCCAATATGCTGACCACATGTCACCCGTACACTGGCTGGATGACTGTCCACCCCTTTGATTAACACATATGGATATGAGGCCAGCAACCAGTTGGGTAGGTGAAGGACCTTCTAGACCTGTGTGCCATGGAGTTTAGTTTAGTTAAAACATTATATGATAGTTAGGGAGCGGATTTATAGCTTCTGAAAGTTAAGATTGCAACATAGTATAGAGATAAAATTAATGTGATATCTTTATATCAAATCAACTGATTCTTTTTTACAATATAACTTACAAAAAACATTTCTCAATACTTTGTATGGATCTAGTAATATTACATTTTTATTACACATCTTACTTTTAAATTAAAAGGAAATAATGTAAATAGAGCATGTTAGAAAGAATTAACAATGATTCCTTCTTCTTCTTCTTCCTTCCAAGTATTAGGCCAAGGCCTGTTACGATCCTATAGAAAATTTTCCCGTATGGGAAATTCTCGTATAAGACTTGAAAGCATAATAATAGTCCCTTCGATTGGTTGCTGGCAAAGGAAGGCTAGACCAGTGATGGGCTACCATCTTATAGCCTCTGGTCAGGCTTTTCTGGAGAAGGAAAGAAGAAATGGAAGAAAGGAAAGACTCCCTAGTCCTCGGATGCCCTAATAGCGTCGGGGTCGAAAAAACAAGAGTTAACCAAGAGAGGTTAGATAGTAAAGTTAAAAGAGTGCAAAACACAAGTAAGTGGAAGAAATGTTTTGCTAATGCATCAAAACCCTGGGTCTTCAAGAAAATACAAATATAAGATTAGTTTAGGGTGTCCATCTATCCTGTTTTTCCCAGGACAGTAAAAGTAAAGTGATCCCACGACAAGCCTCAGGAGGCCCTTGGGGTAGTAGGAGGTTAAGGCTCCCACTTTTCTAGACAATCGGCACTTGATGTCAGCCGGGTTGTCAGCCCTGCGTGACGGCCGCCTTTACCCCAGAACAAGCGTCTGGTACTCATTTCCGTTAGAGGCTGAGTCGACCCCAGGACCATAGTGCCGCCAGAAGGTTTGGGTCAGTTAAAAATCCTGACCCCACGGGGCTCGAATCCTCGACCTTCCGGTTTGTAGCTCAGTGCCTTAACCACTACGCTACGGCGTGTCCCCTTTCCCAGGACAGTCCTGTTTTTTTTGGAAAATGTCCCGCTGTCCCTAAAGTTTTCTTGGGGACACTCAAATATCCCACTTTTGGGATGATGCTTTGTCAAAGTATTTTTGAATGGCAACTTTTGTTTTGTTCATTGCTATGTAATTTTAAATATTAACATTAGAAAGTGCCAGTTGTATAACCATGATGCACTATGGTCAAACAAAAAAAAACAAAATGAAAGTTGAAACTGTGAGGTCATTGCTCATGGTAAAAACACATTTTAACAATGTATCATGTACTTCATTTTATGATAGAATTTCAAAAGAAAGTAAACTACTTGAAATACATATATCAGTCCCGCACCGTAGCCGAGCGGTTAAGGTAGAAAGCCTTGGCGCAGAGCTACGGGACTTGCGCTGGTTCGAGTCTCCATGGGGGAAGAAATTTTCTCATGGTATTTCGGCCAGTATGGGACCAGTGCCACCCAGCATCGTGAGGTAATTGGGTAGCTACAATAAGTAGCGGCTCCAGGTTGAGGAACCAGCTATAACGGCTGGGGGACTCGACATGCTAACCACATGTCACCCCTACACTGGCTGTTGATCATCTACCTCTGTGATTGACACATGTGGATGTGAAGGGCCAGCAGCCGGCTGGTAAAAGGGCAACCGCTGAAAAGTGGAAAGACCCTCAATCGGAATCGGAAATACATAAATCATCGAAGTACAGCAATGCGAATGCATCTACCAGTCTACCTCAGTAGATAGAGTAGACATGACGTAGCTGAGTAAGTAATTTCAATGGGCAAAAAAAAATATGCATAACTTATAAGTGCAATTTTTATCATTTGTTTCATACAATTTTTAAAACTTCCTTTTATATTTTGTTAATGTCCCAAACTTTTTGTAAAATGTCCCAGAATTTTCCTTTAATTTTCTGTACATGTCCCCTTTTATATTGAAAGTATTATGGACACTCTAGGTTAGTTGTGCATTTTCTAACACAAATTATTTAAAATAAACTTCATAGTGTCACTTCCTCTAAATATTAAATAAGAAACATCCATCCATAGTAATTCTGCCCGAAGGCAGGTCCTTCACTCCAATCATAGCATTTTCATGCTATGCTTGCAGCTTTACTAGGGAATTGTACGTGTGGTAGCTTCCCGTTGCTTTCCACACCGGTGAAGGATGATGATGATAATGATGGTCATAGTTGAATGCAAAACATCAAATCAAACCAAAGGGATACAATGCGTATGGACAGGATAGGGCAGGAAAAGAAGGAGGAGGATTAGCATTCTTAATAAGAGATGCAAGTATCAAGCATTAGAAATGGTACAAGATAATTTATCATCTCCAGATTAGAAATACAAGGAATTAGATGCTTCCGCACAGGAAAAACTGTTAACATACAAATATAATACGACACCCACTTTCTAGATAATACATTAAGGCTCTAGACTTGAACCCAGCATAATATCTGGAGGGCAAGGGTTATATAATAGTTTAATATTTTTAGGGAAAATAAATCAATGGTGACAATATAACAACTTAAGGGGTCCTCATCTGGGGGATATGTGGATGGCGACCACAAGGTGCCCAAGCTGAACAAAACATTTCTTCCACTTACTTGTGTTTTGCACTCTTTTAACTTTACTATCTAACTTCTCTTGGTTAACTCTTGTTTTTTCGACCCCGACGCTATTAGGGCATCCGAGGGCTAGGGAGTCTTTCCTTTCTTCCATTTCTTCTTTCCTTTATTTTCTTTTCTTCTCCAGAAAAGCCTGACCAGAGGCTATAAGATGGCAGCCCCATCACTGGTCTTGCCTTCCTTTGGCCAGCAACCAATCGAAGGGACTACTATTATGCTTTCAAGTCTTATACGACAATTTCCCGGAAGGATCAAAACGCTGGAGGGAAAATTTTCTATAGGATCGTAACAGGCCTTGGCCTAATACTTGGAAGGAAGAAGAAGAAGAAGAAGAAAAACATTTATTTTTTTATTTTTTGAGGAAGTTGGCTCTGAAAAGAAAGACATGTATGAGCCAACAGTTGACTATTACAAAGATAAATACTAATTAGATAGTATAACTGTCACAGGATTGATGATCGGGGCTAGAGGTAATATATTAAGATTCTTAGCTAAATTTTGGAATTTCTTAGATTTGGACAGAGTGCATCTTTCTAAAATTGCTATCGCTGCCATTAGAGGATCAATTTCAATTTTAAGAAACCATCATTACAAAATTTCTACTTTATAGAATATACTTCAAACACAGTTTGAAATTTTTTAATGTATTTACAAAATGTATTTCATCAATTTCAAAAATTAATTGTCTGTATCACTTCGTCCTTGTGGCAATCCTCTAATGAGGAAAGTTGGTTGGTTGGTATCTAATGTCGAGCACTTGATAATGAAATCATTCGCTCTCTTGCACTCCAATATTTAGCAGAAAGGCTGGTCTCTTCTACAAAAGCTGGACAAGGCTTCATGTTTGTATTGGAGTACAATATACTAGTTGTAACCGTTTAGTAGTAGGCACCACATGTGGTGGTTACGTCACCCATAGAGAGAAAGTAGGTATAGGAAGGAAGGAGAAATGAACCCCTAGGCCTCGAGTACTCTAATACCATCAGGGTCGAAAGAAACAAGAGGTCAGTCAAGGGAGACTGGATAGAAAAGTTGAAAGACGGAATTGGCATGGGGGAGGAGAAGTAATACCAATTCGGTCAAAAAAGAAAAACTCACCAAGCTGACCAGTGCTTGTTGGTGAGTAGCCCTTCCCTTTCGTTCATCATGCATAAGCATGATTATTAACAGCTGCACCACGAGAAGGTGAGGGATTGGACACTAGGTTACTGTCCAGGTCGGTTCCTTTAAGCCTTCGATGGAAGGAATTAAAGGGTCTCCTCTCTGTTAAAAACAGTAGCCTTTCCGCAGCCCTAATGAGGAAAGTTTTATATAATAAAAATATATGTAATGTTCTGCTAAAGGGTAGGTCTTTCAGTGCAGTCATAGCATTTTCATGTTATGCTTGCAGCTTTACTAGGGAATTATAAGCATGGTAGCTTCCTGTTGCTTTCCACACCAGTGAATATGATGATGATGATGATGATGGCCAGATGATGTTTGGAGAGCTTTTGGGCCTTAAAGCCACCTGACATTTGTCTTACAGTTGAGGAAAAACCCCAAAATAAAACCTCACCCAGGAACCTTGTCCCAGCGGGGGGATCAAACCCGCTGCATGACAAGGCAGCACGCTACCTTGAGACCACAGAGGTGTGAAAAACAGTCACCGGCATTGTAAATCAATAATCAGATAACAGTAGATCTTGTAGAAATGCTGGATAGCACTGACTTTCCAATTCTAAATGATGACTAGGCTAGGATTTGTATGTAATTACATATTCTTTCCCCTTGCTTATACATGGGTAAAATTTATAAATGTCCACGAATTAGAAACTTATCATATATGAAAATTTATCATTACATATTTTGATCATAATTATGTATTTTAAAGAATTTTTATGTAAATTTACATATTATGCCTCTTAATTAAAATAAAAGTATTTTCATGAGTGGAAAATAATTTGTGACAATATTTGTTTACATTAAAAAACTCAAGATACCTGATTGTACACTGAAACTTTTCTTTCCAACCTATAGAAAAGCTGCTGAGAAACGGTCAAAGAAGAATTCTATTTACTAAACACGATAAAATAGATACAGGAAGACTCAGAAAACTTGAATATAGGGTTCCACATAGCAAGATCTCTTTTAAAACCTGAATGATGGTTGGTTGGTTGGTATCTAATGTCGAGCACTTGATAATGAAATCATTCGCTCTCTTGCACTCCAATATTTAGCAGAAAGGCTGGTCTCTTCTACAAAAGCTGGACAACGGAGGAGATGGTTTCTTTCCATATCTTCATTTAAATTGCAAAAAGGGCATTTAGGTGAATCTGTTATGCCAATTCTGTGTAGGTGTTTATTCAAGCAGTCATGTCCCGTTAGCAGTCTGAATGTTGCTACTGCAGATTTTCTTTGTAATGTAGTAATGTCATAAGCTTGTAGATTTTCCCATTCCTTTCCAGATGTTTTGGTGGTGTATTCTTCTCTAAGTTTATTGATGTATTTATTTGAGATAATTCTTTTGATAGAGTGAAAGGAAACTGGAGCAGAAATTGGGTTTGAAACAATTTTGCTACCCTTCTTGGCTAGAAAATCGGCTATTTCATTGCCTGTCACTCCACAATGGGCCGGAATCCATTGAAGTACAACTTTTTTATGTAGACGGGATAAATGTTGTATCATTTTGTGACATTCGATAATTTTGATGCTTTTGGGTGTTGTGTCTCGTGTTATAGCAAGAATGGCTGCTTTGGAGTCACATAGAATTACAACTTTTGTAAATTTTTGGATGTGATATAAAAGATTTTGTAAACTTAAGAAAATTGCTAGAATTTCACCATCAAAGTTTGTTGAATTTGTGTTTAGTTTACGATAAAAGGAAAAAAGTGGACATACTGCACCAGCACCAGTGCCACCATCATGAATGATCTACTCTGTTTATGAATGAAATAGTAGAAATATATGGGGGGCACACCATGGTATAGTTGGTCAAGGCAGTATCCTATAAGTTGGAAAATTACAGGGTTGAAACCCAATGGGGTCAGGATTTTTAAACTGCTTAACCTTCTGGCAGCATCATGACTCTGGGGTCGACTCAGCCTATAAAAAAATTAATACCATACTATGTTGTGGGGGTAAAGACAGCTATCACACAAGGCTGAAATCTCTTGCCGATTGTGTAGAAAGATGGGAGTCTTAACCTCTCAATATCCCTAAGACCTGTAGTGGGATAATTTTATAATAGAAACATGACAATACCCTTCTTACCATGTTATCAAGTATCTAATTGTCCCAGTCCTTCAAATTTAATCAATCTTAAAATTAATGTTTAATATAAATTTATATAAAATAAATTTTAATGTATTTAATATTAAATATTTAAATGAATTTTCATGTAATCATACATATTTTACATAATGTTATTACATAAATATGTACATATTTTGCATGTTAATATTACATAAAATTCCTAGCCTTAATGAACACACCTACCTGCTCACTCTCCCTTATAGGTGCTGCGATCAAACTTGGACATATTTAGACTGACACCAATCAGCTTAGCAACCTTCATAATTACGGATTCGACACAAATCTCAGCCCCTTTTAAAATCTTATTTTCTACTCCTTCTCATTGTCCTTCAACCCATTTACATACTGATTTAAATCATAAATACCTTCTGAAGTTTAGCAACCCCGTATCCCTCTTAGGAGTGCTATGGGTCAAATTTGATTTTAAATGTCACTGGGATTGCCACAATGGACTTAACGATCCCACACAATATGAATTTGACACTAATATTAATCATTTCAAATTGCTTTTAGTTGTTGCTCCAACTTTTTGCTCTAATGGGGTGCTAAGGGCCTCTAACCCTCCATAAAACCTTTTCTAGATGGTAAGTTATATGCATACCGAGTTTGGTTGAAATTATTTCAACCCCCTCTTGTCTCCTCATTACAGCCACATTGTCAGATCGTAATTTATATGTGTACCAAATTTTGTTGAAATTAATCCAGGCATTCAAGAATTATGCCAGCACAAACACACAAACTTACATTCATATACATATATAATGTTGGGTAGTTATGTAAAATTTTAGGCTTTCACGGCAGGTGTATTGATTCCTGTTGGGTTTGTCTCTTGGACGAAATGGCCATGGTCAGGTTTTCTTAAAACTCAATGTTTCGTCTACTACTGCAATAGACATCCTCAGGAGATTCTGTGTGCTGTATGAACTCCTCAAATGTCGGCTGCAGAGTGGATTAGCTCATTTCATCTCTCAACCTGACATTACGTCAAACATTAGTAAAGAGTTTCCTTTTACTAATCATCCAATCAAACATTTTTGCTGTATTAGTTTCATGCTCAAACTTCAGGAAATCCCTGAAACCCTATGAGGCAATATTTATTCAGTCTATTTTTGTTTTGTAAATAGTTGGCAATACATTTTAAACTTCATTATATAGTTCAAAGTTAAAATTGGGAAACACATTATGAGGTTCTTAATTAATAAATTAATGAGTCATTATATAGATTGGTATTTATCTTTATGGGAGATCTTTCTTCGATTGTCGGCTTATGTTGGGATAAATATCTTCTGAAACATGTTTTAAGGTAAATACTACTCAAGTGATGTGTATTTTTGACTAATTACATTTTATTATCAACTCTACTGTCGTGTTGCTCAATTTTTTTTATTGATAATTCAAATCTTTTAACTTATAAAATATATTTATGGGATATGATACAAATTATTTAACTTACAGTTAACCGAGGTTTCAAAATTTATAATAAATACATTTATTACAGATATAAAATTTTATATTCTAAAAAATATTAAAGTATTAATAATAATGATGAAAAAAAAAGCCCTCAGCCGTTAATGACCCGCAGGTCATTGCCGTGACCAGGATTCGAACCTGGGTTATTGCGGCCACAACGCAATGTCCTAACCACTAGACGATCACGGCTACTGTGAGGATGTTGAAATTGGAGCTTAGAAGTCGTACTTGGGTACTTTTCCTGTTTCCTGTATCGTGCAATAAATTTCTTATATGATTTTATCAGAAGATATTAATTTAAATTTACATACAAATATTAATTAATAGTGATGAGACACTCAAATAATCACGCGTGCTTTTGTTTTTTTTAGCACTAAGTTTTTTCCTGTATGACGTAATTGGCGGATGAATACAAATGAGTATTTCTTCGGGTCGAACTATTTTCAGTGTTGGCGGGCGCGGCCATCTTAGTTATCTCTGTATTTGTGGTCGTCTAGTGCATTGCGTGTGAAATCCTAATTCATCCATCATGTCGGAAAGAGATGATAATGTTTACAAAGCGAAGTTGGCAGAGCAAGCCGAAAGATATGATGGTAAGCATTTAACTGTGAAAAATGTGTGTTAATTGTTGAAATATTTGTGATTGAAAATCAGCCGACTTCAAGTCGAATGATTTGACGCTGCCACTAGCCGTATGACAGCATCTCTGCTTGAATATTTCATATTTGACCCATGTATTAAATTTATAACTGAAAATAATTACTAGTGATTGATAATTTCTCTATATATTTTTATTCCGCAATAATTATTTTGCAGTATAATAGTACACAGACTTGGGTTAACGTATTGTATAGTTTAGGGCCTGGCCCGAGGATCGATGCGTCATCAACGAAATGAAATTGAATTTGTCTGATTATCTAAGGTAGAACGCCTTGGAATCTGTGTTGAAATTAAAATTTACTAACTAAATGGAATTGTAGTTAAAAATGATGTAATTGTTCCAAATGTGATAGACTTTTGAATCAACAATGCCTACAAATGGTGGTGTGAATCTGAAAAGCCGATTCGTGTTTGCGAAAATTGTGATCGATAGAACGAAGTTACCGTGACCAAAATAAATTAAGGGCTATCTGGGATATTAAATAGTCAACAAGTTTAAAGTGGGAGTGGCATAAATGAAGTACATATTACGTTGTTGCCAGTTTGAATGCATGCTTGCTAATGTATTTGAATGTAATGGAAATGAATACGTCACAAATTTCATCCCACTTAATAGCCGTGTAATACGATTACGTCAGTCACCACTTAAGCAAATATTAAAAAAGGAGAGAAAATGTGCATAATAGTGTATGATAGGTAATAGAGATTTCTGTTATCTGTTACAAATATGGGGGGGAGGGGTGGAAATGTGACATCACATCCTGTCTGAGTAGCACACAACCAAAGCTAGGCGCCAGCAAGACTCGGGGCAAACAATTTGTTACCATGGCAACTGAAGGGGGTGGGGATCACCCTATGCTGACTAAGTATTGATCTGCCAAGTTTGCTGTGCATTGCCCTACCCTACCCTTGTCTGCCTGTCTGTCTGTCTACCTACATGGACTAGAGCAAAATCCTCTCCCCTTGCACCCAACCCTCTCTTATTAGAATAATGATTGAAACAACCCCTCTGTTGGGAACAATTTATAGCCAACACGTGGATCTCAAAGGCTGCTAAATACTGATATCTAGTTAAGAAAATCAATATACATAACCTCATTTAAATTTACAGCTTAAATGTTGATACAGCTGTGCCCTGAGAGACACCTTACCACTTGAATGATAAGACATTTGATTTGTAAGCATTAAAAATGTTAAATGTATTTGCAATTATGCTTCAAAAATGCCTAGTATGTGCTATGAAATTCCAAAATATCCTTTAAAATTATTTTTGGGTACCATGTTCTTTATATTTTAATGCAGTCAGTATATAAGAGAGAGCATAAGTTTATGAGCCAAGAGTTCAGATTACAATACATTTTAATGAGAAGTAACACATTTTTGGGAAAAACTGCACTTTAACTTACGTGACATATTTTCCAAGTCCTATAGAACAATAGTGCACATGCACCAGAGTTGATAGAGCCAGCGATAATCCACCATCAAACCACATATCATCATCCTCGTTTATTATCGATATAGTACTAAATTTCAAAAAGCTTATGCTAGATGGCAGCATGTTGCTATTAAATTTAAATGACCAATCTTTGCAATAAATCTCCAAATCTGTGTTAAAAAAATATATCAATTATATTAAAATTACCAAATGTTTATTAAAAATAGGTGTACACTTACTTGTCACTCCCTAATGCCGATCCAACCTGCGATAACCCAAAACAGCGATAGAAAAATCATAGATTAAGTAATATACTCTGTGGAGAAAATAGCTATTAGCATCACAATATTGTCTAACAGTGTGATAATATTGTGATTTGCATATTTAAATAAATACTTGAAAATTGTCTAATGTTATAAAAATTGTTTGAAAAAGTTTAAAATATTTTTAAAAAATTTAATAAATACAGAAGAAGAACTATAGTTTACAACAATAAACTGAAAAATCAAGAGTAAGTAGAAGTGCAGTTCAGCCCTTTTTTGTTCAATTTATGGAAAACGACTTCACATTTTTATAAATACAATATAAAAATTTGTTAATGCATTATATGGTACCTAAGCTAGGAAAAGTCTACTATTTGTTGATCACTTACTCCATGAATTCTTCCAAGTTCTACAGAATTGCAGTGCACATGTAAGGTGGCGGAAAAAGCTTAATGTAACCTCCAGCAGGTGGCAGGATATGTATGTGAAATCAGTATGAACAACATGTACAATAAATTCCCAGAACATGTTTTTAAGAAATGAATAAAGAATGCACAAGTGTTTACCACAAATGTTAACAAATAATATAGAATTTTGGTTGCGGAATCTACGACAGACTTTCTAGGGGGCACATCATTCACACGACCTAACCTGTGTTCAAGCATTTTAATCTATAGGCTGTAATTGGTGGGATACTTTATGTAGGGCTTTAATTTGAGTAATTTTGTTGCTTTGTGGGTGCTGATGATTTCAAAATTTGTCTATTGCACTAAACAGCTCAAAGTTTTCTACGATTGCATTGGCTTGTTATTCACAGAATCTATTGTATTAAACCTATTCACCAATTTTAATGTTGTATTTCTACACAGATGTGGTCTGTTGGGATATTCACGTCTATATTTTTGTCTAGTTTTTCCATATGGATTCTTATTTCTTAAAAGTATACACACGTTTGTACAGGGAGTTTACAACCATACTGTAATATGACCATGACATTCATTTTTTAGTTATTGGCACTACATGGAAGACAAACTCCTTTCTGTATTCTGGAAGAACAGCATAAGCGATTGTATACAATGAGTTAGTATGGTAATTCGATATTTATGACATGTAGAGACATGAAAACCTTCATCTTTGCAGACAATTTAATGATATGGGGAAATTAAAAAAAAAGTACCATAAAACACAGACTTGAGCATTGGAAAACAGTTTCAGAAGAATGTGGTTTGAAAATAAATATTGAGAAAACGGCAGTCATGAAAATATATAGAAACCAGAACTATGATTGGAATATTAAGTTATCAGACATAAATCTACAAAAAGTGGAAACATTTGCACATTTAGGAATGATGATAAATGCAAATGTACTGACTGAAATCAGTAAAATAATAGAGAAAAGGGATAATCTTTCTATTAAGAGCAGCGAGAATTTTTCTAAGTCCCAGGCAGACACCACGCGCATGTGCTAACATGCAAAGAGGTTTACTCTATGGAATATCGCGATGCAGCCAACATTATACATGCTATTGATGAACTTAAAAGCTAACTAATGCAATTTAAGCACTCTAACCTGTGAAAGAATGACACCCAAAAATAAATAGTAAGTTCTCAAATTCTGAAGTACGTAAGCTATGTTGGCTGCACTGTTGTATAGAATATTCTTAAAAATCAATATGGCTGCCACATCTTCATGTTACGTATATAGTTATATATCATAGAAAAATATGTTCAAATAATAGTTATAAAAATTTTTTTATTTGTTTTAAATGATGGGAGATAATTTGAAAATAAAAACCCTGTTAGTGCATACGCGTGGTGTCTGCCTCGGACTTAGAAAAAATTCACACTGCACTTAATGGAAATATGAGCCGAGAAAAGTTTAAAAGTCTATAATTTAACTAAACGATTAATCTGGAATACAGATATACCCACCAAGAGTAAAATGGCAATGTGTAAAACTTATTTCAAACCAGTTCTAACATATGCAGTTGAGACTTGGACATATACAAAGGACTTGAGCAGAATCCAAGCTACAAAAATTAAATTCTTATGTGGAATCGTAAATAAAACAAGGAGAGATAGAATAAGGAATGACAAAATCAGAGAGACATTAAGTGTAGAAAAAAAGTAGACTATAATGGTTTGCACATTTAAAAAGAATGGAAAAAGAAAGACCACAAAGACGTTAAATCTCAAGATACAAGGAAAATGAACATGAGGTTGACCATGAGAAAGATGGATTAACCAAGTGAAGAAAAGTCTACAAGAGAGAGAGGATACTACTGAGAAAAACTAAAAAGAAACAAAGCATGGGAGGATAGAAATGGTTGGAGGCATATTTGAAATCAATCTTCCGAAAGGAGGACATGATAAGAGGATGATGATGATGATGATGATGATAAAGTTCTAGTTATGTCAGTCTTCAAGAGCCTTCTAGGCCTGTCGCGCTTGGAGTCTTGCAAATCAGCGGTAAAATCAGTAATTCACACATTAATTCCAAGGTCTAATCTCAGACTGACTGAGTCAGTTGGACTTGTTGATAAATTATGCTAGAGGAGGCCAGAAATGCATGATATCTGCCGAGTGTCCACAGACTGGCAGATAACTGATGTCTCCTCAATGATTGCTTAGTATCTGTGATGTAATCTAAATTTTACTATAGAAAACTTGACTCAACTTAATATGATGCTCTATGATTTTCTGTACATTCTTATGACACTGTTACATTTTTTCCCCCATTTTTTATAATTTCATAGTATTTTTAATATTTTGCAATATTTCTTAAAACATATTTTATAATTATTAAATATTTATCTATGTTTGCAAATTTTGGTATTGATATCTCAGTGATTTTTTCAAAGTTCTACAGAATCACAGCGTGCATGCACTAAAACTTAACAAAGCTTCCACCAGATAGCAGGACATATGTGAAAAAATTAACTTCATTTTTTTAGGTTCCAATAGGACAAGTTAGTGTACACCAGATTAGTAGTTTATTAAATAATATGCACATAATTTATTTTTGGCGCGATGGTGCGTTTTGTCTTACTTAGAGCAATGGTGACCACGATTAAAAGTTAAACTTCCTACATTTCTTCAGGGTTGCCAACCTAAATAACTATACTGTAATATTACATATTACAAACGTGTGTGGGAAGTAAAACCAATGCCCTCTACGTATACTACATACAATGTAAAAGTAAAGTAATCCCACTACAGGCCTCAGGAGGCCCTTGGGGCAGTAGGAGGTTAAGGCTCCCACTATCTCTGGACAATCGGCACTTGATGTCAGCCCTGCGTGACGGCTGCCTTTACCCCCAGAACAAGCGTCTGGTACTCATTTCCGTTAGAGGCTGAGTCGACCCCAGGGCCATAGTGCCGCCAGAAGGTTTGGGTCAGTTTAAAAATCCTGACCCCACCAGGACTTGAACCCTCGACCTTCCGGCTTGTAGCTCAGTGCCTTAACCACTACGCTACACAATGTATATACAAAAAATATCCAAAAAGGTAGTGTTAATATACATTATATGAAACAAATCACTGTATTTTAAATTAACTGAACTTTATTTGAAACAATATAAAATAATAAGTTCATACTTGCTGCCATTTTATCACTAAATGGTCTTAAGGCCTCCTGTTGTTTCAACTAATAAACATTGCCCACATTGTTAACGTTAATCAGTTGTTTATAATGAACACAAATATTTTCAACAAAGATGTTATTATTTTACTATTATTTATTATTTTGAAAACACCATCATGCAAAAAAATAATGTACAACACACTTTGTGAAGTGTTTTACAGAATCTCAGAAATTAAAAACCAAGCAGTAAACATTTTCCTTGATTCTGTAAAAACCACTTCCCAGCCTTGCATCATAATATACTATCATTGGGTTAGGAAGGGGAAGTTGGTATACATATATTTCTTATAAACATGTTCAGGAATTTATTACGAAGGTTGGTCATATCAATTTTAAATAATATGCGTGTAAATTTTGTTAGGTTGGGAAGGGGGAAGTTGATGTACATCCATTTCTTATAAACGTGTTTGGGAATTTATTGCGAGGGTTAATCATATCAATTTCGAATTTATTGCGAGGGTTAGTCATACCGATTTCACATAAATGTCCTGCCATCTGGTGGAAGTTACATTAAACATTCATGAATGTGCACTACAATTCGTAGAATTCACAAGGGAACTATCAACCATTGCATAATGAATCCTATCTTGGAATTACCCCAGAGAAGCATTGTAATGTACGAAGGCTATGCCAAAAAAAATTATCTACCGCTTTTAACTGCAAAGCTAGAACCCAGCAATGGCAACCATTTGCGCAAAGCAGATGGACGTCTCTAAATGAGTAGAGCAGAATGGAGATGGGATGTGGCACAAGGCCAGTTTGACAGGGTTATCCAATTCACCTAGTAGGGAGTTATATTACTTCCTTCCAGTTTAAATTAGTGAATTGTTGCTGCATTTTAATGCCTTTAGTGGATAATTTTTTTGGACATGGCTATGGTATATCATAATGCTTCTCTAGAAGAAATTTCGGGCGTAGTACACTAACCGTCGCAAAAAAATTTCAATTTAATTTGTTATGCCACTGATACACTAAACACTTTTAAACACGTTTAAAACATTTTGCAACACTTTTAAACACGTTTTAAACGCCTTCCAATGTTGCAACATTCTTTTTTTATATTTATATATTTACGTAAAACATGATCGTCCTACATTGATTACTTGCTATTTTCTGCTATTTTCCCTCCTCTTCCTATGTTGTTCCAACGTTGCCACCATCAACAACCCAAAATACTCCAGATGTTGCCGACATTACTTCCACGTTCCCTGGATTTCACCTACGTTAGAGTAATTGATTTGTGGGGTGTTGTATACTTAACGTCGCAAAAAAATCAATCTAATTGCTTATGCCACTGATGCACTAAACACTTTTAAACATCTTCCAACGTTGCAATGATCTTTATTTTATATCTATATATTTACGTAAAACATGATCGTCCTACATTGCTACTTTCTGCTATTTTCCCTCCTATTCCTATGTTGTTCCAATGTTACCACCATCGACAACCCAAAATACTCCAGATGTTGCCAACATCACTTCCACGTTCCCTGGATTTCACCTACGTTAGAGTAATTGATTTATGTTACAGTAATCGATTTAGGTTTGGTTAGTTTTTAGGTTCCTTGCTTTTTAAATGTGATTTGATACGTAAAATAAATTACCTCTTCATATCTGTTATTCTATGAAAAATTCAAAATGTCGGGCGGTTACCACGTAAAATCATATTTCCACTAGTTCATTTCGTGTTAATTATACATATTTTTAGACAAGTTCTGGGAATTTTGTGTCAATGTTGGTCATACTGATTTCACATACATATATCGCCAACTGCTGGAGGTTGCATTTTCTTTCTGGGATTACATGGAGCACTAGCGCATGCACATTGCGATTTTATAGAACTTAGACAAATTTTTTTGCGACGGTAAGTACACTTTATTCAAAATTTCAAGGTAGATTTTGGCATGCAATGGTTGACAGTTCCCTTTTTAGAAAAATTCATTAAATAAGTGAATGGTATATTGTGAAGTTCTTCCAAAATCTTTCCCTGATTACTATACAGTAGGAGCTTAATATAATGGGATGTTCTGGGAACATGCTTTAACCCACTTTATAGTTTAATCATGTTATGTCGATGTGTGACTACAGAATATCACAATGCAAGTTGCATGAAGGGCAAATATAAAATATAATAACCAACTTACAATATATTACTTTAAAATATTTGTCAATTGCTGAATGTAATTTACTCCGTGAAACTTAAATTCACGGGACATTATTTATGGCTGAGGTCTAATATTTGTCGATCATGATTTTCCTTATGCCACTGCTGCACCACTCACTTTTACCATTTGTAATAACATTTCATACTATTTTAAACATTTTGGAACATTCTACAAACATTTCTTATGATTTGTAAATATTGTGAATTGATTTAAATTAAAATGTTTTATATCTCACCTCATATCTTATCTTCTAATTATACCAGTTTCGAAGCTTGGGCAGCTTCATCTTCAGTAATTTCTTGTCGAGTGATGTTATGCCCATCAGGAGAACTGCTTCTTCCTCCCTTATAAATTGAGTTTTACATATGTGCAAATGCTTTGTGTAATTTCCGCTATATGGCTCTCAAATTGGTGTTACCAATATTCGCAATTAATTCCAAACCATATTTCAAGGAATTAACTTAATTTTGTTAGGGTCCGATGTGTACATAAGATTAGTTTATAGTTTATTAAATAATATGCATGTAACTTGTTTTGTTAGATTAGGAAATGGGATGTTGGTTTACGTCCATTTTTTATAAGCAGGAATTTATATCGAAAATTGGTAACTCTGATTTGAGTGCCATCTAACGGAAGCTGAATCTATAAAAAAAATAAGAACTATAATCAGAAAGTGTAAATGATAATTGAAGTAGAGTAAAATATCGGACTTCTTGGTGTAAAACATGTGGTTTCAACAGAGATTTCTGGTTTGTAGACATACATTTTTCTTAAATTAATTGTAAGTTCAACAGTTTTTAAATTACAGTAACCATAATAAATAAAAAAAACTATTGAATGTTTATTGTTAGAATAACTTAGTTGGATTATCAGTATTTTTTCGATTTTCCATGTTTATCTCGGTCCCAATTAACACGGATAATCAGGAGTTTGTTGTGCATTAATCTTCTTGTAATCTTGTAAGCCCATGTTTCCCTTAACAGAGATTTAGGTGCTTTCCCCCCACAGGGAAGAATTTGAACCATACACTTGTTTTCGTATAGATGCCACTTGAGTGGTCCGTGGTCAGCGTTCTGCCTCGTAGTGACATCTAGGAAACCAAGGTAGTACTAGGACGGGAAAATTCGGTAAATTTTGCTTAGAGGCCGTTTCATTCAGGTTTTACGAGCCTGAAAATCTTCAGACTCTGGACCCACGGCTTAAAGTCCCTCCTGGAGGACTTGCTCCTTGGATTTTTCCATCCTAAAAAATGCATTTACCCTGGCCGGGTTTGAACCTGCGACCCTCGGATCAGAGGCAAGCAGCATAACCACTAGTCCACCACTGCCGATACCAAACTGAAAATACATTAGGAATAATATAAATACAACACCCAGTTGGTAGACAAAGAATGAGGTGGAAGAATAACATTAACTATGAATTGAGGGAAGTAGATTATACAGGGAATAATTGAAAAACATTAGTGCAGGATAGGTATGTATGGAGAGCTTATGTCTGTGTGGCTATGAACCTATGGGTTCAATAATGCCAGTTAGTTAAAACAAATTTAGGGGAAAGTTTCAAAATATAAAACTCACTCTTAACACACGAAAAATTAATACAATGGAGAATGATAAGAAAATGATCAAAATAATATTGTACTGAAAAAAATGCTCTATGGAGGCTGTTGTACAGTAGTATGTATCTATTTAAATTTTTGAGATAAATTATACTAAAATTAATATTGTAATTTTATTGACAGACACACTTTCCACCGCATTATATTCAATTTCGTGTTACAATTTTGCATTATTTTAAGATCATTTACTTAGTCAAGTTTATGTATGTTTTAGTAAACATGTTCGAATCCAAGTTAATTAATTTTCTTTTTCTTTGTCACTTTGAAAAAATGTTCCACTTAATATTTCAACATAATAGTAAAGTCATATTTAAGACTTTCTCAACAAAATTTTTTTACTCCAACCTTATTTCTGTTTCCAATTGCTTGGATTAATCTTTTTCAAGCCATCTCTGTCCTCCCATGGCTTAATTTATATTTAATATCTTCCTTGGTCTCTTTACTCTTAGTTTCATCAGGGGCCTCTCTCTCTTTTTTTATTCAGTGATTGTTTTGGCAGTATATACATAGTTTGTCCACTCTATTTTAATTTTTTTGGCAAGTAGGAGAGGGGAGATTACGTGAGAAAATGTTCCACCAATAGCACATGTAAATTTGCATATGCATGATTTTAAATATTGTGAGTAAATCTATCAATCTAATAAGAACTATGCTGAAAATTTGTACTCCTCATTTTTAAAAGAAAAACAAAGCAATATATAATATATTCTTGTGTATAAGTTTTAATGCGGTGTATCTCATATAATGAAGATAAAGATTCCTCTTTTTCAAAGTCATACCCACTCCCTTTTATTTATAAGATCTTAAGTTAATGGTGCATTCAAGTAGATGAATGACTTTCATATGATTTCTAGCAAGTCATTGGCTAAGAACGGGGGTTTCTTATTCAAGTTTCATATCGATGTTTGTCAGTATTGAGTTGGTGTTATGGTATTTTGTATTCATTTGCAAAGATAGAAACAATGGTTTCAAAAGCATTTGGTGAGAGGGAATTACAACATATATAAGAGAAAAATTTGCGTCTAGATCGTAACTCGCCTCGGTAGCTCAGTTGGTAGAGCATTTGGCCCGGCAAGCCAAAGGTCCCGAGTTCGAGTCTCGGTCTAGGCGAAAATTTTTCTCTTCAAATATAATTTATCTTTCATTGAGAAATGTTAAATTAATAATAAAAACATCATTAGAAGCCTTACTAGCTTTATAAAGTAATGTTAAATTCCCAATAAATGTCTTCTTAACTAAGAAGCCGCCATTTGCAAAGATAGAAACAATGGTAAAGTAAAGTGTTCCCACTACAGGCCTCAGGAGGCCCTTGGGGTAGTAGGAGGTTAAGGCTCCCACTTTTTCTTGACAATCGGCACTTGATGTCAGCCGGGTTGTCAGCCCTGCGTGACGGCCGCCTTTACCCCAGAACAAGCGTCTGGTACTCATTTCAGTTAGAGGCTGAGTCGACCCCAGGGCCATAGTGCCGCCAGAAGGTTTGGGTCAGTTTAAAAATCCTGACCCACCGGGACTCGAACCCTCGACCTTCCGGCTTGTAGCGCAGTGCCTTAACCACTACGCTACGGCGTGCCCCGATAGAAACAATGGTTTCAAAAGCATTTGGTGAGAGGGAATTACATGTATATAAGAGAAAAATTTGCATCTAGATCGTAACTCGCCTCTGTAGCTCAGTTGGTAGAGCATTTGGCCCGGCAAGCCAAAGGTCCCGAGTTCGAGTCTCGGTCTAGGCAAAAAAATTTTCTCTTCAAATATAATTTTGTATTCAGTTTAATATTTTCCCACAATTTTTAGTGATGGAAAAAAAAGCATATGAATTCATATACTTCAAGTTACAAATTATTTTGTTGGTTTTTAATATCTTATTTTTACTGCTTTTTTTTATTTTTCTATCAATGCCACCAGATTGTCATTATGACATTTCTGGTATTCTCTCCTGGCATTGGCGTAGTTGTAACCCATTTCTGAGTATTGCAGAAAAAAACAACTGTCACTATTTTATTTGTTTTATTTAATTTTAAAACAAGTCAGATACTAATTCCTGTAAGAATTGTTGTCTTATAGACTGTGATGGGTAAGATATGTGACACAAATGGGGGATAAAAGAGGAACATGGGAACTTGCAGGAAAACCAGATGGAAAATTTCCAATAGGTAGGCCAGAATGAGTTGGGAAAATAGCATTAACTATGATTTAAGGAGTGCCTGGAAGGCTGTGTTATGCTTCCCCAATAATAAATAAAAGGTGATGAAGATGGTAATGATGTGCCAGGAGAGGCCTTAATCCCAAACTTACTATAAATTAGGCAAGTATGATAGTGATGATGATGATGCCAGATGGTGTTCGGAGACCATTTGTGCCATAAAGTTTCCTAAGATTTGTCTTATAGGTCAGGAAAAAACCAGATAAAACCTCACCCAGGAAACTTGTCCCAGTCAGGGATCAAACTTGGGCCCGCTACATGACAAGGCAGCGTGTTACCTTAAGACCACAGTGGTGGTCTTACGGTTGTTATGAAAACAATAAAAAAATTAAAACTATTGTGATTCATTCTTTTTTAAGTAATCATGTTCATAAGTAATGCCACGAGTGATTTCCAATTTATCTAGAGAATTTGGAAATCAAGAGTGGCATTTGTTAGGACTATTTAACGAATAAAATTAAGCTGTTTACACACAAATCATTATTTAACTATAGTTATTTTAAAATATTTATATATTTAATGTAAACGGCGATGTTTGAAAACAAATGAGAAACGATAGGTACGCTTCATCTGCTTCTTTTGTTTATCACTGCAACTAGATCGTACTATTTATTGCCAAAGGAACGCAATATTGTAAGAATGCTCTCTAGTGGAGAAAAAATGAAACACATCAAACTGTATATTAATTCATTTCTGATGTCGTATGATGTAAATATGACAATTATATTTTTCTGGATTATTACCTGAAATACATTTAAGAAAGTGCAAACAGTGGTTTCTTTTTTTGGTGGTTTAATAAATTGCTACAAATGTTTTTATATTAACTCCTTCAAGCGCTATGTGTTATCTATGCACTATATACACAATCTGGTAGCCGTATTTCTTATAGGCTCAGTCACTGCAAAATAATGGTCAGACCTGTTCAGAATATTAAAAAGGAGCAGCTTTCTTTAATATGGTAATTATAACACTGATAAATATTTCGTGAAACACGATTCTGATTGGTTGTAAAACAGAAATCATTGAAACGTGATTGGTCATTGACTGCCATTTGGGGCATGAGTTAAATAGTCATTATAAATAACTTTTTACAATATTTTATTATTTATTGTTCTATTTAATTTTTATTTTAAAAATAAATTAAATTAGATACTAATTCCTATAAAAATAATTAAATTTCATAGACTGTTTTGGGTAAGATATGTGGCACAAATGGAGGACAAAAGAGGAACAAGGAAAGTTCTTGTAGGAAAACTAGAGGGAAAACTTCCAATAGGTAGGCCAGAATGAGTTGAGAAAATAGCATTAACTGTGATTTGAGGAAAGTGAATTATACAGAAAATTGATTGAAATTAATTCCTATCAGTTACTCCCATTGGAAGCCAGTTGAATAATAAAATACAGTGGATTCCTGAAAGCTTGTCGTTTGATAACTTTATTTCCATATATCTCAAGAAAGTTTATTTTTGCATTGCCAAATAAATAATGAAACTTGTTAATTGCAAGTTTTTATCCTCCTTCTTAGGGTCCAAGTATGTGGTTTGGGGATGTTTGGACAGAAAGGTTGGGATAATGGGTCCTACTGTTCGTCTTGTCTTTGGAACTTCCTTATGACCTTGAAGATGAAGCAGTTGTCACATTCTTTTGTTTTATAACCTCATTTCTTGATGGATGAAAGTAATTTTAAAATACAAGTTTTTTAGTTTGTAATGTGAATTGAGAAGATATCTAGTTCAGAAAAGTTTAAAAGAATATGTTTTAGTGTGGTAGTGTAAACCACTATTTCTATTGTAGCCATTTCATAGATGCTGAAGAAATAGCCAAATAATCTAGAAATTTCAGCTGTGGATAACAGTCTCCATATGTACAATCCACAGGAATGCAATGAAGAATATCAATACATTTGAAATGGATCTGGGTTATGTGCAGACAATGGGAAGAGTGAAAAATTAAAAAAGAGAGAGATTGAGACGTGGTGAATTAGTATGTTACGATGCGAAATTGGGAAGTGGTTTTTACAGAATTGAGGAAAATGTTTAAAACCGAGTGATAGCGGGGTTTTTAATTTCTGAGATTCTGTAAAACACTTCACAAACATGCATTGTACAGTATTTTTTTGCATGATTGTGTTTTCAAAATAATAAATAATAGTAAAATAATAACATCTTTGTTGGAAATATTTGCGTTCATTATAAACAATTAACTAATGTTTATTAGTTGAAACAACAGGAGGCCGTGAGACCAATTAGTGATAAAATAACAGGAGGCCGTGCGACCAATTACTGATAAAATGGCAGCAAGTACATATTTGTTTTATATTGTTTCAAATAAAGTTCAGTTAATTTAAAATGCAGTGATTTGTTTTGTATAATGTATATTAACACTACCTTTTTGATATTTTTTGTATATACATTGTATGTAGTATACATAGAGGGCAGTGGTTTTACTTCCCACACGTGTTTGTAATACAGTACAGTTATTTAGGTTGGCACCCCGAAATGTAGGAAGTTGAACTTTCAATAATGGTCACCATTGCTGTAAGTACGACAATGCACAAAAAATTAAATTTTCCAGACAGATTCTATTTTCAGTATCTTGCACTATGGAAGAAACTACACAATTTGCCCAACATTTTAAAGGAAACTAGATGTAATAAGAACAGTTGTCTTACTTACTTACTCACTGGCACTATCGAACCCGTAGGTTCATGGCAGTGCAGACATAAGCTCTCCATACATCCCTATCCTGAGCTAATGCTTTCCAATCATTCCCTGTATAATCTACTTCCCTCAAGTCATAGTTAATGTTATTCTCCCACCTCATTCTTGGTCTACCAACTGGGCGTTTTCCCTCTGGCTTTCCCTCCATGGTATCTTTACCTTGTCTTGGTGGAGTAGCTTGCGTGCTTAAATGATCCTGAGAGCTATGCCGGTCGCTTTACAGGAACAGTTGTCTTATAGATTGTAATAGCCAGGTCATGTGACATGAATGGGGAATAAAAGGGTTGCATTTATTGAATTATATTGTTACCAAGCATGATTCATACAGAATGTGGGTTTTAGGAGGAGTTTGATATTTTTAAATAGTTGGTAACATTGTGCATTAATTTGGTTGTCAGAAATGGTGGAAGCGATGAAGAAGGTGGCATCGCTAGATGTGGAACTGACAGTAGAAGAGCGGAACTTACTGTCGGTGGCCTATAAGAATGTGATTGGAGCTCGTCGAGCTAGTTGGAGGATAATCAGTTCAATTGAACAAAAAGAAGAGAATAAAGGTGCAGAAGAAAAACTGGAGATGATTAGAACTTACAGATCACAGGTAAAATAATACAAATTGATTTTTTTATTGCTAGCAAAACCACTGAGCTAATATTAGTTTTGTTACAACATTAAATCAAAGATGTAGAATTAAAATTCTCAGATTGGTTTGTAAGAGAGGTATATCTCTAAAATTATGAAAAATGTTTTATGTAACTAGTTTTTTTTCCTCACAAAAAAGAAAATATTGGTGTTGTAGAGCACAGCATATCTCATCGTAAATGGCAATGAGCAGGGCCTTGATTTTCAATATCTAAAATGACATTAAAATTGTCGTTCATTTCAGGGCATGACAATACAGCAAAGTTTATGTAACATCCATCCATCCATAGTAATTCTGCCCGAAGGCAGGTCCTTCACTGCAATCATAGCATTTTCATGCTATGCTTGCAACTTTACTAGGGAATTGTGTAGGTGTGGTAGCTTCCTGTTGCTTTCCACACCGGTGAAGGATGATGATGATGATGATGATAAGGATGATGGCCATATGATTTCGGGGACCGTTTGGGCCTTAAAGTTTTCCTGACATTTGTCTTACAGGTGAGGAAAAACCCCAATAAAAACCTCACCCAGAAAAACTGCCCCGACCGGGGATCGAACCCGGGCCCGCTGCGTGACAAGGCAGCATGCTACCTCAAGACCACAGCGGTGGACTTATGTAACATTAGAACTGAAATTAAATTAATTATTAATATCAATTCGCGAAGTTGAATCTATAAAAAAAATCTTATTCAAAATTATTACAGTATATAACCATCAGCATGGGCAGGTTCCTGAACTGCATTTGTTTTCAGCCGATACCTGCGTTTTGCACATTTTACAAAAAAAAATTGCTCTCTGTAGTGAAAACATCTCCAAATTCAAATACAGTCTGACTTAAATGACAAGATTTAGATTAATAATTGAGTTTTTTTTTTTTTTAAGATTTAGATTACTTTATTTTAGGCATAGCTAAATGAAACTAAACAAACTCAACACCAATCTCTTCTTCCTGAAGTTCAGTAAATTAACAAAACCTGAAACAATTAAATTAAGTAATCAAATATTGTTTATTTTTTATTATTTCACTCACCTCATACTTCATAATTCATAGCAGACCCTGGGTTTCTTCACATATTTTGTGACATTGTCAATGCTGCGTCACATTCACAACTGACGTCCAACGGCCTTCACGTCAGTTGTGAACGTGATGCAGCATTGACAATGTCACAAAATATGTGAAGAAACCCAGGGTCTGCTATGAATTATAAAGTATGAGGTGAGTGAAATAATAAAAAATAAACAATATTAAAAAACCTCATAGTGTTATTTCCTATCTACATAACTTAATAAGTAATCAAATTTAAGTTTTTTTTATTTAATCCCTAAAATTCAAATAATTGAAAGCTTGCACGACAAATACTATAGTTTGTCTGGCTTATCTTTGCGAGAAATTTGTAGAAAAAGACAACTGTACTTACCTCTCTCACTTGCATCAATGTTGTCGGTGTTTCTTCACCAGGTGTTAATAGGGGAAAAGGGGGAAGACAAAAACTGACAACAGGGTGGGTTCTTTCTTTTGTGACTGAGCGAAAGCGGTCAAGGATCTACCCATCTCTTTGCCAAGTTAAGCCAGATATACAATAAAATAACTACATTTCTACATGTATTGCTATTTTTCTTCTTTTTTTTTACTACATGCACATTGGAAATAAAAGCTTATCATATAAGAATAACTGTAGATGGCCTCAATTTACAGTTTGTATATTGTCAAGCCACTGATCAAACATATATTTATTTTGTTAGACTAAAAATAAATATTAAATAATTTAAAGTAATTTTATTCTATACAAAAAGTAAAGAAAATGGCATAAAATGCTGCAAAATTAATGTTAAACTTAAAAAAAGGCCTAAAACTTCCAAAACTAGAAAATATGACAAAAAAGGCAAAATAGAATTAATATTTTTATAACCAGAGGTATTTGTCCAGGATTTTAATGCAACTGCATGAGGGGGAAAAAATGTCATTAAAATTTGGTAATGAGTATATTTGAAGTATCTATAAGCTATAAGGAATGCACTTATTCCTTTGGCTTGTAGATGTCTCCTTTAATGTGATATGTTGTGATAATTCATAATTTTTGGAATTGATGTGTAAAGAGATACTGAACATATGGAGATATATTTCTGAACACATCCACCTGGGAATAAGTACATCTCTCGAAAGAACAAACAACATGCTGTGCATGCACCGTTTCTGACTGATCTCATTCAAATGAATGTTAAGAATTACAAAATTTATAGAGATACAACTTATAGTTTTTACCATAAGTCCTTTATCTCGTTTTTCTATAGCCTTTGGATATGCACAATGCATACAATTTCAAATAAATTTTAATCAGACTGACTGTAACCCACTGGCATCTGAACCTGTATGTTCTTGGAAGACATGAGCTCTCCATACAACCCTATCTTGAGCTAATGTTATTCAATTATCCCCTGTATAATTGACCTCCCTCAAATCATGGTTAATATTTTCTCCCACCTCAAACATGGTCCATGTATTCCTTGAAGTAGTTTCCACTTGGAGATATGAATGGGGGACTATTTTATCTCTGGAATTTTAGTTGGACAAACTTAATAATTGTAGAATACATCCCTAGCTGAAATAATACTAAACTCCTAGGCCCTGTCCTATCAGCCTGCTGTTGAACTCACATCTATTACCCATCCAAGTGTTTTGTGCAGGCGGAAAATATGTTAACTAGCAAACTGTCTTTCTCTTTCCCTTCCTTACTATGTTGCCACTTCCTGTCCTTTGTATTATGTTGTCTAATTGGCAGGTAGAGAGCTGACAAATACTATGTATTTTAATGATCCGTCGTTCTGCGCGGTCAGTGGCAGAATGACTAACTTGACAACCCTGTTATTTTTGGGGTTACGTCTAGGAATGAGCTGTCCCTCCCTTGCTCTTCTTATTACATGTTGCCACTTGTGATTTATTGTGAAGCTGGTAACAGAGAGAAAACAAATACTGTGATTTTAAATGATCCGACCGCTTGAGCGATCCGTGCTTAAATGACTAATTTGACAACCATGTTAAGTTCTTTCACACGTGTTTAGAAATTCTCCCCCCACATTTGAAGTTGAAACATTTCAATATGTGATCAGATGTACAATTTTCTCCTACATCCCTTCCACAGATTCAGTAGATCGGCGACACTAGCGCTAAAACTCTTCCCCTCCGCCCGTGAACAGTTAACTTGGATGTGTAATACATGTGTTAATCACAAAGTTGAGTATAGAGGTGAAATGTGGTCAACATGTACCTCAGCTGTCATATCTGGTTTTCTCAATTTAAAGCTGCTATTTACTGTAGCTACTTAAATTCTTGCAATGCTTGGGTAGGCACCGGTCCCACACTAGATGAAATTCCATGAGAAAAGTTCTTCCCCTTTAGAACCTGAACCAGCACAAGTCCTGTAGCTCAGCACCAAGGGATGATGTTTTCCTCTTGGGTACAGTGCAGGACATGCAGAAATAATTTTACTTTAATATTATGGCCTTGGGGCATATTTGAATAATGAATAAAACATTTTACTATATAGGAAACTGCAAGTTTGTATCTCTAATTTTTGTAATTGTTATAATAGGTGGCAAATTGCATCACAAACATTGTAAGAAGATGGTGGCGACAGCTATTAGCCTTCAGACAAACGAGAATTGTATAAGTTATAAGATATGTTAATGTTTGTATTGTCGTTTGAATGGTGTAGTTGGATAGCACACTAGTACGTAGAACAAGGGGTCCAGGGTTGAAATCCTGGTTCAAACATTAATTTTTCTTTCTTAAATTGTAAGAAGAAATTGGAAATGAGGCTGTGATGTGATTAACCAACCACTGATGCACAATACAGACCCTTATTAAGTTTTGTGAATTTTAGCTCTCTTCCAACTGTTCTCTCTCTCTCTCTCTCCTTGTAACATTGTTAAATCATTCCTTTAGAAGTTTGATCCCTTGCTATATTTCCTTAAAATTTTACCTGGTAGTGGTGGTAATTTTGATTGTAATTGAGTGGTTGAGAGGCTTTATATTTGTCCACCATTAAGATATTTAAAAACGAATAATATTAACAGGTTGAGAGGCTTCTCGTTCTATAACGTTTGTGACAGGACTTGCTAGATATCCTATAATCATTGAAATGAGAGACTTTATGTATGTTTACATGGTAAATATAAAAATCTCAATTGAAGATTTTTTTAAAGCATAAATCTATAACTTTATTACAGAAAAAATTAATGTTCGGACCGGAATTTGAACCCTGGATCTCTAACTGTCCGTTAGTATGATACCGATTACACCATCTAAACTCTGATGATGAAGGTCAACAATTGAATAGTTGCCCCGAAAAGAGATCTAACCCACAAAAATTTGAAAGTTTAGTTTTCAGTGGATTAGTGATCTATCGGAGAATATCACGGCATAGTGCATGTAAAACTATCCCTGCTCTCTTCCAGACCTGTTTTATATATCCAGTTCTGCAAAGTGTTAATTTAAAATATAACCCCAATACTACTGTTTACATTTCTCTTCATATTGTAATCTGTAACTTATTATACACAGACAAGCTAATCTATAAGCAGTTGTATACACAATTAAAGAGAAAAATTTCTATCTGACCTACTGACCTACAGTTTTATGAGCTGGTGCTCTACCATTTGAATTATTAAGGCAACTCCCAGCCCAAGCACAAATTTCTCTCTTCAATTCCCTCTTTCCCCAGTAGTAGTAAAACATTAACAACAATTGGGTTGCTTTTCCTTTATGTTGTAGTACATAACCACAGAATGTCTGAAGCGACGATCTGATTAGTTATTATTCAAGAAGACATGATAGAATTTATGCTGTGTTATAAGCAATTTATGATTTTAATATATAAACCCTCAGGGTCTCATCTAGGGGATATGTGGATGGCGACCACAAGGTGCCCAAGCTGAGCAAAACATTTCTTCCACTTACTTGTGTTTTGCACTCTTTTAACTTTACTATCTAACCTCTCTCGGTTAACTCTTGTTTTTCGACCCCGACGCTATTAGGGCATCCGAGTGCTAGGGAGTCTTTCCTTTCATCCATTTCTTCTTTCCTTTATTTTCTTTTCTTCTCCAGAAAAGCCTGACCAGAGGCTATAAGATGGCAGCCCCATCACTGGTCTTGCCTTCCTTTGGCCAGCAACCAATCGAAGGGACTATTATTATGCTTTCAAGTCTTATACGAGAATTTTCCAGAAGGATCAATTTTCTATAGGATCGTAACAGGCCTTGGCCTAATACTTGGAAGGAAGAAGAAGAAGAAGAATTAATATACACAATCAAGCCATTTATAATCAATGGTTATTAAAACTAAAGAGAAAAATGTTGTGCCTGAATTACAATTTGAACTCCAGTAGAGTACCAGCACATGAAGCTAAGATTCAAATCCTGGATGTAAAAATGTTTCTCTTTAGTTATTTTTTTCTTCACATGTCTTAACAGTTTTGTAATAAAAATAAATGCAGTTTGGTTGTTAATTTTTTCTGTTATTTATTTATCTTGTTATTGCTGTGTATATTGATATAGCTACAGCTTCAAGTCTTATGTTCTATGGTGACAGGTTGAGAAAGAACTACGTGACATTTGCTCCGACATCCTTGGAGTTCTGGACAAACATCTCATTCCCTGCGCCTCTACTGGTGAATCAAAAGTATTTTATTACAAAATGTAAGTATATGTAATTCAATTTTTTTTGTTTGAACCAATAAATTTGTGAATTGGTATATAAAAGATAAAGTGATCCCAACATAGGCCCTAGAAGATATGTCTGCAATTAATTTTATTATTTATTTGTTTATGTATTGTTCTAAAAACAATATTAAATAAATGAAATCAATGAATCTAATAGGTACGTTTTCAATTTAAAGATTAACAAACTATGTTACAACATGCCCCTTAATTGTCCATATACTTGTCAAAATTCAGAGAAAATTTTCAACCCTCCTGGGGTCATGAAGACACACCCATTTATTAATATTCCGATTGAGGGTCTTTCCACTTTTCAGCGGTTGCCCTTTTACCAGCCGGCTGCTGGCCCTTCACATCCACATGTGTCAATCACAGAGGTAGATGATCAACAGCCAGTGTAGGGGTGACATGTGGTTAGCATGTCGAGACCCCCAGCCATTATAGCTGGTTCCTCAACCTGGAGCCGCTACTTATTGTAGCTACCCAATTGCCTCACGATGCTGGGTGGACACCGGTCCCATACTAGCCGAAATACCATGAGAAAATTTCTTCCCCCATGGAGACTCGAACCAGCGCAAGTCCCGTAGCTCTGCGCCAAGGCTTCCTACCTTAACCGCTCGGCTATGGCGCGGGACTCATTTATTAATATTAAGAAGCTAAAGCTGTTACTATGATTGAAATAAGTATATTAAAGTACACTACTAAATTATTGTAATCAAATGGTAAGGAGAAAAATTTATATTTAAAGAGAAAAATTACACGCTCAGACCGGGACTTGAACCCGGGACCCTTGGTTTTCTAGTCCAAGTGCTCTACCATTTGAGCTACCTGAGCAAGTACCGATCTAAACGCAAATCTTTCTCTATATACGTATATGATTTATCCATCATTGAGATGTATGAAATTAATAATAAAAACATAGAGAAATTTATGCCTGGACCAGGAATCAAACCTTGAACCTTCAGCTTTCCGTGCTGATGCTCTTAACCATTGAGCTAATTCAGACTACCTTCCCATCCAAGCATAAATCCTTCCTTTACCTTCTCTCTTGATCCCACATTCAAATGCAATAAACATCATTCAACAAATACACAATGAATGGCTTCTACATTAACCCTCTGCATGTCACTAATAAAATCTCTTGTGTCAGAGTTTTAATCGCATCTGCCGATATGATCGGCATTGCAAGTAGTTTAAGTATATTATCTGGTAGGTAATGGACAGAAGCATCAGAGCCGATCTAATCAGCTCATGGCACCTAAAGGGTTAAGACATAAAGGGATTCCTCATAGCTAAAGCATTATTTATAAATTAATATTAAAAAGCTGAAGCTATGATTGAAATAAGTATATTAAAGTACACAACTAAATTATTGTAATGAAATGGTAAAGAGGAAATTTTATGCCCGAACCTGGAGTCGAACCCTGAATCTTCAGCTTTCTGTGCTGATGCTCTTAACCATTGAGCTAATTCAGGCATTGTGTATTTGTGAATGATGATTCATTGCATCTGAATGTGGGACCAAGAGAGTAAGGTAAAGGAAGGATTTATGCTTGGATGGGAGCCTGAATTAGCTCAATGGTTAAGAGCATCAGCATGGAAAGCTGAAGGTTCAGGGTTCGATTCCCAGTTCAAGCAAAAATTTTCTCTTTATAATTTATGAACACAGCCATTTACCTCATAAACTGCAGGAGATGTGATGTGGAGATGGAACTAACAGACCAAGATATTAAGAAACCTTTTATACACATACTCTTAAACTGGCATGACTTTATCGTATAAAAAATATAATTTTTTGAGGAGGTTTATAGTGATATGTCGTTCTGTGTAGAAAAAAGTAAATTCCTTTATCTATTACACTGGTCGACAAGGTTTTCTTCACAAGAAATCTGATTTGTGAATAGTGCATTTTTTCATACTGAATTCAGGTATGTTGTCAGAATTTTTCCATTAGGCACAGCTTTTTGTGACAGCTACTTTTTTAAAATTGATTTTAGCATTTTCTTTGACCTGTCATAGGAACTTAACCTTATATGAAGGGTTCCCTGTACAGTATATGCAGATATGACCTTAACTCATAACTCTGATTCTGACCTAGCTCAAACTGAAAATGATTCAGATGGAAATAAAAATGATCTTACATAAAATATGCCCGAAAATCACTAGCTACCACTTTCTAGGTAAGTCAGAATGAGTTTGATGGATTTTATTAAAATTATAAAAAAATGTTAATGAATATCACAGAAAACTCTTGCCTAATAAGAAAAAACTGAAATGATATTTAAATTCAGGATGAAAAATACTTCTAAAAATCTCATATTTTTATTTTTGTAAAAGAAAAAAGTTCATTTTTGTCGACCAGTGTTATCAATCACAAATAGAAAACATCCTTTGTTATATTGGATGAAGTCTCCTCATTTTATAGTGAAATTTACGTCTGCTTGAAGTAGATATTTTAGTAAAGAAAAAAAATGGTTGTGTATTAAGACATCATTACATTGATTATGTTATAATATATTTAACATAAATACTAGTTACTCTGGAGTTATTTAGAATTTATTGTTATGTTGGCTGCCATTAGCATTACATATGTTATCCAAATTGATGGTTGTAAGAGAAAGCTATTAAGAAAAATTGTATGTTATGTCTCCAAGTGTTCACACATTTCTAACATGAATAGATTTGTGTTGTCAGTGTTAACAATAAATAATGAGTTCAATACTCTTTCTTTTGAATATTTTCACTTCAAGAAGGAGGGCTGTCAAATTAGCAAAAGAGGTAGAGTGTCTGCTTCCTGCTTAGTGGGTGTGGGTTGGAAATTTTAGATACAGTAAAAGCTCCTTATTCGATATCGAGGGAGTCAGTATGGGCAGTAACAGTTTTTATCAATAATATTAACCCTAGAACCTGGCGGTTAAACTTTGCATCAATATTCCTGATTGTGGGGTCACAGTAACCCCTCATATAATTTTAGTTTTAAAACGTGTTTATTTTAATAGGATTTGTATAACGTTTTCTATTTTATCATAATATGCATTCTAGTAAATTAAACATCATCATCATCATCATCCTGCCAGGTATTAGTCGTAGAAGAACTGTTACGGCCTGAGAAAGCAGTTTTCGTGCCATCTTTTCATAGTTCGACCAAGTGACCGTTTCCCATTTGGACAGTAGTTCATTATTGCCTTGGGGATGCTGGATCTAGCCATTCTAGAGACATGTTCCTTCCAGTTTAGCTGATATCTGGAGATGTAGTCCAGTATTGGTGACACATTAAGTTCTTGAAGGATTTCTACATTTTTCTTTCGATCCCATTTGGTGTAGCCAGCTGTTCGGCGCATAAATTTCATCTCACAAGCTGTTAGTCTGCTTTCATCTCTCGTCCTTATAGTCCACACTTCACTCCCATAACATAGGACTGGTCGAGCCATTATTTTATAAAGACGAGTATACGAGTTGATTTTTGCACTAATGAAGGTTTTAAAACTCTATTAATGATTCCCATTGATTTGTTGAATTTCACAATTTTCTCTGATAAATCCAAATTTTCAACAGAAGAGAGTTTATATTTGAAGAGAAAATTTCTCGCCTAGACCGAGACTCGAACGCGGAACCTTTGGCTTGCCGGGCCAAATGCTCTACCAACTGAGCTACCGAGGGGAGTTACGATCTAGATGCAAAATTTTCTCTTATATACGTTGTAATTCCCTCTCGCCAAATGCTTTTGAAACCATTGCTTCTATCTTTGCAAATGGCGGCTTCTTAGTTAAGAAGACATTTATTGGGAATTTAACATTACTTTATAAAGCTAGTAAAGCTTCTAATGATGTTTTTATTATTGATTTAACATTTCTCACTGAAAGATAAATTATATTTGAAGAGAAAATTTCTCGCCTAGACCGAGACTCGAACCCGGGACCTTTGGCTTGCCGGGCCAAATGCTCTAACAACTCAGCTACCAAGGCGAGAAATTTTCTCTTCAAATATAATTTATCTTTCAGTGAGAAATGTTAAATCAATAATAAAAACATCATTAGAAGCCTTACTAGCTTTATAAAGTAATGTTAAATTCCCAATAAATATCTTCTTAACTAAGAAACCACCATTTGCAAAGATAGAAGAAATGGTTTCAAAAGCATTTGGCGAGACGGAATTACAACGTATATAAGAGAAAAATTTGCGTCGAGATCGTAACTCGCCTCGGTAGCTCAGTTGGTAGAGCATTTGGCCCGGCAAGCCAAAGGTCCCGGGTTCGAGTCTCGGTTTAGGCGAAAAATTTTCTCTTCAAATATAATTAATCTTTCAGTGAGTAATGTTAAATCAATAATAAAACATCAAAAAAGAGTTTGTCTCCCAAATAAGTAAACTCATTAACTCTCTCTAAAATGTTATTTAAACAAATGTTGCTTGGTATTGGGGATTTTCCACAAAAGGCCATTTTTTTAGTTTTATTGGTAAATATTTCCATTGAATATTTCTGTGAGTAAATTAAACTTCCATATTTAATACCATTAAGCAGACCATTGAGGGTCAGGACCACATAACTAATCAACTATATAACTATCTCACATTGTAATCACACGCCAGAACAATGAAATGCTATTTTGACAGTTCACTACATGAAGCACAAAGGAGGGACCTATGAGCATTGCACATGAGATTATTGCAGTCCACACATTCCATAACTAACTTCTTATCTTTTTCTAGGGCAGAAATTGTATATTTTTCTTACACTGAAAGTTACAGCTTCTGTCATGTTGTGCACCTGTTTTCTGTTGGACACTCAGGTTATTTAAACTGACCCAAACATTCTGGTGGCACTATGGCCAGGCATCGACTCGTCTAATGGAAATGAGTACCAGACGCTTCTTCTGGGGATTAAGGCAGCCATCATTCAGGGCTGACTTCAAATGCCGATTGTCCAAAAAATTGGGAGCCTTAACCTCCTACTACCCCAAGGGCCTCTTGGGGCCAGTAGTGGGATCACTTTACTTCACTTTATTATCACTTCTGTTTACAAGTTCACTTATTTCATCTCTTGTGAGCCATTTACTTTGATAATGACATATAATGATAATAGATATATTAATAAAGATAATAATTGGTAATAATACCCATTCCCGTGAACCTTCCATCTTTATTATTATATTTTGATTGGTTGTCATCATTAGGGGGTGGATTTCATTGACCTAAAATATGGAAAATATGCATTTGCTACCTGTAACAGAAACCTTCCAGACAAGTGTACTGTGAAACTGAAGATTTTTATACATGATGACTAGGCTATTAAAAAACCCAGAATATGACTTTATCATAGAAATAAGGAGAAGTGTGACCAGAGATCTGAAAAAGTGAGAAATATGACTTTTAAGACCCAATAAAAAAAACTCTTAGGGTCGTATGCAAATACATTAGTCTCTACTCAAGTTACTTCCAATCACTGGTGAGCTGAGATCGAATTAACGGCTGCCTTACCGGTCATGCATGAATGTTGACGTTTTCATAATATTGGCCAGGGATCCCTGATATTGGCAACGAATTACCCAGAATTCTCAGCGATAAAACCACTTCCGTTATTTTCGTCTGCTATAGAGGAATGCATTTATGCTTGCATCACGCAAATAATACCGTATTCAAACACGTCTGCGATGCGCAATATTACGCTGATTCTCCTGTTCTTCCAGTTGAATTCTTTGGTAGACACTAACAAATTCCTCTTCTACGCGTATACCGAAAACATGATTGAAGTCTTCAAGGTCCGACATCTTGGATAAGTTTCAAACTACATGGGTTCCCTTCGGGATTTTCACATAAGTTTATATCTTGAGCTACGATCTTAAGGTACCTTGTCAGGTAGCTTACAATTAATACCCCATGAATAGATTTCTGGGTAAGAAAAATGTCATAGTACATTCACGAATTTAGGCCATTTGTTGACCTGTTTCGGCCTCAAGAGAAACACCATCCAGAAGTCTTTTGAGTGGACGTCCTGTTCTTCTTCTTCCTGCAGGTTGATATCTTAACATTAGTTTGGGTATTCTGTGATCTTCCATTCGATGAACATGTTGTATCCATCTTGACTTATAATCAGAAATTTTGTTTTCTAAAGATTCCATGTGTAATTCTTCTAAGATGTCTTCATTTTTTTTGTGATCTAGTAGTGTGTATCCTGCAGTCCTCCGAAGATATCTCATTTCAGCAGATCTAAGTCTCTGTATATCCTTCTGTTTCAACGTCCATACTTCGCTACCATACAAAAGAGTTGGAAGAGCCAGTGTTTTATACACTTTCAGTCTAGAATGCTTTTGGACTAACTGTGGCTTGAAGATAGAATTTATTAACCCTAAAATTCTTAAAAATTTAGATATTTTTGCATTTACATCCTTTTCTTCTTCATATGAGATATTGCATCCTAGATATGTAAAATTATTCACCTGCTCCAAAATTTTATTGTCCAGTACAATTTTACTTCTGACAGGATCTACACCTTGAAATGCCATAATTTTTGTTTTTTCTGTAGATATCTTTAATCCATATTCTTCTGTAATTTTGTTAAGTTCATACAGACCTTTCTGTAGATTATCTTCGGAATTTGCTATTATTATTTGGTCATCTGCAAACAGTAGGGTGTTTAATTTTCTATTTTCTGATATTCTTATTCCAAATAAAATGTGTTTGGATAAAACTTTATCAGCCTTTTACTGTCTAATGCATTCAAACATTGGACCCTTAATCTTAATAAGACATAAATGTTTTTACTTACTTGAAGCTTAGAATATAGGCTTTGGTAAAAATATGACATGTCATAGGAATGGGCCCCTTAGTCATTATATTATATATAAAGGGTGTGTATTTTCTTTGTTGTGACATCAATCAGCCTACTCTAAAATTTGTCCTGTAATAACACCTTCAGGATTTCCCCAATTTTCATCATCATCATAGTACATTCACGAATTTAGGCCATTTGTTGACCTGTTTCGGCCTCAAGAGAAACACCATCCAGAAGTCTTTTGAGTGGACGTCCTGGTCTTCTTCTTCCTGCAGGTTGATATCTTAACATTAGTTTGGGTATTCTGTGATCTTCCATTCGATGAACATGTTGTATCCATCTTGACTTATAATCAGAAATTTTGTTTCTAAAGATTCCATGTGTAATTCTTCTAAGATGTCTTCATTTTTTTTGTGATCTAGTAGTGTGTATCCTGCAGTCCTCCGAAGATATCTCATTTCAGCAGATCTAAGTCTCTGTATATCCTTCTGTTTCAACGTCCATACTTCGCTACCATACAAAAGAGTTGGAAGAGCCAGTGTTTTATACACTTTCAGTCTTGAATGCTTTTGGACTAACTGTGGCTTGAAGATAGAATTTATTAACCCTAAAATTCTTAAAAATTTAGATATTTTTGCATTTACATCCTTTTCTTCTTCATATGAGATATTGCATCCTAGATATTTTTTATGAAATAAATGTGTGTGGTCCATGACTGTTAATTTTAATGTTATATATTTTAACTAATACATATGTCAAATTTTTAATTTAAAACTCCAGTTGTCAATATTCTGTCATACTTACTGTCATTTAAATCATCTTTCAAAAGGACATTCTGAGGAAAACCTATTAACAAAGAATTTGGTATGTCTTGGCTTTTATTGTATTGGGCACCTGCCATTCCTGTTTTCTCTTGCCAGACAGTAACTCTCTCCAGACTCTTTAGTGTCATGTACTGGAATATCCTAACTTAACAAAAGGAAGTGTTTATCATTCCAGATAGAGTTAGCTTAGTTACTATAGACGATACATTTTATAATATCATTTTATAAATAATTATTGGTATCGATTTGTCGATATCATCATTGCCTTGCATTTGTTTTCCTGAGTATTTTGAATCCAAACTCGATATGTTTATGAGTATTTTATCCTTATCTCGAGTTATGGGCCTATATTAAATAATAATTTAGATTAAATGAACTATTTAATTTATATTTGAAAATAAAACAATGTGGGAGGAATTTTGGGTTACACATTAACCATGATTTGAGGGAAGTAAATTATACTGGGGATTGTTCATAGTTAAATATGGGAAATATTGAGGTTCTTAATTTGTAAATTATTGAATCATTTTTTACATCTTACCTCATATTTCATGTTTTTTAAACACGGGAACTAGTTTTCAAGAGAACCGTCTCTCCCATTTTCAAACTACATTATGACTACCGGCTTTTCATTGGAATCTCCATCGATAACATTGCCATCTGGTGTTGATATGATGAACTTCGAGATGAGGTCACGTTCATCAGGAATCTCTAAATACATGGATCTAAATTTGTTCTTCTGAATATATATCTTCTCCCAAATTGTCAATTCTAAAGGTTTTTCCAAATGTTTTAAAAGTTGGACCTCTTTTTCAATTTTATGATTTTCCAACAAACTATGTGCTGCAATAGCTGATTTTTCAATTTCATCATTTTTAATATTTTTAAAATGTTCCTTTGTGCGAGTTTCGAAATTCCTTTTTGTTTTTCCTATGTATACTTTATTGCAGTCCTTACAATTAGTTTGATAAATTCCAGATTTTTTTGCTTTGTGGGCTGTTCAATTTCTTATTAGTTATTAATAGATGATACTGGGGATGTTTGGAAAACAGCTCAGGATAGGGTTGTATGGAGAGCTTATGTCCATGCAGCCGTGGAACTATGGGTCGATAGAGCCAGTTAGTTATAATCTAATGTGTTCAATTAAGCATTTAACATATTATGTAAAATGTGTGTTCATCTTTAAAATATGTAGCAGTATAAGGAATACATATCATGATCCTAGTTACCTTAACTCTTCAATATTTTAAGTTCAGATACTTATACTTCTTCCTTTGGCTCTACGGTCCTCCTTCATAACATCTGCCCATTCTTCTTATTCCTAGCTTCCTGTCTCCATCTTTTAACCTTAAGTCTTCCTCAACTTTATCTAACCATCTTAGTTTCTGTCTTCCAACCTTTCTCTTCCTTCCGGTTTCCTTCTAAAATCTTTCTTGCAACTCTTTCTTACTCCATCTGCAAGACATGTCCTACTCATTCCAGTCCTTCTAATATCTCCTAAATTTCTTATATCACTGGCACTATCAAACCCATAGGTTCATGGCACACAGACATAAGCTCTCTATACATCCCTATCCTGAGCTAATATTTTCTAATCATTCCCTGTAAAATCTACTCCCTCAAATTGTGGTTAATGTTATTTTTCTATCTCATTCTTGGTCTACCAACTGGGCATTTTCCCTCTGGTTTTCCTACAAGAAGCTTTCATGCATGTCTTTAATTTTCCATTCGTGCCCATTGCAATCTATGAGCTGTTCTTATTATATCTGGCTTCCTATAAAGACCATGTAGTTCACTTATGTAGGCTCGAATCTATGAACGCATTAGACCATAAAAGTCGTTCTCTGCCTGTACTCTGTTGAGAAAGTTGCTTCCAAATACGTTTTTGCATACTCAAAAATCTGTTCATGCGATAATAATTGTTGAAATTCCTACGCTACCTGGAACAGGAGAATCATCGTAATATTGCATGATGCAGACGTCGTCATACATGGTATTATTTGTGGGACGCAAGCATAAATGCATTCCTCTAGCAGACGAAAATAACAAGTGGTTTATCACTGAGAATTCTGGGTAATTTCTTGCCAATATTACAAAAATGACTTTCCTGCTTGACCAGTTAGTGGGTAGCTAATTCGATCTTTGCACTTGCTCACGGAAAGTCAGCTCACCAGTGATTGGAAGTAATTTGAGTAGAGACTAATGTATTTTCATGTGGCCGTAGTCTTCTCCATTCAGCTGTCTGTTCATCTCTCCTACCAGATATAATCTGGATGATAATCACTATATAATATATAATAATTAATTAAATCAAAATAAAAATTAAATCTTAAATTACCATTTAATATTTAATTTTAGGAAATTATATTTTGAGGTTATTTTAATTATATTATTTTTGGTCTAGACATCTTACCTCATTATTATTGAAACATGTTCAAGAACAAATCAACATTAATATTGAGGTAAGATGTCTAGACCAAAAATAATATAACTTAAATTACCAGCCACCAGGCAAGAGATCTTTGGGCAGACCCTTCATAACAGACCACTAGGTCTATCACATGAAAGGAAGAAGAAGAAAATAAAATTAATTAAATAAAAATAAAACGTAAATATGAAAATCAAATAAAACTACGTTTTATTTTTATTTAATTATATAAATTCCTGGTTTGTTCTAATTCTCCATGTATCTTGTTCCTGTATTGCTCCTTATATATTATTTAATAATTTTCTTTCCCCGTGTACTTAACATGTACTGATACATACTGAGGAAAAAATATGTAATTACATAGAATTGTGGACTCTAGTTATAAACATAAATATAGTCCAGCTGGTGACAATATTCATCAAAATTCAGAACAGGTTGAGTTTATATAACTCATCATTAGTGACATTGGGACTGTAAATTATTAAAATTAGTCCTTATATTGATGCAATACCCAAGCATAATATCAGTCAAGACATTTAAATGAAGGCAATAAATAATGGATATCCATATGTATGTAATGTGTGTAAATGATAATTATTTCATTCTTTGTATTCTCAAGATCACACACACAAATGTAATTACGTACTATTGAGTCTCGTGACTAACAAAAAACATTGTCAGGTTGTTAGTAGTTGGCTGAAGTTGTTAACTATTTATGAGAAATCCTCTTATTGCCAGATCACTTAACCCATTGGAGACACGTTTAAAGTGCCTAGCATGTTCACTGGGAACCCATTTAAATCTCCGCGCCGGTACTCCGGCTGCGCTGGGCTTTAAATACACATACTCTGTTCTATCACTTATGATTTCAGATATTTTGTTTACCCCTGAATTTCTTTTAGTATCTTGTACTTTTACGAATAGCAAAGGAATGTGGCCTACCTGCTACCCTCTTTTGTGCATTGTAAACCGTTATGTTTTGTTATTTTCAAGGCTGTGAAGTTGACAAACAATTCAGAAACCATCTTTTTTAAAAGTTCTCGGACATTGCCTTGAAAGTAAACACAAATCATATGTTCAAACAAGACCGAAAAAAATAACAAACGCAATATAATACTGTACATAATAAAAATAAATATATGAAATAAAATAAGCATAGACCTATACATTATAAAATCAGGAAAGTTCTTCGTATATTCTTTAATTATCATAGTTATATATCGACCTGTAAATTATAAAATACTATAGATAAAAACTGGACGAAACTCACCTAATATTTCTACCATCAGTAGCATGCACGGTTACGTTGTCACTGTATATTATTTCATCGTCCGAATCTTCGTTCCATAATAATTCACTACAATCACTGTCACATAATATTTCATCCACTACTTCACTTAGTTTCTCAAAAGCAATACGTTCTCTCCTATTTACGCACATATTGCAAGAAAAAAAAATTAATTTTAAAACTATGAATTTTAACAAATAAGCACTGAATTTATATTCACTTATATTTTACCGTAATAAATGCCTACAACTATAGTCTACTATTCTATAAATAATAACTAAAATAAACTATACAATACACTAGGCCTATACATATTTACTTTACATAAACAAACAACACATTTTACTGATGGTGAACCGAAAATGTAAACCACTAAAGAAACCTAACGTCTTACAGTGGGGGTTATAACACAACAACGAGTCTACCTCGTTGTGGGGCTGTTTGGACTTTCTACCTGCTCACGAGGGAGACTCGTTAAAAGTCTCCAATGGGTTAAGATGGGCAATTGGGGTTCGATATTTAGCAGAGTTAAACTTTTATATCACTAATTATGGGAAATAACATTATGGAAATGACACTGCTGATTGTCTTGCCAAAAAAGGCTCCAATTTATTTCAGAATACTACTAAAAAGCTTACCTTTTGCATCCATAAAAAGAATAATTAAAAACAAATATCAAACAAAACCAAGACCTCTATGCAACAAAGACGAAGAAATGAACGAAGAACATTTGCAAACCTGTGAAGTATTACCTGTTGGATCCACCATAGAGAAATATTGGAGAGCAAGAATGCTAATGGCTTTGTTGCCAAGGCCCAGCATTTGAAAACAACAACAACAACGTTATGAAATCCCGCACCATAGCCAAGTGGTTAAGAAAAGAAGTCCCCATGGGGGAAGAAATTTTCTCATGGAATTTCAATCAGTATAGGACCACTGCCCACCTAACATTGTGAGACATTTGGGTAGCTACAATAAGTAGCGACTCCAGGTTGAGAAGACCAGCTATAACGGCTGGGGGGGGGGGCGATATACTGACCAAGTGTCACCCATATACTGGCTAGATGATTGTGTACCTCTGTGATTAACACATGTGGATGTGAGGTCAACAGCTGGCTGGTAGGCTAGGGCCTGTTGCGCTTGGGGGGGAAATAATTTTTTCAAGTTAATGTCATATCTTCTCATCTCATATTTTGTGTTCAGGCATGGAACCACAGTTAGTGGAGGCATCCCTCCCTCTTCAGCAATCTTTATGTTGAATTCTGGTCTACATCTTCATCTTCAAAATTGTCATCTGGTGATGATTTGATGTACTTTGAGATCAAATCTTGTTTGTCTGAAATTTCAATATTCATGGATATAAATTTGTTCTTCTGAATGTATATCTTTTTCCAAATTATCAAATCCAAGGATTATCCAAATGTTTTGAAAGTTTAGCTTCTTTTTCAATCTTATGTTTTTTGGCAAACTATGAGCTGCAATTGCTGACTTTTCAATTTTGCCATTTTAAACACAAATGAACACTAGAAATATTAAAAATGGTGAAATTGAAAAATCAGCAATTGATGCTCATAGTTTGCTAGAAAGCCGTATTATTGAAAAAGAAGCTAAATTTTTTAAACATGGCCATGCTCTTTTGGGTTTGATGGTGTTAGTGAGATAGTTAGCACTGGTCAAGTCATTGGAATCCTAGCCAAGGTGTGGGGTTCCATATGGACATGCTCCTAAGAAAAATTTTTATTAGCATTATCATGAATTTTAAGATCAAAAGACTGAAGTTGGGGGGATTACGGTCATAGACCTTATCACTTTGCTCTAAGCCTCTGTCTGCTTACTTATCAGTTTGTTCTGATGAATCATTCTCAAATAAAAGAACTTCGAGAGAAGATGTTTCATATTTAGTAAGTGTATTTCATACTTAATAAGAGTTGATAATTTAATTTAATCTTAAGATATCTTATCATGAGCAGAAAGTAGGTATCAATTTAAGATTCTGGTATATGTCAAATTCATCAAATTAATGTATGCTGATCTCTGTTATAAATTACTTGAACAAAAAATTAGCAACTGTAAATAACTATTTTACTTATCCCCAGGAACACATCTTCAATACTAGTATCTAAGAGGTTAAAGTAATACCATTTAAACCTCTGGATTTGCTCTCTTCAGGTCTTGTTGTAAAGTATGGGCACTTCCTTCCACACTGTAGCTATGAATTTCCTGCTCGGATGGTGGTTATTTGCAGTATTTCCCACTGTGTGATGAGGTCACTATATCCCTATGCATTGTATGAGAAAAGGCAAGGAACGATTATCAGGTGTATATAAGTTAGAGTGTGGCACATGCGACAATGTCTTATATAGGACAAACTGGAAGACCTTTTATTTCTCGTATAAAAGAACATATGAGAGCATATAACAGAAATTTAGATTATATTACTTTTAGTCTTATCATCTTACCTCAATATTAATGTTGATTTGTTCTTGGACATGTTTCAAAACAATTCTGTTTTATCGTCAGCTTGTCCAGACTGGTTTGATTTATGTTGCATTATGTAGATACTTCAAAGTATGCTAACCATCTACTTCAATATAATCATTGTTTTAATTCTATTTTTAAAGTTTTGCACATTTGCAGCAAAGGAAAAAAGAAACTACATCATTTAGAAATTGTAGAAATAAATAAAATTTTAGAGAGATCTAATCAATTTAAGTATCTTGGATATTATCTCTCTATCTGGGATGAAAAGGATATCCCTGAAAAAATTACTAGTTATAATAAAAGTTTAGGAATTATTAATCAAGTTATGAAACCATCCCTTGTACAAAAAAAAACACCAGACTACGTTTATATAACACTTTGGCTAGACCAGTGTCGACCTATGGTAGTGAAGCATGGACACTAAGAAAACAACATGAAAGCAGAATAACGGCTTGTGAAATGAGATTCATGTGCAGAACAGCGGGTTACACCAGATGGGATCGGAAAAGGAACACCGATATCTTAAAAGAATTGAAGACTACGCCAATTTTGGAATATATTAAACAGTACCAACTAAATTGGAAATGCCATCTTGAAAGAACGAGTTCAAATCGGATCCCCAAAGCTGTTTATAATTATATACCAAGAGGACAAAGATCACTGGGTCGTCCTATGAAACGCTGGAGGGAAAATTTTCTATAGGATCGTAACAGGCCTTGGCCTAATACTTGGAAGGAAGAAGAAAAAAAAATAAATAAATTGAAGAAGAGCAGTAGGCTGTTAAATTCCCAACTGGATTTAAATGTATCACCTCTTTTAAATTTATAATAAGAGCATGTTTGTTACGCTGTTTTTGTTTACATTCAGTTGCTTAGTTACACTTGTTACGCACGTGAGTGTGTATATAATAACAAAATTCATTTGTATTCATAGTATTCATCTGAAGAAGTTACAAAGTACTGAAACAGCTGTAATGAATTTGTATTAAAATAAATGTAAAAATTGTATAAGACTTTAACAGTTTTATTTTATTTAATCACTAAACCAATTAAATTTGGCTCAGAAGCTCTAATTTAGTCTTGTGATTCTTTTACGACCCCTAAAATCTTAAAACTCAGGACCTGCAATTTTAAGTTTCTCCTGGGGGACTTATCCCTTGGATTTTCTCCGTTGACCCTGACTGGTTTTGAAACTGCAACCTTGAGACCAGAGCCTAGGAACTTAACACCTAGAGCAATACGGACATTTTCTAAAATGTATGAGATATTTCAGTTTTCAGGATTAATATGCCCACCTTGTTGAAGTGTCAGATAGAACAATGCTACTACTAATTTTGCTTCTGGTTGCCCATAGACCCTTCTGTAATTCATACTTTTTTTTTCTCCAATGTCACCAGATTGTTTTTTATGACATTTCTGACTTTCGCCCCTGGCATTGGCAGAATTGTAATCCATTTCTTAGGTTGGGGCACCTGGAAGGTGGAGTTACGTTACCCCAATTATATGATGAGTAATAAATGATAATGAAATGCCAGGAGAGTCCTTTCCTAACTTCCAGACCTATGGTCTGACCGGTAATTGAACCTGGGGCCTCGTGAAGTATAGGCAGGAATGTTGACCACTAGCGCACACGTAGAAATACATTATATAATGGAAATGGACAGCTAATGACAAATGAGGGAAATTTTGAGGAATTGGCTGAATTCAAATACCTAGGAACAATAATCACAAATAGGAATGAGATGCACAAAGAAATTAAACATAGGCTCAATTCTGGAAATGCGTGCTATTATGCATTGCAGAGACTTTTGATGTCCCAACTCCTTTCAAAAAATGTTAAGCTGAAAATATATAAAACTATTATTCTACCAGTTATATTATATGGGTGCGAAACATGGACTCTTACTTTAAGGGAGGAAAGGAGATTACGAGTATTTGAGAATAAAGTTCTTAGGAAAATTTTTGGACCAAAGAGAGATGAACAGACAGGTGAATGGAGAAGACTACATAACAATGAACATACATGGTCTTTATAGGAAGCCAGATATAATAAGAACAGTTAAGTCCCGTAGACTGCGATGGGCAGGACATGTTGCGCGTATGGGGAATGAAAGACGTGCATGGAAACTTCTTGTAGGAAAGCCAGAAGGAAAACGCCCAGTTGGTCGACCAAGAATGAGGTGGGAGAACAACATTAACTATGATTTGAGGGAAGTAGATTATACAGGGAATGATTGGAAAGCATTAGCTCAGGATAGGGATGTATGGAGAGCTTATGTCCGTGCGGCCATGAACCTACGGGTTCGATAGTGCCAGTGAGTAAGTAAGTAAGTAAGCGCATGAAGCTTATCATGGGCTGGGAACATATATCCATATAAAATTATAAGCTGAGAATTTGTCATTTTGGTCCTTATGAAACTAAATGATTAAGTTGCGGAGATTGTTTGTAATAATTCTTGTTACGTTTAATTTGTTTTGTAGGAAAGGTGACTATCATCGATATCTAGCAGAGTTTGCTACTGGCAATGACAGGAAAGAGGCTGCAGAAAATTCATTGGTTGCGTACAAAGCAGCAAGTGATATTGCCATGACAGAACTGCCACCTACACACCCTATTAGGTAAGAAATAAAGTAGTGTTAAATTCCCAATAAATGTCTTCTTAACTAAGAAGCCGCCATTTGCAAAGATAGAAGCTATGGTTTCAAGCATTTGGCGCGTGGGAATTACAACGTACATAAGAGAAAAATTTGCATCTAGATCGTAACTCGCCTCGATAGCTCAGTTGGTAGAGCACTTGGCCCGGAAAGCCAAGGGTCCCGGGTTCGAGTCCCGGTCTAGGCGAAAATTTTTCTCTTCAAATATAATTTATCCTTCAATGAGAAGTGTTAAATTAATAATAAAATCGTCAATAGAAGCCCTACTGGCTATAAAGTAGTGTTAAATTCCCAATAAATGTCTTCTTAACTAAGAAGCCGCCATTTGCAAAGATAGAAGCTATGGTTTCAAGCATTTGGCGCGTGGGAATTACAACGTACATAAGAGAAAAATTTGCGTCTAGATCGTAACTCGCCTCGATAGCTCAGTTGGTAGAGCACTTGACCCGGAAAGCCAAGGGTCCCGGGTTCGAGTCCCGGTCTAGGCGAAAATTTTTCTCTTCAAATATAATGAAAATATTTCTAAATTTTTAATCAAATCACATTTTCAAACTCTCTCAATAAAGCAACTTTCTAGATTTGTATAAAATGTCTATCAGTAGGAATAGTTATGCATGCAACAAGGGAAGTACATAGTACATTCATGCTTTTATTATTAATTTAACACTTCTTATTGAAAAATAAATCAAATTTGAAGAGAAAAATTTTCGGCCAGACCGGGACCTGAACCCGGGACATTTGGTTTACTGTATTATTAATTTAATACTTCTCATTGAAAGATAAATTAAATTTGAAGACAAAAATTTTTGGCCAGGCCGGGACCTTTGGTTTACCATATTATCAATTTGACACTTCTCGTTGAAAGATAAATTAAATTTGAAGAGAAAAATTTTCGGCCAGATCGGGACCCGAACCCAGGACTTTTGGTTTATGTCTAGATTTGATCTTGCTCCGGTAGCTCAGTTGGAAAGAGCATTGGTACAGTAAACCAAAGATCCTGGGTTCGGGTCCCGGTCTGGCCGAAAATGTTTCTCTTCAAAATTAAAAACATAGTACACCACTAGTCGAGGACGTGTTTGAGTCCCGAGTTTTAGCTAGGGCTAACAAATACGTTCGAGACTAGTAATGTACTTGCTTCCAGAATTGCATACATCATTTTGTTCACTCCTGTACTAATAATTATGTTTAATTTTTATATTTCGTGTGAATTTATATCTTGGTTTGAAGAGTTCAATTGTTTGATAGCAATGGAAGTTGATAAAACAACTGCAATTGTTTATTGTTGTTTGAATTAGTGGCAGTCATTTTAAATAACAGTTTTAGACAGCATATTAATTACATATATATATGTAATATTTGAAGAGAAAAATTTGGCCTAGAAAGCCAGAGTTCCCGGGTTCGAATCTCAGTCTGGGCGAAAATTTTTCTCTTCAAATATAATTTATCCTTCAGTGAGAAGTGTTAAATTAATAATAAATACATATATATGATGTTAATATTATTCGTTTTTAAACACCTTAATGATGGACAAATTATATTTGCTACGATTTTTGCAATTTTATATAATTTGTCCATCATTAAGGTGTTTAAAAACGAATAATATTAACATTGAAAGAAGCACTACTGGCTTTATAAGTAATGTTTAAATTCCCAATAAAAAGTCTTCTTAACAAAGAAGCTGCCATTTGCAAAAATCGTAGCAACGGCTCGTAGCATTTGGGGTTAGGTAATTAACTATGTGTAAGAGAAAAATACGCATTTAGATTGGAGGCCTAGGTGGCTCAGATGGAAGAGCATTGACATAGAAAGTCAAAGGTCCTGGGTTCAAACCCCAGTCTAGGCGTATATTTTTCTTTTGAAATATAATTTGTCCATCATTAAGGTGTTTAAAAACGAATAATATTATCATTGAAAGAAGCACTACTGGCTTTATAAGTAATGTTTAAATTCCCAATAAAAAGTCTTCTTAACAAAGAAGCCGCCATTTGCAAAAATTGTAGCAATGGCTCGTAGCATTTGGGGTTAGGGAATTAACTATGTGTAAGAGAAAAATACGCATTTAGATTGGAGGCCTAGGTGGCTCAGATGGAAGAGCATTGACATAGAAAGTCAAAGGTCCTGGGTTCAAACCCCAGTCTAGGCGTATATTTTTCTTTTCAAATATAACATATATATGATTTATTGTGATGTAGAGGAAGCAGCAAATTCAAATTATAGTGAGAAACACGTGTGATACAATAAAATTGTATTGTATTACTTAATAAAATTATATGTAGGTAACATTTTTACATTTTTAATTACTAATAATCATTAAGTTATGTAGTAGAAATAACACCATGAGGTTTTGTTTAATTAATTCTGAATTGTTTGTTGACTAACCTTATATTTCTTGATTTCCGTGCAGACCCAGGGTTTCTTCACTGCTTTTGTGACATTCTCGTTGCAAATCACGTTCACAACTGCCATCCAGCAGTTTTTTCTCTGCGCTCTCTGATGGCTCGGTCAATGGCTTGCATCGAGAATGTCACAAAAGCAGTGATGAAACTCTGGGTTTGCATGGAAGTCAAGAAATATGAAGTGAGTCAACAAACAACTCAGAATTAATAACTTTTCTTCCCTAGGGGAGTAAGTTGAGCTATTACACCCTGTTTTCAATGGATATCAGGGCCTCTGGTAAATTTGACTTACTTCCCTAAAAACAGAATGATGATAATTTGATCATTAAGAATTAAATTAATGTTTTTATTACCTCACTTAATATCCTTTTTTCTTTTAGACTGCAGTTTCAGAGCTTATTTCCATCAGTAGCCTCTGGTCGACCGGTGTTATGTCTTTTCTTGGCAGTTTTCTTCTTCCTTCTATCGGTGGACCGATGAACCTCTGGATCAGGCCAAAATTTGCGGGAATTTCGAAATTCATGAGTTTATCTCTCTCTCTCTCTTTTTTTTGGATGTGGATTTTTTCCCAGACCGTGAATTCTATTTATTTATCTGTGTGTATGATTAGGCTAGCTTCTGTATCGATTAAATGTTTTTCAGACCAAGCATGGGCTGCTACGGCTGACTTGTCCACTTCATCCCCTTTTTTACACCCTTTTAAAAAATCTTAGAAATGTAAAAAAGGGTGAAGTGGACAAGTCAGCTGTAGCAGCCCATGCTTGGTCTGAAAACATTTAATCGATACAAAAGCTAGTCTAAACAAACACACAGATAAACAGTAAGAACTCACAGTCTGGGAAAAATTCCACATCCAAAAGAACAAGAAAGATAAATTCATGAATTTGAAAACTCCCGCAAATTTTGACATGATCCAGAGGTTCTGATAGAAGGAAGAAGAAAACCGCCAAGAAACGACATAACACCGATTGACCAGAGGCTACTGATGATGTAGATAAGCTCCGAAACTGCAGTCTAGAAGAAAAAGGATATGAGGTGAGGTAATAAAAAAACATTAATCTAATTCTTAAATTAAACCTCATAGTGGATTTTTCCCTGTGAAAGTTAAATAAATTTGATCATTATTAGTATAGGAGTGAACAAACATTATTTACAGCTTCCATTAACATCTCGCGTTTTCCATGGTAAGTCTTATTTTTAAGTTGCTGATATATGAGACCATAATGTAATGTTCTGAACTTGAACAACAATAAAAAAAATAAGAAAACCTTACATGGCAATGGAAAGTTCTTTGAAGAATTTTTGGAGTTGCATGTATTAACACTAGGTAATTCCTTATAAAAAAAGCACTCAGCAGATAGACCAAGAACGAGGTAGGAGAATAAGATTAACCATGAATTGTGAGAGTTAAATTGTATAGGGGGTGATTGAAAAACATCAGCTCAGCATAGGATTGTGTGGTGAGCTTATGTTCGCACAGGCATGAACCTACAGATTTGGTAGTCTAGTGAGGTAAATAATTAAGAAAATTTAGGCAACTTCTTTCTCCCAGTTTTTCTGTTGTGTATTAATAAAAACAGGTTAAATTGTCCTAAATGTGGTAGAAAACAAGTAACAATTTGGTCCTATAGCTTATTGGTTACAATTCTTGTCTTTGGACCAAAGGTTAAATAAAATAATATCTAATTATATTTGAAGAGAAAATATACACCTAGACTGGGGTTTGAATTCAGGACCTTTAGCTTTATACGCTAAAATTAGGATAATACCAGAGCATTGGTGTATAAAACTAAAGGTCCTGTGTTCAAACCCTAATCTAGGTGTAATTTTTCATTGAGTTAAACTTTTATAGGAAAAATCACTGTGTGGTTTAATTTAAGATTTAAATTAAAAAATGTTTATACCTCGCCTCATATCCAGTCTTCTAATTATGGTGCTGAATAAGAGGCGAGGTATAAAGAATTTTAATTTAAATCATATATTTTTCTCTCCAAATATAATTTGACCTTCAATGAGACATGTTAAATTTTTAATAAAAACATCGGAAATACTTTACAACGTGTGATGCAGAATTTTTAAGTTCCAATCATACACCATGCGCAGGCACCAACAAACACAAAGTGGATTACACTATGGAATCATGGTATGCAGCCAACATACACAATATTTAACAAACTTAAAAGCTAACCTAACTCAATTTAAGCACTCTAACCTGTGAAAGAATGCAATGCCCAAAAAGAAATACTAATTTATTTCAAAATACAATAGGAAGTAACATTAAGAGGTTTTTAATTAATTTATTAATTAAGAACCTCATAATGTGTTTCCCAATTTTAACTTTGAAATTAAGAGGTTTGTTTAATAATTTAAACATTTTGTCTGTTCATTCTTACCTCTTAGAGTTGTTTTTGTCGAACATATGTTTCAGAGCTTCTTAGCCCCATCGTCACCGATTACAGACCGAATTTTCTCATGTTGTCAGCCCTGATTCTTGATTCCTACACTCTTTGCCTCTGGTCCAATAAATTTACTAATGAGATTCCTTTCTGCAGGAATTTCAAAGTTCATAATTCTTTCCTTGTTCTTCTGTATATACAAAACAAAAATGAACTCACCATATGTGGAAAAATCTATATACATAAGAACAAGGAAAGAATTATGAACTTTGAAATTCCCACAGAAAGGAACCTCATTAGTAAATTCATTGGACCGAAATCAAGAATCATGGCCGACAACATGAGAAAATTCAGTCTGTAATCGCTGACGATGGGGCTAAGAAGCTCTGAAACATATGTTCGACAAAAACAACTCTAAGAGTTAAGAATGAACAGACAAAATGCTTTAATTAAGAAATAGTTCTGAAATTCTCAAGTATATGTGTACAGTTAATTAGTACATACTCTATGTTGGCTGCACTGGAACACATCTTCATGCTAAGTATGTAGTTAAATATCATAGAAAAATATATTGAAATAATTGTTAGAAAAAATGTAAAAATAATTGTAAATGGTGGGCAATAATTTGAAAAATGAAACCGAGAGAATAAAATTTGACAGGAGTTTGTGAAGGAATTAAAAAAGTAGTAAATTTTAGCCAAAACATCAAAATAATATCTACAACAGTTAATGATTGAATTGTATTTGTGTTTGCAGGTTGGGTCTGGCGCTCAATTTTTCCGTATTTTATTACGAGATCTTAAATTCACCAGATCGAGCATGCCGACTGGCTAAAGCTGCATTTGATGATGCAATCGCAGAATTAGACACTCTGAGCGAGGAGAGCTACAAAGACTCTACGTTAATAATGCAGCTCCTCCGAGACAACCTTACACTCTGGACTTCGGATATGCAGGGAGATGGTATGACTCAAGACCAAACTCCCTCTCAAGTCACCACCACTGCAGCCACCTAACCTTCCTGCTCGTTCCACTCCTGTATGTTTCTTCTTACCAATTCCTAGATGCATTAAATAGTATAAAAATCTATTATTTATAACTGGGATATTTTTAACATTATGAGGTTCAATTCATAAGAATTAAATAAATTGTAATTATTTCATACCTCATACTTCTATGTTCCTTTAAACACAGCACTGCAGCATCGGCGACTCCTTGTCACCATCGTCAGCTGTTTTCACGACTCAATTTTTTTCTTTTGTTGATAATTATCCAAACTGCCATCTGATGTTCTTTTTAAGAAATTATTTTCTAAACTGCCATCTGGTGTTCTTTTTAATGAATCATTTTCTAAACTGCCATCTGTTGTATTTTTGAAGAACTTTGTAATCAAGCTCGGTTCGTCTGGAATTTCGAAGTTCATGGTTCTAGTATGGTTTTTTTGAATATATATTTTTTTCCCAAACTGTTAAATCTAAAAGTTTAGATAGATGTTTTAAAAGTTTTGCTTCTTTTTCAATCCTAAAAAAAAAGCAAAACTTTTGAAACATGTATCTAAACCTTTAGATTTAACAGTTTAGGAAAAAAATATATATTCATAAAAAACCATACTAGAACCATGAACTTCAAAATTCCAGGCAAACCGAGCTTGATTACAAAGTTCTTCAAAAATACAACAGATGGCAGTTTAGAAAATGATTCATTAAAAAGAACACCAGTTGACAGTTTAGAAAATAATTCCTTAAAAAGAACCTCAGATGGCAGTTTGGATAATTATCAACAAAAGAAAAAAAATGACAGTCGTGAAAACAGCTGACGATGGTAACAAGGAGTCGCCGATACTGCAGTGCTGTGTTTAAAGGAACATAGAAGTATGAGGTATGAAATAAACACAATTTATTTAATTCTTATATAGTATAAAAATGTATTATTTATAACTGGGATATTTTTGGTATTGTGGGGGTAGTTTGAAAAGTTTTCATAATAAGATACAAAATAACAACTGATCATATATTTTGAACGTTTATAGGAACAAATCACTGTAAGGATTAATTTAAGGTATAATCAAATGTTTCATACCTCTCCTCATATTAAATCTTCTAAGTGGATTGCGATTTTGGGTTTATGGCAAACCCATCATCAGTACCATCTTGATCATATATTATATATCCATCCATAGTAATTCTGCCCAGGGGCAGGTCTTTCACTGCAATCATAGCATTTTCATGCTATGCTTTGCAGCTTTACTAGGGAATCATACGTGTGGTAGCTTCCCGTTGCTTTCCACACCGGTGAAGGATGATTTTTGGGGACCTTTGGGTCCTAAGCTTTCTGACATTTGTCTTACAGGCGAGGAAAACCCCTGAAAAAACCTTATCCAGGAGCCTGTCCCAACTGGGAATCAAACCCAGGCCCGCTGCGTGACAAGGCAGCAAGCTACCTCGAGACCACAGCGATGGATCATAGTGCTATTCAGAAAGAAGGAACAGACTTCAAATATGTATTTCTTCCAAACTACAAATAATAGAACTACAATTCTAATATTCCTGGAAAGAGAAAAGTTCAAATTTCACTATTTTATGCATTCAATATGAGCACCATATGTTACACACAAATATCAAAACTGCTCATTTCTTGCCACACATGAATCAGCTCGTCTCTGTTTACCAAATTCACAGCTTCAACAATTTGATGTCGCATATTTTCAAGAGTGTCAGGCTTAATGGGGATAAAAGCACGGTCTTTTGTGTAAACTCCACACATAAAAATCACATGGGGTTAGGTCTGGTGAACTGGGAGGCCACCGGCGATGAAATTGATCTTCCGCTCCTCCTCTTCCAACCCAACGTCCTAGAATGGTGTTATTCTGGTAATGTTGGACGTGGTTAGAGATATGCAGCCATGATCGGAACTTTAAACTGTTCTCTCTCCAGGAACGCTGTAATTGCATTTCTATTTTTTGTAGCTTGGAAGAAATAAATGTTTGAAGTATATTCCTTCTTTCTGAATAGCCCTGTTCTTTCAATATAGTCTTCCTGTGCAGTAATGTACTTGGTCTATTTATGTTCCAATGTCTTTATTCCATCTCAAAAATTAGATTCCTCCAGGCCTGCAAAAATACTGAAATCCAATATAATAAATTTGAAGAGAAAAATTTTTGCCCAGACCGAGACCCAAACTCCATCAGTAAATTAATTATTTCCTTAACTGACCGGGAAAGTGGATGTTGGGAAAGATTTCATTTCAATTTGGGACTGAAGCCATTGCCTTCTCACCTACTGCGACTGCTGCCTTCGTGCCTCTTCGAAGAGCGAACTTCAAAGGATCGACCATAAATTCAAAATATCAACAATTATCAGAAATTATCGTCAATCACAAAGTCTAAATCATAATATATAAAATAAATTATTCATATATTACATACAAAAATCCCATACTAACACATCTAAAATACATAACATTAAAAAAAATAAATAATAAATCGCGAAAATACAGCTCACTCGCAGGAACAACCAGACACGCCTACTGGTCAATGTAATACAAATCCTAAAATTAACAGACAGATTACTATTCAAGGATACAAAATAACATAAAATAATCAAAAAAAAAATCTAAAAATCAATACCTTCCCCATTCAAAATTATAGCGCTTGCTGCAAACTGATCAAAAGCCAAAACAACAACGCACATGCAATAACAGGCAAATTAAACATGTTAAGACGGGGCTAATGGACAAATTGTCTTGGAACCCGGGATCCACTCTATAGTGGATCGAAGAGTTGTACACCACCCGCGCAAGCAGGGTCGCAGTACAATTCACTTTAACTTTAAACCGGACCTTTGGTTTACTGTAGCAATGCTCTTACCAACTGAACTCTTCAAATTTAATTTATCCTTCAATGAGATGTATTAAATTAATAATAAAAACTCCAATATAATTAGTTTATTTGAAAGAGAATCTCCAGTCCGCCAAGGACATTTTCGAGCCTAGGGTGAGATGGAGGCATATAAGACTGGTGTGGCAACAATTCTTAGCCCATTGTTAATTTGTAAAGAAAAATTAATGCCTGAACCAGGAATCAAACCCAAATCTCTGGCATTGTATGCCAGCGTGTTATCCATTACACTAATCCAGGTTTCTGATGCAAGTGCCTTTTTTTTTTTTTTTTTTTTCTCCGTCTGAAGGAAAGAAATTCTTAGCCTCGTTTATGTAATAAATAAGTTTGGTCTGCCATCATCTTACCTCATATTTGGTTGTTTCTTGTAAGACATGTTTCAAAGCATCTTTGCTCCATCTTCAATTGGTACAGACTGCATTAGGAACTTCCATTTCTTTTTATTTGTGACAAAATTTATATATGGGCTTACATGATCAGACACTTAGGCTTTTTTTCATGATGTCAACAGATATCCTTTATTTAAAAATTAATTACGAGCAGAATTTATGCCCCATGCTGACTCACGTAAATTCTCCCGTTTATTTTCCCACATCCTCAATGGCTAAAGTAGGACATATTTCACTAAATTGTTTAAAAACATTCAAAATTTGTTTTTCTTCACTTTTCAAACACTTTCATTTGGAATGTCTTATAATTATACAGAATCGGCCATTAAAAAAAACTGAAATTAGAAAGTATTCTACATTGTGCATGCATAAAAATAAAAGTGCTTCAAGACAAAAACAATCCTTATTTATTCTTAGTTAAATATGGGAAATAACATTATGAGGTTCTTAATTTGTAAATTAATGAGTCATTTTTTAACATCTTACCTCATATTTTATATTTCTTCAAACACGTGTTTGAAGAAACATAAAATATGAGGTAAGATGTTAAAAATGACTCATTAATTTTATCCTTATTTAATCTATTAAAATTGTAATTAATTTTTTTAATTCCCCTATATAACTTACATAGATACGTGCTAGGTAATACATATTACTTTTATTTTCTTTATTTTGAGTGTTAGAGAGGGAACTACATTTTCTTACATGCTCAAAGGTAAAATTGTTATTCGATCAATGAAAATGCAGTCATACATCTGCTTTTTTTTACATTACAAATATAACTTAGCTTGGAAGAGATGTAGCATTAAACTCTGTTGGTGATTCTGAGAACTTTTCAAACCACCCTAATACCTGTAAGTGTAACATTAAGGAAAGAAACATGGGGTGTTTCAAATGTGATGGTACAAAGTGTAGAGATTAGGGAGAAAGATTAAGAGAAAAAAGTTTCAGAAAAAGCTACAAGAAAGTCTCCCTTCTTTCGTTGTTGGGGCTTGCTGAATACTAACTACTTATTTTAGGAATTCACACTATGAGGTATATTCATTTAGGTAGAATTTCAACAAAAGCACAGCATTCAAGTGCACACAGAAACAATCACAAAATTTCCAATGAAGATTGGTCTGCAAATTATTTCTTCAGTTGATGTGTTCTTAATAATAATTAAATGAATCGTGATTTTTTCTTACCTCATACATCTATGTTTCTTTTAACACAGCACTGCAGTATCGGCGACACTTTGTCGTCATCATCAGCTGTTTTCACGACTGTCAATTTTTTCTCCTTTTTGCCGGTACCATCTGGTGTTCTTTTGAAGGAATTCCTCTTCAAACTGCCATCTGGTGTTATTTTGAATGAATCATTTCCTAAACTGCTATCTGTTGTATTTTTGAAGAACTTTGTAATCAAGCTTGGTTCTTCCGGAATCTCAAAGTTCATAGTTCTAGTATGGTTTTTTTGAATATATATTTTTTTCCCAAACTGTTAAATCCAAAGGTTTAGATAGATGTTTTAAAAGTTTTGCTTCTTTTTCAATCCTATGATGCTCTAATAAACTATGTGCTGCTATAGCTGATTTTTCAATTTCTCCATTCTTCATGTTTCTGAAGTGCTCTTTTTTACGAGTTTCCAAGTTCCTTTTTGTTTTTCCTATATATATCTTGTTGCAATCTTTGCAATCAATTTGATAAATCCCAGATTTTTTGTTGTCTGGGGTATTACATTTATTATTAGTTAACAGCAGATTACCCAGGCTGAATTTGTTAATTGGAGCTAATGTTATATTAAAATTTCTGAAAACTTTTTGAAACTTATTATGAACTTCAGGATGGTAAGTGAATTTCTTGAATTTTACATCTTTCTTGGGACCATGATGTAAGGTGGTGTATTCCTGTAACCTTTTTTGTTGTTTGAATTTCTTTAATTTATTCTTTATAATGTCTTCATCGAAACCATTTATTTTAGCAACATGAACAATATGATTATATTCCTTGTCAAAATCTTCTACATTAAGTGGAATATTTAACAATCTGTTCTTACTTGACTTTTGTTTATCCATAAGAGTCAATGTCATTCAAACAGAAAAGTTCTTGGTGTGTAATAATTAAATGAATCGTGATTTCTTCTTACCTCATACTTCTATGTTTTTTTAAACACAGCACTGCAGTATCGGCAACACATTGTCATCATCAGCTGTTTTCACGACTGTCAATTTTTTCTTTTGCCGGTAATTATCTATCTTGGAATGTAGTTCACATTTCTGCAGTGTTTCAAAAGTGAATTGAAGAGCTTATTTCCAAAGTGTCTTAAATTAAATCCATGAAATACCAAACTCCAGAAATCGCGATTTTTATTTTAAGGCATTTAAATTTTAAATGGAGTTTTCATTATAAGTTATGTTTATTTGTAACTACAATGGCAATATTGTCACATGACTTAGAGTGAAGACGTTTTGGAAGTAAACATAGTATAGTAGGAGAAAGTAATTTGGTTGGTTGGTTGGTATCTAATGTCGAGCACTTGATAATGAAATCATTCACTCTCTTGTACTCTAATATTTAGCAGAAAGGCTGGTCTCTTCTACAAAAACTGGACAATGGAGGAGATGGTTTCTTTCCATATCTTCATTTAAATTGCAAAAAAGGGCATTTAGGTGAATCTGTTATGGGAATTTTTAACCTTATGAGGTTTAATTCATAAGAATTAAATTAATCGTGATTTCTTCTTACCTCATACTTCTATGTTTTTTCAAACACAGCACTGCAGTATCAGCGACCATTGTCACCATCCTCAGCATTTTTTTCTTTTGCCTGTAATTATCCAAACTGCCATGTGGTGTTCTTTTGAAGGAATTATTTTCTAAACTGCTATCTGGTGTTCTTTTGAAGGAATCGGTTTCTAAACTGCCATCTGTTGTATTTTTGCAGAACTTTGTAATCAAGCTCAGTTCGTCTGGAATCTCGGAAGTTCATGGTTCTAGTATGGTTTTTTTGAATATGCATTTTTTCCAAAACTGTTAAATCCAAAGGTTTGGTTGCTGGTGACAATGGTCACTGATATTGCAGTGCTGTGTTTAAAAAAAACAGAAGTATGAGGTAAGAAGAATTCACGATTCGTCTTATTCTTATCTTACCTTACCTCATAATGTATTTTCATAATATTTCTAAGGGTGTTAATATTCAGCGGAATATTTAATTCTATTCTTAGGTTGAGATAGTATATTTGATTTTATTGTGCATTGTCTTATAATGTATTAGGATTAACTAAGATCTTTTTTTTATTTTAGGTGAAACTGAGCAAAGGAACAACTGCAGGATGTGGAAGATCAGGATGTCTCGTAACTCTCTGCCGTGTAACTTTCGTAACAACGTAACGTCGTAACAACACCCACGTAACGTCGTCGTCAACAAGCAACAACGTAAATCTTAAAAAAAGAAAACATCTTCATCTTTTTTTTTTTTTAATTCTGTGGCCGAAAACCGTTGGCATGAAATCTACCATAAAACCAGCGGACGGATGAACGCTTAGTGAACTTGGACACAAAACCACAACATATTAAAAAAAATACTACAAATGTTCCGTGGGGGGAGGTTTCCGTAATACGACTGCTTGCTCGATCGTTTTGGGGCATGAGGGGGGGAAATAAAAAAATCAACACTGCTATCATTAATTTCACAATTTTTATCGTTAAGGTGACATACACAGATTTAAATTTGCCCAGTTATTATTTGTATGCTAGCATTATGTTGGTGCGTTGTTGGGAGTTGGTAAATACCTAAGTTTGTCGCAGCAGTATTAACAAATCATATAGCTTCTTTTAAAGTGTGCGTGGGGTAATGGACAATGACACCTTATCGGTTATGTAGATTATTGTATTGTATGTTTCGGCACCATTGCAATTTTTTTACATAATTCCTAGCAAATCATTCCAAGAATTGAGCAAGTTGTTACGCAATTTATAATTTTTTTTTTTTCCTTCTGAAATGTATTATTGTGGGTATTATAAGCTAATAATGGCCTCCCTTCACCATTTTGAACGTTCCCTAATTGTGGGCTTGAGTGTAATAATTTATTGGTACTTAAAAGAGAACCATACACTCCCTCTAGTTGAACATGATAATTTTCGTCGGGGGTTTTCTGTAGTAGTTTGGTAGAAAATTGCCTCCCCCTTTCCCTCCCTCCCCTCAGCTCTGAAGTTGATACCTCGGCTTAATTTTGCATAACTCACTGTTTCAGTTGAGTTATTGAATTGTGCTATAGCAATATCTTACTAGCGCACTTTTTTTTATCTTGGCAGAAAAAAGTTAAAACCTAAATTAATAATTTTTTGTGCTGTAGGAGTTTCTGTGTGTGATATGCCCCGAGAGAATAATGGTGGTAACCCTGCCTTTCCACATTTTAATGCTTCAGATCTCGTCGCTCCGCACAGATTTTGAAACCATAATATGATATGTTTCTGTGGAATTGATTTATGTTGATTTACTGTTTTTTAATTATTAATAGTGAATTAATTTGCTAAACGTTTCTTGTATTGTTAAGGTAGATGGTAGTGAAACTGTTTTAAAATGTTTTTATTTGGTTTGAAATCAGCGGAGCGTATCAAAATAACATTATTGGGGAAGGTAAATAACTTAAAATTGTGGAATATATACGAGGCCCCGTAACATCACTAATGTATTCGGCCACTTTATCTCTCCGGGCAACATTTTCTAGGAAGAGTTGTGAACTCGAAAATCATGTTGTGAAACATCCTTCGTACTGCATTATTTCTAGAACTTTCCTACATGACTGACCACTATTCTACGTGGCACACTTTGTTATATATATATAAATATACATATATTTTTTCGAGTGAAAAAAAAAATTTGGCTTACAATTTTGAAAATTCATTGGGACTCCCAATTATAAGAGTAAAACTGTCATTTTTAATTCTGTTGCTATACATAAAAAATGCGAGTGTACATTATTTTGGGAAATTTGTTGAACATATTTTTCAGTGTTTTCCTTTTTTTAGGTGTCATCAAATGAGCGTGGTAATGTGTAAATGATACAGAACATAGCAAAGAGACTGCATTTATGTAATGGTTATATTTGAAAAAAAGAATGAAAAAACCCCCAAAAATCCTTGGCTTTGAATTGAACACTTTGACCACAATCCATGTTTTTCTGGCCTGCTTTGACATTCAATGTGCTACCAAACACTAACCAATTAAATATTTCTGAATATTGTGGAGGCGTGTACTTCTGTAGACACAAGACAACAAAAGAAAAAAATCGACCTTTATGTAAGCTTTAAGCATTTCTTATTCATTATCCACTCCTTTATAAGATTCCTTATGCGTGCAGGTACTTGTGTTTACCATGACTTCGTAACAATATTACTACATTATTAAGTTATGTAGGTAGGAAATAATACTATGAGCTTTATTTTAATTTTGGTGAGTTGTTTCTTGACTCACCTCATACTTCTTAACTCCCTCGCAGATCCAGATTTCGTCACTGTATTTGTGACATTCTCAATGCTGTTCACGTTCACAACTGACATCCAATGGTCTCCTCTCCTGGATCTGCGAGGAAGTTAAGAAGTATGAGGTGAGTCAAGAAACAACTCAACAAAATTAAAAATATTACTACAGTTGGATCAGTATTTTTTTTTTCATTAATATTTTCTAGACTGCCAACATACCTTCGCTAAAGTCAAAAAAGTTTAGACTCACCTCTGAATTTTTTTATTTTTATTAATGAAAGCTTATAAAGTGAGTTTTTTTTTTCTGACTTTATTATTTGAATAGTTACTCCAAAAAACAGATCTAACCCAGAAACTTCAAATTGTTGGAAAAAAGAAAAGCATAATGTTCATTTTGAGGCTATTACCTTCATTATATCAAATATTTTAATCTCTGATCCTATTGAAAACATATGCAGCCAATTTAATGCAAAATAACATGCTACTAACTGAATATTAACAATTTAACCCATTGGCTTACACAGCCCAGCTGGCTGATAAAGTGAAGCCCATTCTTACACAGATGGCTGTGAGCCGGACTGAGCAGCTGTAGCTTCTTCTTAGTGTTTATTTTAGTTTTGTCAATAGATGGCATGACATGTTCTATACCATTGGAAAGCTGAGAGAATGATCTATTCCATGGTGTACAACAAGATCGATTTCTCCCAATAGATCGCGAGTTATAAGCCATTGTTTTTCGGAGAAGCTAACTCTTCCTTAAATTAAATGTTAAATATGGGTGCAACAATGGAGGACAAATAAGTCATAAGCCAATGGGTTTAATTCAGCAATCAGAATTGAGTGGGGGAATTATCTATTTTCATAGAGTTGGAAAAGAAATCTAAAAACCCACATTTTTTAACTAAAAATGTTACAATAAGAAATAGAAAACATAATATATTAAAATTCATCGGAGAACATATTGGTTAAAAAACAACTCACCTTCTAGGATTCAATGCTTCCCATGAATATCGGCGAATTTTCAAACCATAATCATGTTTCATCGTCCAGCCAATAACTCGCACTGAATGAAAGTTCTTGCTTCGGCCGTTCACTATTCTATGGTCGCCATCTTGTTTCAATTGCTGCCAATCTTGTTTGAATTTTATGAAAACTTCGAAATCAATGTAATGTTCGTTTAGGGATATCAAAATTCATTGATCTATTTTTGTTTTTCTGAATGTAATTTTTTCCCAAACTGTCAATTCCAAAGGTTTCTCTACTTTAAAACAAGTAGAGAAACCTTTGGAATTGACAGTTTGGGAAAAAATTACATTCAGAAAAACAAAAATAGATCAATGAATTTTGATATCCCTAACGAAATTACATTGATTTCGAAGTTCATAAATTCAAACATAGATGGCAGCACTGAAGATGGCGACAATAGAATAGTTGACGGCCGAAGAATTTTCATCAGTCGGAGTTATGGCTGACGATGAACATGATTATGTTTGAAATCGCGATATCATGGAAGCATGAATCCTATGAGGTGAGTTGTTTAAACAATATGTTCTCCGATGAATTTTAATGATTATACCTCATAATGTTTACTTCCCAACATTAATTAAATAGAACATATATATATTGAAAACTGATTCAGTTAGAAAAATTTCTAATTGAATCAGTGTTCAACATTTATTTTCCATTTAACTTTCACAGGGAAAGAACACTATGAGGTTTAATTTAATAATTAAATTAATGTTTTTATTACCTCACCTCATATCCTTTTTCTTCTATACTGCAGTTTCGGAGCTTATCTCCATCGTCAGTAGCCTCTGGTCGACCGGTGTTATGTCGTTTCTTGGCTGTTTCCTTACTTCTATCGGTGGACCGATGAACCTCTGGATCAGGTCAAAATTTGCGGGAGTTTCAAAATTCATGAGTTTGTCTTTTTTGTTTTTTTGGATATGGATTTTTTCCCAGCCTAATCAAACAAACAGATAAACTAAAGGAACTCACAGTCTGGGAAAAAATCCATATCCAAAAAAACAAAAAAGACAAACTCATGAATTTTGAAACTCCTGCAAATTTTGACCTGATCCAGAGGTTCATCGGTCCACCGATAGAAGTTAGAAGGAAACCGCCAAGAAACGACATAACACCGGTCGACCAGAGGCTACTGACGATGGAGATAAGCTCCGAAACTGCAGTATAGCAGAAAAAGGATATGAGGTGAGGTAATAAAAACATTAATTTAATTCATATTTGAAGAGAAAAATTATATGCTCAGACCGGGACTTGAACCCGGGACCCTTGGTTTTCTAGTCCAAGTGCTCTACCATCTGAGCTACCTGAGCAAGTACCGATCTAAACGCAATTCTTTCTCTACGTACGTTCTAATTCCTGCCCACCAAATGCTTTGAAGCCTATGCTTCTATCTTTGCAAATGGCGGCTCCTTTATTAAGAAGACATATTTGGGAATTATACATTAAATTATAAATGCCAGTATGGCTTTTTTCGATGTTTTTTGTTATTAATTTCATACATCTCAATGATGGATAAATCATATTTGAAGAGAAAAATTATACGCTCAGACCGGGACTTGAACCCGGGACCCTTGGTTTTCTAGTCCAAGTGCTCTACCATCTGAGCTACCTGAGCAAGTACCGATCTAAATGCAAATCTTTCTCTACGTACATTGTAATTCCCGCCCACCAAATGCTTTGAAGCCTATTATGTCTTCTTAATAAAGGAGCTGCCATTTGCAAAGATAGAAGCATAGGCTTCAAAGCATTTGGTGGGCGGGAATTACAACGTACGTAGAGAAAGATTTGCGTTTAGATCGGTACTTGCTCAGGTAGCTCAGATGGTAGAGCACTTGGACTAGAAAACCAAGGGTCCCGGGTTCAAGTCCCGGTCTGAGCGTATAATTTTTCTCTTCAAATATGATTTATCCATCATTGAGATGTATGAAATTATTAATTTAATTATTTATTTTCCATTTAATGTTATTTCGTTACATTATTTGCATCTTTCTTATTTTCACTCAATTTCTCCAAGATTCTGACACAATACACTGAACTGTGGTAGAATGAATTTGCACACGTGCAATAATTGTTTTTCTGCATTGCTACTCATGACTAACTGCTTTTGCCATTTTGTTACAGATACATCATTATTTCGATGTTTTTATTATTAATTTCATACATCTCAATGATGGATAAATCATATTTCAAGAGAAAAATTATACACTCAGACCGGGACTTGAACCCGGGACCCTTGGTTTACTAGTCCAAGTGCTCAGGTAGCTCAGATGGTAGAGCACTTGGACTAGAAAACCAAGGGTCCCGGTCTGAGCGTATAATTTTTCTCTTCAAATAAGATCATTATTTGCTTGAAAACCAACTTTTATAAATAAATAAAACATCTGAAAGAAAGTAGGGATAGTTTTACATCCACCATATGATATTCTTCGGATATATGACTAATGCACAGAAAAGTTGAATTTTTGTTTGTTAGATCTCTTTTCAGGGGGCAACTATTCATTTATGCAATCATTCTTAATTTAATATATTTAATTAAGGTAGAATTTTTTATCACTCACCTCATATTGTTCTTATTTTACTATAAACTATGTTCCGAAACTAGTTTATAGTCAAATAAGAACAACAATATGAGGTGAGTGATAAAAAATTCTACCTTAATGAATATGCCTCATAGTGAGAATTCCTAAAATAAGTGTTAATATATTTAATTTGGTTTCATGTCTTAAGGACATGCCTTACTGGAAACTCGAATTTTAATTTAACAAAGTTACTATGAGAGGTAACACTATGAGGCAGATTATCTGTTTATATAAATGAATTGTATATTTTTACATCTCATCTTATAAATCATTTTGATTTTCACCACATCATTTTCAGAAGGCATCCCCTCCATTGTCAGCAAAACTCCGACCATTGGAATAACATCGTCAACATCAACATTTCAACTGCCACCTGATGTGGGTTGAATGAACTTCAAAATTCATGGATCTATATTTGATGCATCACACCTGAGGAAAATAATGCAAAACATTCTATATATAAAAATTTATTTTTGTTTATGGTAAAAAAATAATAATTTGTTTCTTTGTACATTATGCACGGCCATACTGTTGATCCAATTGTGATGGGGTTTTTTTGCAAAATGTTCATGAGATTCCCGGAATGAACATAGGCTATAAGAGAGTTGTGATACTCGACTCCTACACCCTTAAAAATCAACCTTTATAGTGAAAACTAATCCCTTTTGACGCTTAAATCTGCCTAAAGCATAACTAATACACAAAATTAATTTACACAGAATTGAATATCTCAAAAACTCGACAAAAAAAGTCCGCGGCAGCATATGTTTATATTTTAAGGATAACTCACAATAGCCATTTTTGTCTTTAATTGATGCCAAGAAGATCAGGTTAAAGATTCCCGGACAAGTGTGCACTGCCAATTGTGATGGGGTTTTTTTTTGCAAAATGTTCAGGATTTTTCCGGGAAGGTCTTAGGCTATAAGAGAGTTTTTGTGCTCAAACCCTTCACCCTTAAAATCACCCTTTGTAGTGAAAAAGTAAAATAAAAGTGGCTTTTTGTATGCTTAAATGGCTTATGCTGCCTAAACCATAACAAATACACCAAATTAATGTACACATAATTGAATGTCTCAAAAAACTCTACAAAAAAGCCTGCGGCAGCATATGTTAATCTTTTATGGATAACTCACAATAACCATTTTTCGTCTTTCGTTGATGCCAAAAAGATCGGGATAAGTAGGTTCCCGGGCAAGCAGAGCAGCAGCACGGATAACTCGAAATAGCGAATTTTGTCTTTCAGCTCATTTATACCAAATACATCGGGATACGTAGATTCCCGTTCAATGCCTGGTAATCAGCACGGGGTATCTAAAAATAATGATATAAATTTATAATTATTTTTCCTTTTACTTATTTAACTAAACATATTTATTTAGGCGCAGCAGCGCACGCCGGGTATTAGCTAGTGTTATGTAGGTAGGAAATAACACTGAGGTTTATTTTAATATTGTTTAGTTGTTTCTTCACTCACCTCATACTTCTTAACTCCCGAGCAGACTACTTTCTTCACTTCATTTGTGACATTCTCAATGCTGTCCCTAGTGTACTTATAAATTTTTTTGCATATTCAGCTAAAAAATTAATACAAATTCTCCTCTTCTATATTCGACATTAAATCCAGATACTAATTCCGATTCATCTTCAGCAAAATCAAAAGAGGTTTGATTAGTTTCAGCTAAACAAGAAGGGAATGTATATATTTTTCCAAATTATCAGTTATTTGGTTTCTCTAAATGTTTTAATAGTTTAGTTTCTTTTCTAGTTATGTTTGTTCTTCTGAGTGTATATTTTTTCCCAAACTGTTAGTTTAATAGATTTCTTTAATCTATAAAAACATTTAGAGAAATCTATGGAACAGATAGTTTGGGAAAAGATATTCATTCAGAAGAACAAATGTGTAAGTCTATGAATTTTAAAATTCCTGTGAAGCAAAATTTAATCTCGAAATTCATCCAACGAGGTGGCAATTTGAATGTTGGTGATGACACAATGTCAACAGTCTGAGTTTAGCTGACAATGGAAGGGATGCCTCGTGAAACTGGTCAGATGAAAATACCATGTTTTATGAGGTGAGATGTAAAATATCCATTTAATTTATATAAACTCAAATTATACCTTGTAATTATATTACCACGGAAAAGAAAAATATTAAGGAAGATATATGCAGAATTGGAACGAACCAGGAATTGAAAGAAGATAAGAATTATATGTATAGATCTGTTGGGAGATATTACAATAAAGAGACTGCAATGGTTAGGACATATGTTGCGGATGGAGCAAGAAAGATGTGCATGAATTTTTTTCTTTTGTTGTATGTTTGCGGTTTCATGTATCACAGCTATTATTTGATAATCTTTTAACATTTTTTGAGTAAAATGCAGCCCATAGCTTGTTGGAGAATCAAATAATTGGAAAAGAAACCAAACTATAAAAACATTTAGAGAAACCTATAAAACAGAGTATGGGAAAAGATATACATTCAGAAGAACAAAAAATAGGACCATGAATTTTAAAGTTTCTGATGATAAAGTATATAGTCAATTATATAATTATAATGTTTTTATTATTAATTTAACATTTCTCAATGAAAGATAAATTAAATTTGAAGAGAAAAATTTTTCTCTTCAAATTTAATATAATTATAATGTTAATTCAACGTATAATTTGAGTTTTCATCACAGTATATGTTAATGAGATTTTATCATATATATATATATATATTTACTATGTTAGGCTCATTGCAGTTGTGAACGTACTCCCATATGGTTCATAGTTAAATATGGGAAATAACATTATGAGAATGAATCTTTTTATATCTTCATAATTTGTTTTCTTAAACACGGGAACTGCAGTTTTCGTGTGTTTAAGAAAACATAAACCATTACCCATCCAAGTGTTTTTGCAGGTGGAAAATATGTTAACTAACAGTCTTTCTCTATCCTTACTATGTTGCTACTTCCTGTCCTTTGTATTATGTTGTTTGATTGGCAGCAGATAGAGAGTTGACAAATACTATGTATTTTAATGATCCGTCGTTCTGTGAGGTCAGTGGCAGAATGACTAACTTGACAACCCTGTTACTTTTGGGGTTACGTCTAGGAATGAGCTGTTCCTTCTTTGCCCTTCTCATTACATGTTGCCACTTGTGATTTATTGTGAGGCTGGTAACAGAGAGACGACAAATGCTTGATTTTAAATGATCTGACCGCTTGAGCACTCCGTGCTTAAATGACTAATTTGACAACCATGTTAAGATCTTTCACACGTGTTTAAAGATTCTCCCCCCACATTTGAAGTTGAAAAATTTCAATACATGATTGGATGTACAGTTTTCTCCTACATCCCTTCCACAGATTCAGTAGCTCGGCGACACTAGCGCTAAAACTCTTCCCCTCCGCCTGTGCACAGTTAACTTGGGTGTGTAATATGAGGTAAGATATAAAAATGACTCATTCTTCACGTATGGTTCATTGAAAGTTTAGTTATTCGTGCATTTTCTCTCTTCTTCTTTTATCTGAGATAATTTTATTCTGATTTGAACTTTTATAGGATAGACCACTATGAGGTTTAATTTAAGATTTAAATTAGAATCCTTTATATCTCACCTCGTCTTCTAATTATACCAGTTGCAAAACCTATGATGGTTTCATCTTTAGTAATGTTTCAACTCTAGTCGAAGCATAACTTAAGATTAAACCGGTATAATTAGAAGACTGTATTCGAGGCGAGGTATAAAGAATTTTAATTTAAATCTTTTTTTTATTCAATGCCCCAGGTTGGCATTTCAACATTTCTGGGGTTCTCTCCTGGCATTGGCATAATTGTAACCTACTTTCTGAAGTTGGGGCGTCTAGAAGGCAGAGTTACGTTACCTCAATGATATAAGTTATAAATGATAATGAAGTGCTTCTTAACCTAAATTCCAGGCCTTGGGCAACCACAGGAATAATTCCCTTTTAAGAAAAAAATTCCTATGGTTTGACCAGGGACCTAATGAACAGTAGTAAAAAATGCTGACCACTAGCCCATGTGGCTGGTCTTAAATCCTAATTTCCTGTCTTCATATCTTCTGTCGTTTCCATTCTATTCATACTCCTGATCCCATCCATCCATTGTTTTTGTGGATTTCTTATGCTCCTGCCTTCAACATTCCATTCTAAAATAATTTTTGGAATTCTGTCTTCTCATCGTTTTAACATGCCCAAATAATTTAAAATTTTAGTCAATTGTATCAAGAATGTTCTTGCCCATTTTTATCGCCTCTCTGATTCTTTGGTTTCTAATTTTACCATTCTTGATTTTCTTCCCGCTCCACTCCAATAGTCTTTCTGTAGCCAATAATTTTACTTGCATGTGGCCTGTCTAATGTCCAAGATTCAGCTCCATATTATAATACACCGTGTTCCAAAATGATGGACAGGGTTTCAAAGTTGTTTAATTTCCCTTACAATTATATATACATATATATATATATAAGAAAACTTACTTGGGATTAAAGAGAAACTCTTATTAGAGTTTTCATAACATAAGTGAGCCCCTTTCAAGGCATACATCTAGCCGATAGTCGCATTCCTCCCAAAATTTGGTCAGCATATTTGGAGTAATGGATTCAACGGCAGCAACAAGCCTTCTCAAGTCTGGAAGATTGATGGGAAGTGGTTGTACTACACATTGTCCTTCACATACCCTCACAGGTGTGAGATTGGGAGACCGTGGAATCCATTGGGAATAAACCATGTCATTCAGACCGGCACGTCCTATCCATCGTTGGGAACATTATCATATTTTTGGACTTTTCCTTTTACATATGCATCCAGTTGTTTCTGTCTATACCATTGATGGATACTCTTATCTGTCGGAGGATTAATTCCAAATTGCCGTCGGAAAGCTCACTGCACTGCAACAATGGAACCAGACCTCACAAATGGCAATACACAGAATGACTTCTGTACAGGAGTCACCATTTTCACAAATTTAATGCTGTGACGTAATAATGACAAGAAACAAATTACTACACACAGGATATGAAACTTTCACAGTTTTTCTTTCATTATAGAAAATAATCACACATTCCCATTTCGTTTGTAAAGCTATACCAACTATTTAAAACCCCGTCCATTATTTTGGAACACGGTATGTTACACTTTTAAATAATTAATTACAAATTATTATTTTTGTTTTATTTACGATGTTCTTGCTCCAAAGATCTGAATTCAGCATACCAACTTTTTCTATTTTTTTTTTTTTTGTACTTGTTCTTTCTTTGGCTGAGCTTCTTCAATCAGCATATAAAATGGAATCCCATGTATTTAAGTTTATTGACTTTGTGAATTTTTTATTTTTAATAATTTTTTTTGTTGTTAATTAGAAATCATAACACCAGAAACTAACATAATTTTACGAGCCTCTAGAGGTGGGAGGGCACATTGATGTAATGGGAACAATATTTTGTTTCTTTCCTTGTAAAAACTCATTGTAATGATCATTTATAGTGAAAAAATAGTTAAATATTACTTGGAAACTCGTAAAAAAGAGCACTTCAGAAACATGAAGAATGGAGAAATTGAAAAATCAGCTATAGCAGCACATAGTTTATTAGAGCATCATAGGATTGAAAAAGAAGCAAAACTTTTAAAACATCTATCAAACCTTTGGATTTAACAGTTTGGGAAAAAATATATATTCAAAAAAACCATACTAGAACTATGAACTTCGAGATTCCGGAAGAACCAAGCTTGATTACAAAGTTCTTCAAAAATACAACAGATAGCAGTTTAGGAAATGATTCATTCAAAACAACACCAGATGGCAGTTTGAAGAGGAATTCCTTCAAAAGAACACCAGATGGCAGTCTAGATAATTACCGGAAAAAAGAGAAAAAATTGACAGTCGTGAAAACAGCTGACGATGACGACAAAGTGTCGCCGATACTGCAGTGCTGTGTTTAAAGAAACATAGATGTATGAGGTAAGAAAAAATCACGATTCATTTAATTATTATAAATTGAACCTCATAATGTTAAAAATTCCCAAATTTAATATATAAATATTAGTGTGTATAGTTTGATTGAAAGTCAATATGCTTTTTTAACTGTGGGTCGTGTAATATAAATATAATGCAAATTTTCGTAGGAGAATCTAAACTTTCTGACCCTAGTGTGTGTTACTGATTTACATACCACACCAGAGTTGTATTGAGTGTAAATAAATGGATGTGATTAAATATTAAAATGTATCAACTTCACCTGATACTTGTCTTCTTTTTAGAACTAGTTTTGGAATTATTCCATCTTCAGAATTTTCACAACTGTTGTTCCGTTGTGGTGATGCACTGATTCTGAAAATAGTGAAGATGGAACAATTCTGAAACTGGTCTGAAAAAAAGACGTGAGGTGATACAATTTAATAATATTTATTAAAATCTCCTAGTGTTATGTATTCCAAAATACCTTTTCGCGATTTTTTTACTGTGTCTTGCAGTATTGTCTTCATGACCTTTCATCACCTGCTGTGTGTGACATCTTTAGGAGATCTTACTTAATAATTAAATGAATCGTGATTTTTTCTTACCTCATACATCTATGTTTCTTTAAACACAGCACTGCAGTATCGGCGACACTTTGTCGTCATCGTCAGCTGTTTTCACAAAAAAATTACAAAGTTCTTCAAAAATACAACAGATAGCAGTTTAGGAATGATTCATTCAAAATAACACCAGATGGCAGTCTAGATAATTACCGGCAAAAAGGAGAAAAATTGACAGTCGTGAAAACAGCTGACGATGACGACAAAGTGTCGCCGATACTGCAGTGCTGTGTTTAAAGAAACATAGATGTATGAGGTAAGAAAAAATCACGATTCATTTAATTATTATTAATTGAACCTCATAATGTTAAAAATTCCCAATTTTAATATATAAATAAAAGAGATCTTACTTGTTTCAACTCTCGTAGTAAACAGCTAGCTTGCGTGATTTGACTGAGTTAGTACTTATTATATTTGAAAATAAAAATATACGCCTAGACCTGGGTTTGAACCCAGGACCTTTGACTCTCTATGGCAATGCTCTTCCATCTGTGCTACCTAGATTTGAAAATAAAAATATACGCCTAGACTAGGTAGCTCAGATGGAAGAGCATTGACATGGAGAGTCAAAGGTCCTGGGTTCAAACCCCGGTCTAGGCGTATATTTTTCTTTTCAAATATAATTTGTCCGTCATTCTTCTTGTAAGCCCATGTTTCCCTTAACAGAGATTTAGGCGCTCTCCCCCAACAGGGAAGAATTTGAACAATACTAATTTAGTTACACTTGTTTTCGTATAGATGTCATTTGAATGGTAAGTTTTCCACCTCATACTGACATCTAGGAAACCAAGGTAGTACTAGGACGGGAAATTTTGCTTAGATGCCTTTTCATTCAGGCTTAAGGATTTTTACGAACCTGAAAATCTTCAGACTCGGGACCCATGGCTTAAAGTCCCTCCCGGAGGACTTGCTCCTTGGATTTTTCCACCCTAAAAAATCCATTGAACCCGCGACCAGAGGTAAGGAGCATAACCACTAGTCCACATCATTAAGATGTTTAAAAATGAATAATATTAACATTGAGTTAGTACTTCCTGATGTCCTGCACCGTAGCCGAGTGGTTAAGGCAGGAAGCCTTGGCGCAGAGCATGGGACTTGCGCTGGTTCGAGTCTCCATGGGGGAAGAAATTTTCTCATGGTGTTTCGGCCAGTATGGGACCGGTGCCCACCCAGCATCGTGATGCATTTGGGTAGCTAAAAATAAGTAGCGGCTCCAGGTTGAGGAAACCAGCTATAACGGCTGGGGGACTCGACATGCTGACCACATGTCACCCCTACACTAGCTGATTATCATCTACCTCTGTGATTGACACATGTGGGTGTGAGGCCAGCAGCCGGCTGGTAGGCTAAGGGCCTTGTAGGCCTGTCGTGCCAGGAGTTTTTAGTACTTCCTGATTGGTTAGTTTTAGATGTAGAGTAGCCTGCCCATTGGTTATCATTGCATGTGTCTAGCTTACTATATTTGGTTTGATCTGACACTTTCTAGAGCAGGATACCAGGTTTTATTGATTTTCAAACCATCCTCTTTTTCGTTAAAATTGCAACAACAAAAAAAGGTAAAATTAAGCAGAGAGTAACAAACACATTTTTCTGTATATTTATCTTCATTAAGTTCTGGGATGTATTGGAGTACAATAAACTAGTTGTAACCGTTTAGTAGTAGGCACCACATGTGGTGGTTACGTCACCCATTGAGAGAAAGTAGGTATAGGAAGGAAGGAGAAATGAACCCCTAGGCCTCGAGTACTCTAATACCATCAGGTCGAAAGAAACAAGAGGTCAGTCAAGGGAGACTGGATAGAAAAGTTGAAAGAGGGAATTGGTATGGGGAGGAGAAGTAATACCAATTCGGTCAAAAAAGAAAAACTCACCAAGCTGACCAGTGCTTGTTGGTGAGTAGCCCTTCCCTTTCGTTCATCATGCATAAGCATGATTACTAACAGCTGCACCACGAGAAGGTGAGGGATTGGACACTAGGTTACTGTCCAGGTCGGTTCCTTTAAGCCTTCGATGGAAGGAATTAAAGGGTCTCCTCTCTGTTAAAAACAGTAGCCTTTCCGCAGCCTAAATGCCCTTTTTGCAATTTAAATGAAGATATGGAAAGAAACCATCTCCTCCGTTGTCCAGCTTTTGTAGAAGAGACCAGCCTTTCTGCTAAATATTGGAGTGCAAGAGAGCGAATGATTTCATTATCAAGTGCTCGACATTAGATACCAACCACAAACACATTTTCTTTTGAATCAATTAAAAGAATTATAAAGAAAAAATAGTTACAATTCCAATTTAATTGAAAAAGTCAGAAACAAAAATAATTTTGGAAAGACCATTATATTTCAGAAACTACCACGAAAATCTGCAGTTGCTATACTGAGGCTTACTACAGGACATGACTGCCTAGGGATAACTTCATAGAATTGGTATATTAATATCTCCTGATGAGTATATATTGTGTTCTCAAGTGTGGAAATGGACAGAGAACATTTAACAAATTGTGTAGCTCTTCAAATTTATCAAGATGTGACATCGAAGTATGGCAAGCAAGAAGGAAGAATAACTATTGTTAACTCAGAGCATTAGGTACATACATACATATTTTTTTTGTTTGATTTATATATCTCTACAGCTTCTCTGTTTCATCTTAGCATGTCCTTTCAGAAGGTCGATTCGAAATATGCCTCCAACCATCTCTATCTTCCCATGCTTTGCTTCTTTTTAGTTCTTCCCAGTTGTATCCTCTCTCTGGTAGACTTTTCTTTGCTTGGTTAATCTATCTTCCTCGTGGAGCTACTCTGTTTAATCAATATAATGTATAGGATTACGTAAAATCTGAGTGTCGTTAAATAAAATATGATTAATGTTGTTATACTCTACTTTTAATGCTAACCAATCAGGAAGTACTTGCTCAGGTATATAAAGAACAGTCAGGTCATGCAAGCTAGCAGTTTACTACGAGAGTTGATACGAGTAAGATTTCCTGAAGATGTCAACCACAGCAGATGATGAAACATCAAGAAGATAACATGGCCAAGAATCCCGAAAAGGTATTTTGGAATACATGATGATAGCCATGAAAGTCTTAATCAATTTACTAGTTCCTTCCTGGCACGCCGTAGCGTAGTGGTTAAGGCACTGAGCTACAAGCCGGAGGGTCGAGGGTTCAAGTCCCGTTGGGGTCAGGATTTTTAAACTGACCCAAACCCTCTGGCGGCACTATGGCCCTGGGGTCGACTCAGCCTCTAACTGAAATGAGTACCAGACGCTTGTTCTGGGGGTAAAGGCGGCCGTCACGCAGGGCTGACATAAAGTGCCGATTGTCTAGAAAAAGTGGGAGCCTTAATCTCCTACTACCCCAAGGGCCTCTGGGCCTGTTGTGGGATCACTTTACTTTTACTTACATAGTTCCTTCCTAATAAATTTAAATGGGTGTAATTTGAACTGGAGCACATATAATGCTGCAAGACAATATTATATTACAATTGTAAATTTTGTTTATATTCTGTATTTTATCATATAATTCTCCATTCTTGATTTTTTTATTCAAACATTTGAAATTTGCTGTCACATTTTTGCCTAACCTTGTATTTTTTTCTGTTTCATCTCTTCATACGTTAACAAGAAGAGAATAAGGATTCAAGATCCACTGTTCAGAATCATATCTGGTTGAATTGCCCAGCCACCCCTCATTTTGGAAATAAAAGTAATTTTCTATAACATTAAATGTGCCTCTAGTTTGGAGGGTCACGGGTTCGAACTCAGCTGGGGTCAATGGACTTTTTAGGACAGAAAAATCCAAGGAGCAAGTCCTCCAAGATTCACTGACAGACGGAGCTTCACACAAGAAAATCTTCCGTATCTACTGTAACACCCAGGAATAGGCAAAGATTACCCACAAAGCAAATCATTTATGTGATTTTGCATATTTTTTACATTTTTCATGCATATTTAGTACTTTATTTGGCATACAAATCGGGGCTCTAAAAATAATATTAAATAACTCTTGGCAGTATGACTGCATAGCTCATGGGATTAGATGGCACGTCGTATTGCTATCATCCGTGGTTCAGATACCATTTCTACTTTTCTTAAAATGATTATTAATATTGTAATCATAGTTAACTATTATCAGTGTTATATACTTTATTATAGAGGATAAAAACTGCAGATCAGATTAATATTTCTATCATCTCATTTCAGGAGCATAGAGCATCCATAAGCATCACAATGCATCCCATTCTGAGCCAACTTCTGCACTTCCCTCCAGGTTTATCCCTCCTCTGCAGTTTCTTCAAGGATGGTTCTCTTCCATGTCTATTTTGGTCTGCCTCTTCCTCTGTGTCCTTGGGGATTCCAATCCAATGTAATTATTTCAATCGAATCATGGTCTTTTCATAATGTATGTTACATTTCACGTTTTAATTTCTTTCTGTTCAGTTTTTTCGCATAATTCTTTATTTGATATTTTTTTCTTATTATTTTCTTTAGGCATCTATTTATAAATACTTTCAATTTATTTTCTATGATTTTACTAGTTTTCCGGGTTTCACGAGCATATAATAGCACAGATTTAATGTTACTATTGAAGATTTTTAATTGTGTTTAGAGATAAAGCCTGATTTCCGTACTGGATATAACTGTAACAAATGCACTGTTTGTTTTCTTAATTCTATTTTTTATATCTTCAAAGGCATCATCATTTGTAGCAAAAACACTTTTTAGATATATAAATTCCTCAACAATAGCAATGTATTTATCAAAAATCAATCTGTTTTCTTAGTCGTCATTCTCATTTCTTTTGTTTTTTCTACATTTATCTTCATATGTGCATTTTTTATTTCTTTTAATCATTTTTTTTTTTTCATATCTTCAAACCTAAGTCAGCAAAATAGATCTTCTAGATAACCATTAAAATCTCATTTGACATCTGTTTTAACATTATTCATAGAAGTTCTCATAATCCAATCCATTACAATCAAACATAAAATAGGTGAAAATCATCTCTGTGGGATTCCAGTTCATTTTTGCAGGATTCATTATAATGTTGTCTAGTGCTTGGCATTTGGCAATCAGCGCTCTAGCTCTTGTACACTCCAATATTGGTTTTGTTTTAAGCATATATTGTCGCTGTTACTCCAAAACCTCGTTAACTCCACCAGCAGCTATGTACAAAATTGTATTGCACATTGTTCATTAAGATTTTGTACATAGTTGAGGATAGAGTATTTGAATTCACAAGACTCAAATTTAGCTGCTGGTAGAGTTTCAGAGTAACAGCAGCGATGTTTAACCATTTTTTAAGTGGATATCAGTTTTTAGATATTACAGTGGTTACATTCACCAGTCGCGAAAAACCCCCAGTATGAGTGGGATCACACCGTCTGTCAGTGGGTCCCTCAGAGCTTCCCTGATCATTTTCAAGTGCCAATTCTGAAACATTCCTATGCTGTAACAGCCCAGCTTAAGTGTTGAAATAGAATTTCATATGTTTCCATAGTTGCACATCTGTTATTTGATTCCCCAGAGGCTTCATTTGGAAACGTAAGTTGCACCATGTACAGATTGAAGATGGGATTTGGATAACAGAGGTTATGAGTTCGATTCTCTATTAATGATAGATTTTTTTTTACTGCCTAAACTGGAAATCTAATGATGTTTTTCTCTTCAAATATAATTTATATTTCATTGAGAAATGTTAAATGAATAATAAACACATCATTAGAAGCCTTACTAGCTTTATAAAGTAATGTTAAATTCCCAATAAATGTCTTCTTAACTAAGAAGCCGCCATTTGCAAAGATAGAAGCAATGGTTTCAAAAGCATTTGGCGATAGGGAATTACAACGTATATAAGAGAAAAATTTGCATCTAGATCGTAACTCGCCACCTCGGTAGCTCAGTTGGTAGAGCACTTGGCCCAGAAAGCCAAGGGTCCCGGGTTCGAGTCCCGGTCTAGGCGAAAATTTTTCTCTTCAAATATAATTTATCTTTCATTGAGAAATGTTAAATGAATAATAAAAACATCATTAGAAGCCTTACTAACTTTATAAAGTAATGTTAAATTCCCAATAAATGTCTTCTTAACTAAGAAGCCGCCATTTGCAAAGATAGAAGCAATGGTTTCAAAAGCATTTGGCGATAGGGAATTACAACGTATATAAGAGAAAAATTTGCGTCTAGATCGTAACTCGCCTCGGTAGCTCAGTTGGTAGAGCACTTGGCCCGGAAAGCCAAGGGTCCCGGGTTCGAGTCCCGGTCTAGGCAAAAATTTTTCTCTTCAAATATAATTTATCTTTCATTGGAAATCTAACCCTACACCTTTAGCTCTACTTGCAATTGCATACCTATTAACTTTTTCTCTTATCCCAGATGAACCATCATTCACAATACCATTGGGTTGCTTCTATGTAGAGAAGACATGATGGAATTTAACACAGCTGAAGCTATTTATATGATAAAAATATGTAATTAATGACAAATTAATTGTAATAGCATATATGCACTGTATTTTACGGACTACAAGATAGATCCACCTTAATTTTAAGCAATTTTATAAAAAAAAATAGCATTTTTATCATTAGGTTGCAAAGCCAGACTAAAAAAAAAAATCTTACTTTATAAAACCGTTCTGATCTTTAAAATCATCATTTGAACTTTCTTTGTCATCATTGTTCTCTTCATATATAAGATGGTCTTCACTGCCATCGAAAGTGTTACTTGTGCCACACTTGTTGAAAGACTTAACAATAATGTCTTCTCTCACTCTAGACCACGACTTTTTTATCCACTGGCACATTTGTTTGATAAGCTCTCTTCGGCATGAATTCATGTTGGTTTCATCCATCATCCATTTGTTCAAGTTCACTGGCATCGTAGACTGCAATGACGCATCATAGGCTAGACAGTGTTCTGGGTTTGTGATAGCGGGGCGGGAGGGAGACTGTGTTAAGCTTGTGAATCCCTGCACCTCATGTTCATCGCATTGGTGCACTGCCTCTGCCAGTTGAATCCAATGTTGCCAGATACTGATAGGTTTCCTGTGGTATCGAATATATGGTCAGTTTTAAGACTGGCGGGAATTTTAAATCAAACACTAAACAATTTTATATTAACACATTGGTGACGGGCCTCGGAGATCTCCGTGTTTAAATGGCCAGCGCTAGACGACGGGCCACGGAGATTTCCGTGTTTACGTTTTCTATGGTTTTCCAGCCTCTTCGCTTTTGAAGGAGCGTGCAATTTTGTTTTTTCTCATTGTGAAATAAACTATAGTTGTTTTTGTACCCCTCTCTTCTCTTTTATGAAATTGCCAACTTTACAGAAAGAGTTGTTTACAATTTTAAGACAGATGGCTGGTGAAATATGGAATTTTAATGCCAATAGTTAGGCGATTACGGGATATGTATGTAACCTGTAAATATATGTTGCAGAGGGGATAAATTAGAAGAAACACTATTTTGCGTTCTGGAGTCAAATTTATATCTGTGGCATCATGTGTACCAGGATAATTATTATAAGTGTGGCTAAAGCTAAAAATTTGCTCGAAAGAAAGACAAGAGTTTCTGAAGCAATAAAGATTAACAGAGGGCTTCTGAAATCATTTGTGGAAGCAGGAAATAAATTCAAACCAGGAGAATGTGTGTTTTGAAGTAAGGGGGACCTTTTGCTACAAACATCGAAAGATAAAAGAGACGTAAGAATGGTTAGCACATTGCATCAGGCAACACGAGAGTGGGAGGGGTAAAGTTGTAAAAATGCCCTATTGAATACTTCAATATAACAAGTATGTGAAGGGTGTAGACAGGGCTGACCAGTACCTATCATATTACTCCATCCTTAGAAAAACAGTGAAATGAAGCAAGAAAGTTGTATTGTGGCCTGTGAATTGTGCACTCTTTAATGCTTTTTGGGTCTATAAATTTCAAAATCCTAACAACAATATGTCAAACAGAAGTTTTTTGCTTGAAACAGCCTCTTGTTTGGCAGTCGTGAAATTAGGAACAGATGACATTGAAGAGGAGGGAAGATAGAGTGAAAAGGACACCACGTCAAGACCCACCAAGAAGGCTGAGACATATAGAAACATAAATTAACACCAACTGTGTCTGAAAAAAAAAACCTTCCAAACCTTGCCACGTTTTTAGTGAACACAAGAAAAGAAACTCGCTACATATGCTCTTTTGCCCTGTGCCTTTACATAAAGGGAAATGTTTATAACGCTATCAAACCCTCAATTTCTACTAGAAGGTCTGATGAGAACACTAATAAAGATTTACTTATGCAATATTGTTATTGACTATAAATATATTGGTCCCGCACCGTAGCTGAGTGGTTAAGGCAGGAAGCCTTGGCGCAGAGCTACGGGACTTGTGCTGGTTCGAGTCTCCATGGGGGAAGAAATTTTCTCATGGTATTTCGGCCAGTATGGGACCGGTGCCCACCCAGCATCGTGATGCATTTGGGTAGCTACAATAAGTAGTGACTCCAGGTTGAGAAAACCAGCTATAACGGCTGGGGGACTCGACATGCTGACCACATGTCACCCCTACACTGGCTGATTATCATCTACCTCTGTGATTGACACATGTGGATGTGAGGCCAGCAGCCGGTTGGTAGGCTAAGGGCCTTGTAGGCCTGACGCGCCAGGAGTAGTATATAAATATATTGATGTAAAAATCACACTGTGCTAGCGCGGTTTAAAATTTAAAAGTCCACGCTACTGACAGAAATGTCCGGTCCAGCAGCGGTGGATGGAACGCACAGCAGTCGGTCACCAATGTGTTAATTGCGAGTATAAGACCACACTTGAATTTTAAGCAGTTTTTCGAACAAAAAATTCATCTTATAGTCAATGAAATACAGTATATAATAATTTGAACTTTTATAGGAAAAATCACTATGAGGTTTAATTTAACATTTAAATTAAAATTCTTTATACCTCGCCTCATATCCAATCTTATAATTATACCAGTTTCAAAACTTAGGCAGCTTAATTTAATAAATAATGCTATAGCTGTGTGGAGTCCCTTCATGTCTTCTTCAGGTAGAAGCCATTCATTGTGTATTTGTGGATGATGATTCATAGCATTTGAATGTGGGACCAAGACAGTAGGGGTAAAGGAAGGATTTATGATTGGATGGGAAGGAAGCCGTGGATTAGCTCAATGGTTAGAGCATCAGCAAAGAAAGCTGAAGGTTCGGGGTGCGATTCCCGGTTCAGGCATAAATTTTTCTCTTTACCATTTGATTACAATAATTTAGTAGTGTACTTTAATATACTTATTTCAATCATAGTAACAGCTTTAGCTTCTTAATATTAATTTAATAAATAATGCTATAGCTATGTGGAGTCCCTTCATGTCTTCTTCAGGTAGAAGCCATTCATTGTGTATTTGTGAATGATGATTCATAGCATTTGAATGTGGGACCAAGACAGTAAGGTAAAGGAAGGATTTATGCTTGGATGGGAAGGAAGCCTGGATTAGCTCGATGGTTAGAGCATCAGCACGGAAGCTGAAGGTTCGGGTTCGATTCCCGGTTCAGGCATAAATTTTCTCTTTACCATTTGATTACAATAATTTAGTAGTGTACTTTAATATACTTATTTCAATCATAGTAACAGCTTTAGCTTCTTAATATAATTTAATAAATAATGCTATAGCTATGTGGAGTCCCTTCATGTCTTCTTCAGGTAGAAGCCATTCATTGTGTATTTGTGAATGATGATTCATAGCATTTGAATGTGGGACCAAGACAGTAAGGTAAAGGAAGGATTTATGCTTGGATGGGAAGGAAGCCTGGATTAGCACAATGGTTAGAGCATCAGCACGGAAAGCTGAAGGTTCGGGGTTCGATTCCCGGTTCAGGCATAAATTTTTCTCTTTACCATTTGATTACAATAATTTAGTAGTGTACTTTAATATACTTATTTCAATCATAGTAGCAGCTTTAGCTTCTTAATATTAATTTAATAAAAAAAAGTCATCTTATAGTCAATGAAATACAGTATATAATAATTTGAACTTTTATAGGAAAAATCACTATGAGGTTTAATTTAAGATTTAAATTAAAATGCTTTATACCTCTCCTCATATCCAATCTTATAATTATACCAGTTTCGAAACTTAGGCAGCTTCATCTTCAGTAATTTCTTGTTGACTGATGTTAATGTCAATCAGGAGAATTGCTTCCTCCTTCTGATGATGGACCAATGAACCTCTAGATCAAATAAAATTGCTGGGGATTTTGAATTTTATGAGGTGAGATGAAAGATGATTTGACGTATAGAAATTTATTGGAGAACATTTTTTGATAACTCACTGTTATGACCCAAAGTTTATAGGCTTTATTAAAAATTAATTATTCCCCTATAAATATTTGGTTATTATAATTAGTAGGGTTTTTTTAGACAGTTTATTTAATATAAATGCATATCTGGTTGATGTGCACCAATCACGTATTGGCACGAAGGGTTATTGTTAACGCTTTCACGTCAGGTGAAAGCAAGCCACTTGGAAATAGATATAAACACGGGGTTATTAACGTCTAAATTTCAATATGTTTCACTTTTCTCTTCTTTTTAATTTGTTAAATATATATTTTCGTTTTTAGATTTACTTTATTTATGTGACTGCCTTTAATTCCTTAGTTTTTGCTATCATTTGCAAAGTTAGGAAAATTCTGACCTTGTTTTAATGTTAAGCCCGACTCATTTATTGTACTTGGCCTATAAAATCAACTTGCTACCACTTGGCAGGAGACGGGCCTTAACACTCACCTCATAAATTTCATGACGGCTGAGGAATTTCATCAGTTGGAGTTATGGCTGAAATGGACATGATATCATCTGAAACTGCAGTGTCGTGAAAAACGTGAAATTTATGAGATCAATTGTCAAAAAATTTTCTTCAATGATTATACCTCATAATATTTACTTCCCAATATTAATTTAATATGATTTGACTTAATTTATAAATTGTAAGTTATCTTATAGTGTTACTTCCCACCGTAAATTTTATTAAAAAATAAAAGTAATTGCTTGCTGTATATTAGCTTTGCCTCCTCTCTTGACCTTTTTGCCTTTCCTTCTTCATATGCAAAAAATCTATACTCAGGATTGTTGAACCCACTTTAATAATTCATACATACCTGCTCACTCCTTGAAGTGTCAAGAATGACTACTGTGAGGCATTTGATATCACCAATTTCTGCTTGCTACTGTCACAATGTTACTACGGTACTCCTACTGCAAGGCTAATTTTTTCTATGTAATATTTTTCAATCTTAAAATGAGTACGGTAGTTGTACTCAACTAAAATCAAACTTCTGTTTAAAAACTTTGTCAGATAAATACAACATATTCATTAATTAAATAAAAATAAAACTTAGTTTTATTTGATTTTCATATTTATTAAGATATAATTCAGTGACAGCTGTTTCGGTACACTGTACCTTCTTCAGACATGTTAATTATGAATTGTGTTATTACTATAATACAATTCATAATTTGTTAACATGTCTGAAGAAGGTACAGTGTACCGAAACAGCTGTCACTGAATTATATCTTAATAAATATGAAAATCAAATAAAACCAAGTTTTATTTTTATTTAATTAATAAATATGGATTTTCATCAAATAAACACCAACTCGATTAAATGAAACATAATTCTGAAAGGCTTACATCTTTTAATTATTTGTGGTACCACATTACTTGCCAAACATGAAGTGTGATTCTGAAAGTCCTACAATTATTTTACACAATTTTTAAACAGAAGTTGATTTTAGTTTACAACTGATGTATCAGATACTTATTTTACTTCATAATTTCAATGGTGATCCACTATACATTTTAAAAGTACTGATAACTTACAGTTTTTGTTAGTGTTGATTGATGGAATATAATTTATAGTTTTAAGTACTGACAAGAAGAGTAAAAGGGTGTACTAGATTGGACCAGATAAATTATATTTGTGAAGAACTGCAGATCTACTCCATCTAATAACAAGAAACAGTGGAAAGAATGGAAGAGAATAGATTACCAACGAAAATCTTACATTATTTTCTGAGAGAAAGAAATTATCTTTTTAGATCTACTAGTTGAAGACCGAACAGGCAGTCAATGCCTAATCCAAATTGTGAAGAATTACTAACGAGGGAACTATCAACTATTGAATGTCGAAACCTTCTTTGAAATTTCTTCCAGAAAAGCATTGTGGTGTACAAAGGTATGTCCAAAAAATTATTTGCCATTTTTAACTGCAAAATCCTAAAATCAAGTGCCAAATATCTCATTTAAACTGTAGGTAGGTAATACAACTCCTGTCCAAAATATTATGTCGTTTTTTACAGCAAAACCCTGAAATCAAGTGCCAAGTACCTCATTTAAACTATAGGGAAGTAATACAACTCCTGTATTGGGAGACAGGAAAACCCTCACTACCTGCTGTCCATGCAGCATCCTGCCTCACTCCACTCTGTGCTTAACTCATGCGCAGGGATGTACATCATCTCTGTACATGGGCTGCCATTGCCTAATTCTGGCTTTGATTTCTGTGCCTTGCACTTTAAAATGGCAAATAATTTCCTGAACATGGACTTGGTACATCTCAATGCTTCTCTGGGAGAAATTTCAAGGTAGGTTTGGCATGTAATGGTTGATAGTTCCTTTGTGAGATATAATGAAAGCCTTCTTAATCAGCCTCTATGCGGTTTGAACCCTCAGAGTTTTTCTTAGCCAGTACAAGGAAATAACTTTTGCAAGTACTACACCAAATCAAAATTAACATTTTACATATAATCCAATCGGCCGCGGTGGACTAGTGGTTATGCTCCTTGCCTCTGGTCCCGAGGGTTGCAGGTTCAAACCCGGCCCGGGGTCAATGGATTTTTTTAGGACGGAAAAATCCAAGGAGTAAATCCTCCGGGAGGGACTTTAAGCCATGGGTCCCGAGTCTGAAGATTTTCAGGCTCGTAAAAGATCCTTAAACCTGAATGAAAAGGCCTCTAAAGCAAAATTTACCGAATTTTCCCGTCCTAGTACTACCTTGGTTTCCTAGAGGTCAGTATGAGGCAGAACACTGACCATGGACCACTCAAATGACATCTATATGAAAACAAGTGTAACTAAATTAGTATGGTTCAAATTCTTCCTTGTAGGGGGAGAGTGCCTAAAATTTCTGTTAAGGGAAACATGGGCTTACTAATACTATTGCATATAATCCAATGAATGAATAATTTATTATCTTACGTCATAGTTTATGTTTTCATAAACACGGGAACTGCAGTTTTCAAGAGGAACATCCCTCCCATTTTCAATCAATAGATGGAGATTCTAACGAAAATCCAGTAGTCATAATATCGGTTGAAAATGGGAAGGATGTTCTTCTTGAAAACTGCAGTTCCTGTGTTTAAGAAAGCATAAACTATGAGCTAAGATAATAAATTATTCATTCATTGAATTAAGAACCTCATAATGTTATTTCCAATATTTAACTATGAATTTTACATGTCTTCTTCTCAGATGAGAAACAACCCTCTAGATTTTTTGGAAATTGAATATAACCTTCATTTAACAGAAGACATCAAGAAATCTGAAACTCCTCCATATATTTTAAAACAAATATCACTGAAAATAATAAATCTAAGATACCCAGCTTCTGAATGGATACATATTTTTACAGATGGCTCCAGCTTACCAAATGACGGTGGCACCAGTGCTGGTGCAGTATGTCCACTTTTTTCCTTTTATCGTAAACTAAACACAAATTCAACAAACTTTGATGGCGAAATTCTAGCAATTTTCTTAAGTTTACAAAATCTTTTATATCACATCCAAAAATTTACAAAAGTTGTAATTCTATGCGACTCCAAAGCAGCCATTCTCGCTATAACACGAGACACAACACCCAAAAGCATCAAAATTATCGAATGTCACAAAATGATAAAACAGTTATCCCGTCTACATAAAAAAGTTGTACTTCAATGGATTCCGGCCCATTGTGGAGTGACAGGCAATGAAATAGCCGATTTTCTGGCCAAGAAGGGTAGCAAAATTGTTTCAAACCCAACTTCTACTCCAGTTTCCTTTCACTCTATCAAAAGAATTATCTCAAATAAATATATCAATAAACTTAGAGAAGAATACACCACCAAAACATCTGGAAAGGAATGGGAAAATCTACAAGCTTATGACATTACTACATTATAAAGAAAATCTGCAGTAGCAACATTCAGACTGCTAACGGGACATGACTGCTTGAATAAACACCTACACAGAATTGGTATAACAGATTCACCTAAATGCCCTTTTTGCAATTTAAATGAAGATATGGAAAGAAACCATCTCCTCCGTTGTCCAGCTTTTGTAGAAGAGACCAGCCTTTCTGCTAAATATTGGAGTGCAAGAGAGCGAATGATTTCATTATCAAGTGCTCAACATTAGATACCAACCAATATATCTTCTTCTTTTGGCTGTAAGAACTTGGCCTCATACTATTTCTACAACAGTTGGCTGCAGTGGATTAGTGGTTATGCTCCTTGCCTCTAGTTATGAGGGTCGCGGTTTCGAACTTGGCCGGAGTTGATGGATATTTTAGGATGGAAAAATCCAAGGAACATGTCCTCCGGGAGAGACTTTAAGCCATAGGTCCCGAGTCTAAAGATTTTCAGGCTCGTAAAAGATTCTTGAGACTGAATAAAGTGGCCTCTAAGCAGAATTTACCATCAATGTCCTAGTAATACCTTAGTTGCATGTTAGATGTCTCATTAGGTTGACTGTATGACATCTATGAGTAAATAAGGTAACTAAAAATTAAATTGGTCTAGTAACTCCTTTACAAAGGAGAAGCTATGGCTCAACAATGGGCTATGCCATTATACATAGAGATTTCTACAACTAGAAACAGTTCCAACTCATTCCTTATTGAATTTCAATTCCCTTCGTCTTGTTTTCCATAATGCTTTTGTAAGTTCTCCATATATCCCTATCCTGAGCTAATAACAATTCCAACTCATTCCTTATGGCATTACCATTTCTGCCATCTTGTTTTCTATAAGCTATCCTGAGATAATAGTTTTAACTCATTCTGTATGGAATTTCAATTTCTGTCTTCTTGTTTTTCTTAATGCTTTCTGTAAGTTTCCATATATCCCTATCCTGAGATAATATTCCCTCTGTAATTTAAAAAAAAACTACTGGCGCAACAGGCCTAGAAGGCCCTTAGCCAACCATCCGGCTGCTGGTCTCAAATCCACATGTGTCAATCACAGAGGTAGATGATCATCACCAGTGTAGGGGTGACATGTGGTTAGCATGTCGAGTCCCCCAGCCTTTATAGCTGGTTTTCTCAACCTGGAGCCGCTACTTATTGTAGCTACCCTCATGATGCTGGGTGGGCACCGGTCCCATACTGGCCGAAATACCATGAGAAAATTTCATCCCCCATGGAGACTCGAACCAGTGCAAGTCCCGTAGCTCTGCACTCAAAGCTTCCTGCCTTAACCACTCGGCTACGGTGCGGGGCCCCTCTATAATTTACCTCACTTAAATCATGGTTGTTATTCTCCCACCTCATTCTTGGCCTAACTACTGAACACTTTCTCTCTGGTTTTTCCACAAAAAGTTTCCATGCTCCACTCTCATTTCCCATTCGTGCCATGTACTCTGTTCATCATAACGTATTTGAGAGTTAATTGTTCTTAATACTTCTGGTTCCCCATTAAAGATCATGTAGTTCACTATTATGTAATTTCCTCCATTCACTGTCTATAAATCTCTCTTGGTCCAAAAATGTTTCTAAGCACTTTATTCTAAATTGGCCTACTCATAATGTTTTCTTTCTCTTAAAATAACAGCCATTTTTTTATTAATAGAATACTGATATAACTGGAAGAATTGTTATATATATATATATATATATATATATATGTTATAATTAAATCTTTAACATTGAGCAATGCAAGCTTAATATGGTATGATAAGAAAAATAAATGCCTGGACGGGATTCGAACCCGGATCTCTGAGTCTGTACCTCAGCGTGACATCCATTACACTACCAGGCAAATCCAATTCAAACACTTATTTTTCTTATATATGTATTATACTCTCCATTATTACCAGATGTTGCGAGAACACTGTCCAGGCATTTATTTTTCTTATCATACCGTATTAAGCTTGCGTTGCTCAATGTTAAACATTTAATTATAACATCTATAAAGCGTCACTGCTATAAAGTAAAATAAATATTCTCTTTAATTTGCTTACTTGATATAGTCAGCTACTAGATGGCAGTGAAGACAGTGTTCTCGCGACATCTAGTAATAATGGAGAGTATAATACATATATAAGAAAAATAAGTGTTTGAATTGGATTCGCCTGGTAGTGTGATGGATGTCACGCTGAGGTACAGACTCAGAGATCCGGGTTCGAATCCCGTCCAGGCATTTATTTTTCTTATCATACCATATATATATATATATTTAATTTACTTTTTTTTAAGGAAAATAGGATGATGAGATCCCTGTTGTGTTTAATAAGATTCATTTCCAGGGTTAAGCCTTTGTTTTAAAATCTCCCTTCATTTCATTGTTTGTATTTCCCTAACAAGGAAACTGTTAACCAAGGCTGTGTCCAAAGAAGTATCTGCCTTTTTTTAACTGTAAGGCACAGAAATTGAAGCCAGATTCCAGTAATGGGGCAGTCCATTGTGCAAAGCAGATTGACTCCCTACATGAGAAAAGTGCATGGCAGGTTGTCAGGGTTGGAGTGTGGCATGTTAGCAGGTTATCAGGGTTATCCATTTCACCAATTCAGGAGTTGTATTACTTCCCCTTAGTTTAAATGAGAGTTTTGGCACTGGATTTTAGTGGCTTGCAGTTAAAAACAGCAGATCATTTTTTTGAACATGACCTTGGCACATCACAATGCTTCTCTGGGAGAAATTTCAAGGTAGGTTTCGGCATTCAATGGTTGACAGTTCCAATGTTAGTACAGTAAAACTCGTTTAATCCGGAACGTGAATAATGTGGAAATCTGTCCAATGTGAATAAATTTATTGGTCCCGGCAAAATAATAGTAATTTTACGCATGTTTATTTTGTATAAAACAGAATCTGTCCAATGCGGAAACGGAAGGATATTGCTATACAATTCATAAAAAAATGTTTATAAGGTGGAAAGATAGAGAAATTAATTAGTTTCCACTTCATTCTTCTTCTTCGTCAGGCTCTACGACTTCCAGTGGAATGTCTTGGCCTTCTCAACCAGTTTACGCCACTTCTTCCTATCTTGTGCAGTAGATTTCAAATCAAAAATCCCCATCTCTCTCAAATCCTCAATTACGTCATCCTCCCATCGATCCTTGGGTCTTCCCCTTGGTCTTGTTCCCTGTGGCTTCCAATTCAAAATATCATTCGGCAATCTTCCCTTTGGCATTCTTAGTGTATGTCCAAACCATTGTAATCTTTTGGATTTGATGAAACTAACTATATTTTCTTTATTATTCTTGAGGTATAATTCGTCATTCCTTCTCAACCTCCAATTTCCATTTTCCTTTACTGGACCTAGCACTCTTCTAAATATTTTCCTCTCAAACGTTAATAGTCTTAATTTATCTGCTTCTTTTAGTACCCAGGTTTTCAGCTCCATAACATATGATTGGTCTTATTATTGCTGTATATAATTTGAATTTAACATTTTTTGATATTAATTTGCTTTTGAATATATCGAAATTAGCAAAATATGCTTTATTCCCTTGCGATATTCTTGTTTTGATTTCTTCTTCAACAGTATTATTATCGTTTAGTATTGTGCCTAGGTACTTAAAGGAGTTAATTTGATCAATACAGTCACTATTTATAGTTAGTTCAGTCAAATTTGTTTTATTTCTCATACATCTTAAATATTTTGTTTTATTTAGATTGATTACAAGCCCATATTTTATACTTTCATTTTTCAATTTGTCAAAGGTTATTATTACATCATCAGCATATGCAAGACATTGTTTTAGTCTTGTTGAAATATTTCCTCTTAGATCCAGTTGTTTTAAGACCATATCCATTACTATACAGAATAATGTCGTAAATAAAGGATCTCCCTGTTTGACCCCAGAGTTTACTTCAATCGCATCGCTGAGTGCGTTGCTACATTTTAATCTTACTTTGGTATCTATCAAGGTTAAAGCTATTAATTTTATTAATTTTTGAGGTATCTCATATTCACTTAGACTTTCAATTATTTTGTTTCGATGTACAGTATCAAAAGCTTGGGAGTAATCAACAAATATATTATATAAGTTAATATTGTATTCATGACATTTCTCAAAGATTTGTTTCATTACAAAGATATTGTCTATTAAATTATTGTAAATCAATGGTAAAGAGAAAAATTTTTGCCTGAACCGGGAATCGAACCCCGAACCTTTAGCTTTCCGTGCTAATGCTCAGACCACCGAGCTAATCCAGGCTCCATTCCCATCCAAGCAGAAATCCTTCCCTTACCTTTACTCTACTGGTCCCCCATTCAATTGCAATGAATCATCATTCACAAATACACAATGAATGGCTTCTACCTGAAGAAGAAGACATGAAGGGACTCCACACAGCTATAGCATTATTTATTAAATTAATATTGAGAAGCTAAAGCTATTACTATGATAGAAATAAGTAAATCAATGAACACAATTAAATTATTGTAAATCAATGGTAAAGAGAAAAATTTTTGCCTGAACCGGGAATCGAACCCCGAACCTTTAGCTTTCCCGTGCTAATGCTCAGACCACCGAGCTAATCCAGGCTTCATTCCCATCCAAGCAAGAATCCTTCCTTTACCTTTACTCTACTGGCCCCACATTCAATTGCAATGAATCATCATTCACAAATACACAATGAATGGCTTCTACCTGAAGAAGACATGAAGGGACTCCACACAGCTATAGCATTATTTATTAAATTAATATTGGGAAGCTAAAGCTATTACTATGATAGAAATAAGTAAATTAATAAACACAATTAAATTATTGTAAATCAATGGTAAAGAGAAAAATTTTTGCCTGAACCGGGAATCGAACCCCGAACCTTTAGCTTTCCGTGCTAATGCTCAGACCACCGAGCTAATCCAGGCTTCATTCCCATCCAAGCAAGAATCCTTCCTTTACCTTTACTCTTTACTCTACTGGCCCCACATTCAATTGCAATGAATCATCATTCACAAATACACAATGAATGGCTTCTACCTGAAGAAGACATGAAGGGACTCCACACAGCTATAGCATTATTTATTAAATTAATATTGGGAAGCTAAAGCTATTACTATGATAGAAATAAGTAAATTAATAAACACAATTAAATTATTGTAAATCAATGGTAAAGAGAAAAATTTTTGCCTGAACCGGGAATCGAACCCCGAACCTTTAGCTTTCCGTGCTAATGCTCAGACCACCGAGCTAATCCAGGCTTCATTCCCATCCAAGCAAGAATCCTTCCTTTACCTTTACTCTACTGGCCCCACATTCAATTGCAATGAATCATCATTCACAAATACACAATGAATGGCTTCTACCTGAAGAAGACATGAAGGGACTCCACACAGCTATAGCATTATTTATTAAATTAATATTGGGAAGCTAAAGCTATTACTATGATAGAAATAAGTAAATTAATAAACACAATTAAATTATTGTAAATCAATGGTAAAGAGAAAAATTTTTGCCTGAACCGGGAATCGAACCCCGAACCTTTAGCTTTCCGTGCTAATGCTCAGACCACCGAGCTAATCCAGGCTTCATTCCCATCCAAGCAAGAATCCTTCCTTTACCTTTACTCTACTGGCCCCACATTCAATTGCAATGAATCATCATTCACAAATACACAATGAATGGCTTCTACCTGAAGAAGACATGAAGGGACTCCACACAGCTATAGCATTATTTATTAAATTAATATTGGGAAGCTAAAGCTATTACTATGATAGAAATAAGTAAATTAATAAACACAATTAAATTATTGTAAATCAATGGTAAAGAGCAAAAATTTTTCTCTTTACCATTGATTTACAATAATTTAATTGTGTTTATTAATTTACTTATTTCTATCATAGTAATAGCTTTAGCTTCCCAATATTAATTTAATAAATAATGCTATAGCTGTGTGGAGTCCCTTCATGTCTTCTTCAGGTAGAAGCCATTCATTGTGTATTTGTGAATGATGATTCATTGCAATTGAATGTGGGGCCAGTAGAGTAAAGGTAAAGGAAGGATTCTTGCTTGGATGGGAATGAAGCCTGGATTAGCTCGGTGGTCTGAGCATTAGCACGGAAAGCTAAAGGTTCGGGGTTCGATTCCCGGTTCAGGCAAAAATTTTTCTCTTTACCATTGATTTACAATAATTTAATTGTGTTTATTAATTTACTTATTTCTATCATAGTAATAGCTTTAGCTTCCCAATATTAATTTAATAAATAATGCTATAGCTGTGTGGAGTCCCTTCATGTCTTCTTCAGGTAGAAGCCATTCATTGTGTATTTGTGAATGATGATTCATTGCAATTGAATGTGGGGCCAGTAGAGTAAAGGTAAAGGAAGGATTCTTGCTTGGATGGGAATGAAGCCTGGATTAGCTCGGTGGTCTGAGCATTAGCACAAAAAGCTAAAGGTTCGGGGTTCGATTCCCGGTTCAGGCAAAAATTTTTCTCTTTACCATTGATTTACAATAATTTAATTGTGTTTATTAATTTACTTATTTCTATCATAGTAATAGCTTTAGCTTCCCAGTATTAATTTAATAAATAATGCTATAGCTGTGTGGAGTCCCTTCATGTCTTCTTCAGGTAGAAGCCATTCATTGTGTATTTGTGAATGATGATTCATTGCAATTGAATGTGGGGCCAGTAGAGTAAAGGTAAAGGAAGGATTCTTGCTTGGATGGGAATGAAGCCTGGATTAGCTCGGTGGTCTGAGCATTAGCACGGAAAGCTAAAGGTTCGGGGTTCGATTCCCGGTTCAGGCAAAAATTTTTCTCTTTACCATTGATTTACAATAATTTAATTGTGTCTATTAATTTACTTATTTCTATCATAGTAATAGCTTTAGCTTCCCAATATTAATTTAATATTGTCTATTGTTGATCTGTTTGGTCTGAATCCTGCTTGGGCCTCACTCATTTTCCCATCTATTATTTCTAAAAGCCTATTGTTTAATATAATTGCAAAAATTTCCACTTCATTGGATTAACAATAACTGATGATTTCTCCCGCTGGGAGAAGTAGATTTTCTACTTGTATCTGGAATTTTCTTTCGGCCTCACTGCACACCCGTTTTGTGAAATACAGGTTCATTTAACAAATATTTGTCATGTGACATCTGTCTTACAAATAACCAGTGCACTGTAGAATCTTAAATTTGTTTAAGATCTGAGACCGATTGGTGTACGTATCTTTCACATGTAGCGTTCTGAATTTACGGAATAAAGATGGCTAAATCGTATGTGTCATTGTCATTAAACATAAAAGTGATTGAAGATAAAGAAAAACAAACTCTCAGTATGCGAAATAATGACTAAATTTAAATGTGGAAAAAACCCAAGTTTATGAGATTTTAAAACACAAAGAAAAATAATGAATGAATGGAATGCAAGGAAATGGTCAAATGAAAAGAAAATGAAGGAATCAACTAGGTGTGGGAGTGTTTTACAAGTCCACGATCAAACAATCTCCAAATTTCCGGACCAATGCTCCAAAGTCAAGCTCTAGCTATTGCTATATCCCTAGGGAATAACGATTTCACGGCATCTTCAGGTTGGTTGTTTACAGTTTTAAAGGATGACACAATGTAGTGTGGAATGAAATTTGCGGGGAATCAAAGGATGTGGACAAAAGTGTAGTTAGTGAGTGGAAATCGAAACTGCATACTTTAATTTCAGGATACGAACCTAAGAGACATTTTTAATGCTGACAAAACAGGACTGTTTTTATGCGCGTTACCGTCAAAGTTGCTTGTACATACTATACTTCATTTTCCAATGGCAGCAGAACTTAATCCAAAAAAGACATATGATGCTCTATAATCTAAGATTGGTTAATATTTTTTTTTATAATGCAGAATGTTGTCTAATGTGGAAAAAAAATTGGTCCCATGAGATTCCACTTTGAACAAGTTTTACTGTATTTGAGTTGTGTCACTACTTCAATTTTTGTTAAGTGTTCATTTTTTGCATTTAATAGTGTTTTCCTACATATGGTTATATTTTTAGTTTTATTGATATTTACTATTAGTTTTGTAGCATTATTTCAGAGAATCTTTGTGTTGGTTTTTATACTGAAGATGGTATAACTAAAAGTGGAAGTAAACACATGCAACAATTATTTACTAACTCTTAATAACAAACAAAGTAAAAGCCACTTTCCTAAAAAGAGTTCTTGGTGTATCAAAAAAGACTCCATCTCGACTTGTATATAAACTGACGCATGGGAATCATTTCTAATAGAAGAGCTGAGGATATCGCTACAGCTGCCGGCAACAATTCATTATGACGGGATTCTAGCGGAAAGAGTGAGGAAAAGAAGCGAGATTGATTCGGACTTCTACGTGACAGAAGCAATGATAAATCGAACATGGGCGAACCCTGACCAACCTCAGCGGCATGTACTTACTCGATTCTCTATACATGGCTTTCATCACGAGATATGCAAAAAACCAGGATTTCACCAAGCGGACGAATATTGTGTGTGTTCTCTGTGCGGATGTAAATGCAGCCAATACCATTTAGAACTGTGTACAAAAAGGACAAAAAGCTTAAACGCTTACAGCAAGAGAGTATTTTAATGCACATTTGTGTGCAATTCTACTTATTATTATTATTAATAACAAACAAAAAAAACTGAATATGTTATTAAAATATATTAAATAACTGTTGGTATTTGTTTATCTCCATTTTTGTATTGGGAATATAGTTTTTGTACACTATCACCTAATAATACATCAACATATGCCAATAGCTGATTAATACCATTGGTTTTATAGGCCTAGTCTCTTTAAAACCTCTATAAAGATTTTATTGCATACTGTAGGCCTAATTCAAAATTGAATAGCAAAACAGATAGTACATCTCTTTATTTAATCTATTGTGAATTTGAAAAGTTTCTAAAACCTCCTGCCTATTACACCTTATTCCAGGTGTCATTAGACACAGAATAAGTCCAATTATTTTTTAAGGGATTTCAAATTATAGAAGGATATTGTACAGTTTCTCCCTCACAATTGAATCAAATGCCTTTTTGAAGTCTATAACTAACTAATTAACTCACTGGCTCTATTGAACCTGTAGGTTCATGGCTGTGTGGACATAAGTTCTCCATACTTCCCTATCCTGAGCTAATGTTTTCCAATCCACACAGTTTGTTTGAAGTACCATCATATTTCCATTTACTTCCTATAATTTATTTTGCTCCTTACTTTTATCTTTAACCGATCTGGTATTTCTTCCTTTTCTAGTACCAGATCCCTCTTTTTACTTTCCTATCCAGTCTCCCTTGCCTGACCTCTTGTTTTCTTCAACCCTGATGATATTACAGTATTTGAGGCCGAAGGATTCATTTCTGTCTTTCCTATATCTCTTTCTTCTAACATCATGGACACTCACCTTGAATGCCCACATAAGCTGCATGTTCAAATGCAGCCCCATTGCATTTTATAGCATAAGTATGCAATGGATTTGTGTCATCAGCTAAGGCTGGATACATGTAATGAAGAAGTAAGTATCCATACTAAGTTCTATTGCAGAGCTATTTGTTCTAAATCCACCTCCTTATATCATCAATAAGGGAGTAACAAAAATATATGTAAAACATTTGGGAAAATATTTCTTGCATGTAGGACATAAAGAGTTCCACACCGTAGCCGAGTGGTTAAAGTAAGAAGCCTTGGCGCAGAGCTAGGGGATTTGTGCTGGTTCGAGTCTCCATGGGGGAAGAAATTTTTCTCATGGAATTTCAGCCAGTATGGGGCCGGTGCCCACCCAGCATCGTGAGGCATTTGGGTAGCTACAGTAAGTAGCGACTCCAGGTTGAGAATACCTGCTATAACGGCTGAGGGATCCGACATGCTGACCACATGTCACTCCTACACTCCAGCAACCGGTTGGTCAGCTAAGGGCCTTCTAGGCCTGTCGCGCTTGGAGTTTTTTTGGAGAGAGGACATAAAGAAGTCTTATATTGACATAAGTCCAGATTCCTGGTTCAGGCAAAAATTTTTCTCTTTACCATTGATTTACAATAATTTAATTGTGTTCATTAATTTACTTATTTATATCATAGTAATAGCTTTAGCTTCTCAATATTAATTCAATAAATAATGCTATAGCTGTGTGGAGTCCCTTCATGTCTTCTTCAGGTAGAAGCCATTCATTGTGTATTTGTGAATGATGATTCATTGCAATTGAATGTGGGACCAGTAGAGTAAGGTAAAGGAAGGATTTCTGCTTGGATGGGAATGAAGCCTGAACTAGCTCAGTGGACAGATCATTAGCACGGAAAGCTAAAGTTTCGGGGTTCAATTCCCAGTTCAGGCAAAAAATTTCTCTTTACCATTGATTTACAAGTGAGTAGCTACTTGATGTGAAAAATAGCAAATTGCGGCTAAGAAAACTGAAACTGAGGTTGAGAGACTGCGTCACGCTATAACTATCCAGTACAGTCATTGTTAATGACACCAACCAGATTATTCAAACTTGACTCTGGAGCTGCTCTGCCAGATAATTAATTTATTCTAATACAAAGATATTTTGAAGTAATTTCATACCAATAGATTGAATCGTTTCCTCTTTTTATTTTATTTGTCTCTCCATCTTTTTCTCGGGCGATTGGTATAGTGATTTAATTTGTAGGTTTGAACGCTCCAATTCTTGCCTCGTATTGAAAAGTAATTTCAACCAATAAATATTGATTTTAAAGTGAAAACTGGAACATCGACTTTACAAAAAAAAAAGTTCAGTTATTGTTAATTTTGTTTTTATTTTCCAATCACCCGCAAAACTAGGTTTTCATGTTCTGTGGTCCATGTTATTTGTGCCAGGAGCGTACAATAAAAACGTCACTTGGCGGATGAATATAGACGTTCATTTCGATTAACGGGGATTGTTACATTGGAATTTATTGTTAGAAAATATTTTAAGTAGACTTAAATATTTTATTTAAAATAGGTTAGTTTATACAATTTTTCCTCATGTGATCCAGAAAATGGTATATGGATGTAATATTGTAAATTTATTGAGGAACTAATTTTCACGTGATAGTGTTTACCAAGATGGCAGATACTAGCTTCAAGGCATAGAAGCTATTCACAAAATAATGTTAATATTTGCAGAAGTTAGTGAAAACATGGGAAGAAATTGATGGCGATTTTAAATCGGATGATCGAGAAATTCAATGGTTGTCGCCCGACTTCCTCTATGAGGGAAGAGTTCTCTCTGAGGTAAGATTAATTCTAAAATAGCTGAGCCATACAACTTTCTCACGATTAAAATGAGAACAAAGATACGACACGCCTGTGTTTAATTAGAATTGTTCCAAACTTAGCATGTCAGAGAATTGTGTCATGTTAATTGTAAGATGTCGGTGATCTAAAATGTACTAGGAATTCGGTGTTTATTGTGTTGTTTAATGTAATTGAGTTGAGATATGCCAGGGAGTTCATTACTGTTGCATCTACTTCTTGCATGGCTCATAATGTGACAGCTGTTCATTGTTGGTGTTGATCATTAATTATTGCAGGTGCTAGCGACGCCACGGGCCGGCCTTACGATGGCCACACCAGTGGATTACCAGTGGTAAGTCTTTTATGTTTGATATTCCCTTGTTATAAAATTGTAGGCTAATCAGACTGTATAATTGAGACAGTTCTTATTCAAGCAATTTGAGATTTTTATTTTGTTTAAGCAAAGTTGAGAATAGAATCCAATTTATATTATTTTTTTAATAGTAGGCCTATATGTGAAATAAACATTACTTTTTTTCATTTAAATAGGGCTTATTCCATCATGGATTCTTCACGGGTCTCTACATTTCTCATCTCTATTCTCCTCATTGTTTACGGCAGCTTTAGGTAAGTCCAGTGTTATTGCTACTTCAGAACTAGAATCTTATGATATTGACATATGTTGCTTTTCATATGGGATACTCATTTGTATTTGATTAGTTTTAGAGCATAATTTGCATTTGGTGAAAGTGATATACATATGCATTATACAAGAGCAAACTTAGTCTCTTGAAGGTAATTAGAAAGTATTGCAATTAGGAGAAAGTTTTTCTCACATGTTTATATGAGGAATTATTATATTTGGGTACATTTCATTGTTTTATAAGTAAGAATTGAGTAATTACTGACTTAATAACATTTATAAGTAAATGACTTCACCATTTGGAGAACTCTTTATCAATTATTTCTTTTGAATTATTTGGAAAAATTATGTATGTAGTATTTTTATAAAAGTTTCAAGGTTAATTTTTATAGACCGAATTAACAAAAGAAGTAAAGTGATCCCACAACAGGTCCGGAGACCCTTGGGGTAGTAGGAGGTTAAGGCTCCCACTTTTTCTAGACAATCGGCACTTTATGTCAGCCAGGTTGTCAGCCCTGCGTGACGGCCACCTTTACCCCCAGAACAAGTGTCTGGTACTCATTTCCGTTAGAGGCTGAGTCGACCCCAGGGCCATAGTGCCACCAGAGGGTTTGGGTCAGTTTAAAAATCCTGACCCCAAGGACTTGAACCCTCGACCCTCCGGCTTGTAGCTCAGTGCCTTAACCACTATGCTACGGCGTGCCCCGAATTAACAACGATGAATAATTCTAACGTTTGTTGCCAACATGTCTAATTATGTTTATGCTTTAGCAAAAAGTTTAGTAGGGTTATCGGTGATATAGCCCCACAAAGTTTACTGAAGTTTCTGCTAGAGGCAATTTAGCATGCATAATTTATGAGAGAACGCTCTAGAAACATTCGAAAATAAGAAAACTCCAGGAATAGACTGTTTAATCCCCTCAGGGGTCCTCATCTAGGGGATATGTGGATGGCGACCACAAGGTGCCCAAGCTGTGCAAAACATTTATTCCACTTACTTGTGTTTTGCACTCTTTTAACTTTACTATCTAACCTCTCTTGTTTTTTCGACCCCAATGCTATTAGGGCATCCGAGGGCTAGGGAGTCTTTCCTTTCTTCCATTTCTTCTTTCCTTTATTTTCTTTTCTTCTCCAGAAAAGCCTGGCCAGAGGCTATAAGATGGCAGCCCCATCACTGGTCTTGCCTTCCTTTGGCCAGCAACCAATCGAAGGGACTATTATTATGCTTTCAAGTCTTATACGAGAATTTTCCGGAAGAAGCTGGAGGGAAAATTTTCTATAGGATCGTAACAGGCCTTGGCCTAATACTTGGAAGGAAGAAGAAGAAGAATATTAAACTTTTAATAATAATAATAATAATAGCTTCATTTTACCTGGCAGAGTTAAGGCCTTAAGGCCTTGTCTGCCACTCAATCAGGTTTTAAAAAATAAAACAAAAAAGTAATCTTACATCTAAATTACAATAAACATAAATGATTACGTGTTATAAATACAATACAATTATTATTTATAATGTATGCTCCAAGAGAAATTAAAGAGAGATTCTTAGATATACTAAATGTGTGCTGGAGGATGTGCATAATCCCGGATAAATGGAAGAAAGGATTTATATGCCTCATATTTAAAAAAGGCAGTTGACACGAGTGCATAAGTTACAGAGGAATCTGTTTATTGAATACAGCCTACAACATATACACTAAAATTATTACTAGACGACTGAATATAATCAATGAGTATATATTAAGTGAAGAACAATGTGGCTTTTGGAAAGGTTGGTCATGTTCAGATGCCATATTCACAATAGAACAACTTATTCAGAAGAGAAGAGAGTTTAATTTACCAACTTGCATACTTTTTATTGACTGTCAAGAAATAAACTATGGGAAATAATGTATGATAAAGGGTTTCCAGAACATAGGTATTGTCAAAGTCGTGCAAAGCTTATATTTTAAATAAAAAATAATGATTGATAAAGGAGGTACAATGAGCAATAATACATTAGAAATTAATCAAGGGGTCAGACACGAATGCCCGCTATCTCCTGCAATTTTTACTATATATATAGGACGAAGGTCATTGTACAATGGCAATCAAAAGTTAACCACAGATTTTTAAGTTGGCAATACAATTCTAAATACCATACTGTGTGCAGACGATCAGACAATCCTTAGCTCTTTCAGAAGACAAATTTAACAACTAGCAAGCAGGGCATATAAAATTAATGAAATCGCAAATAAATTCAATATGACAATCTCTAAAAGTCAATCGAAAGACGGGAAAAACCATATGAGGTGTAAAATCAGTATTAATAACAGTACAATACAACAGGTGAACAATTTAAATTATTTAGGATGCAATATATCATACTGCCAGAAGGAAGATATTAATATTAAATTAAATCATTTTTATGTAGAATGTGTGACACTATAAAACGGGCACTGAAAAATAAAACTTTGAGGAGCAAACAATTAAAATTTTATAAAATTATGGCAGTGCCTGTCTTAACATATGCAAGTGAAAATTGGTCTCTTAACCGTACAGACAGAAGAAAAATAGAAACTGCAGAAATGAAGTTCTTACGTTCAGTAGCAGGTGTGACAATTTTGGACAGAAAAAGAAATGAAGATATTAGAAAAGACTTAAATATTTTAAATTTATCAAATAGAATTGACAACACGAGAAACGACTGGTGAACATGTTAAAAGAATGCCTACAGATAGAATCCCTCTGCTGTTATTAACACTTTGAGTCCGGCGGTGGTACTAGTACCACAGCATTTAAATGACACTGAAGCCAGAGAAAATTAAATCCCTTGGCATGCTTGTGCCAGCGGATTTACAGGGGTGTTTTTCTAAATTTTTTTGTAAATCCGCTGGCACAGGCATGCCGAGGGATTTAATTTTCTCAAGCTTCAGTGTCATTTAAATGCCGTGGTACTAGTACCACCACAGGACTGAAAGTGTTAAAGTACAAATCAATAGTACATAGAAATGTTGGACGCCCATTTACTAGATGGGAAGATTCATTAAATCCCACTTGATGTGAAAACCGGTCAAAAGGCCTAATTTCATGAAGTGGAAGAAGAAGAAGAAAATGCAATTTTATATGCATATATTTATAAATAGACTAATATATATAGTCCACTGCTGTGGTCTCGAGGTAGCGTGCTGCCTAGTCACGCATTGGGCCCGGGTTCGATCCCCGGTCAGGGCAGGTTTTCTGGATGAGGTTTTTATCAGGGTTTTTCCTCACCTGTAAGACAAATGTCAGGAAAACTTTAAGGCCCAAACGGTCCCCCAAATCATATGGCCATCATCATCATCATCATCATCCTTCACCGGTGTGGAAAGCAACGGGAAGCTACCACACCTACAATTCCCTAGTAAAGCTGCAAGCATAGCATGAAAATGCTATGATTGCAGTGAAGGACATGCCTTCGGGCAAAATTACTATGGATGGATTTTTACGAATAGACTAATTTGTTCCGAGTATTTTGGTTAAAAGGTAATTTGATGTGAATGTTGTGATGAAAAGGTTATTTCATGCACACATTTTAGGTTTTTAGACTTGGGAAGGTTTAATGTTATATGACTGTTAAACATCGGAATATGGTACCGTTGAATTTGTTTCTGTTGCACATGCTTTGTGGTGAAGAGGGATCAGTGATGGAATGGACAAAGGAAAGAACAATGGGCTCAACTTTAGATTACCTTCCACTTGATTTTCATACCATATTCTTATAATACTCGATACTAGTAAAATTCATGGTACGATTCCGTTGAGCTATTAACACTTGAGTCCTGCACTGGTACTAGTACCACGGCATTTAAATGACACTGAAGCCAGAGAAAATTCTTGTTCAGAAAAACACCTCTGTAAATCTGCTGGCACAGGCATGCCGAGGGATTTAATTTTCTCCGGCTTTAATGTCATTTAAATGCCGTGGTACTAGTACCACCGCCAGACTCAAAGTGTCATGAATTTATGAATAAACTATAAAGTAGTCACCTGTAGGTGACTTAAAATGTTATAACACTCGGTAGGCCTTTTTTTAAAATGAGAACGTACCCATTTCACATAATACTCTATACAAAATAATCACAACTAAGTCAGTTCTTTAACAAGGGTCAATAAATACAGACCTACTTTGTTCTGCTGATGATGGGACTAGTCCCGAAAGGCTTACAGAGTGTTAAACATTTTAAGTTGAGGAGACGGACCTACAGGTGACTATTTTATAGTTTTATTCATAAATTTTGTTATTGTGTTTATACTGTTGCTCTACGTACTTCTTCCGTCTTTACTAACATTTCAGACCATTTTAAACGTTTGGCAACAATATTTATGATTTTTTTATAATTATTAAATATCTATGTATGCATTTTTTTTTGAAGTTCTGCAGAATTGTGCACATGTGTAAACACTTAAACTTCCGTTAAATGGCAGAGGTATCTGTGAAATCAGAATGACCAACATTCATAAATGTATTTTAAGTAATAGATGTTCATTCACATAATTTTGTTAGGTTCTTATGGGACAAGTTAGTGTACACTTCATTAAATAGAGTACTTATTTATTTTGTTAGAATAGGAAGGCGGAAATTAATGTACGTCCATTTGTAATGAACATTTGGGAATTTATTGCAAAGGTTGGTCATACCGATTTCACAGCGACAGCTCTATAAACTTTCTGTAGGACTTCACAGATAAGTGGTTCCATCTAGCGACAACTCTATAAACTTTTGCACATGCACACTGTTTTTGGACTTAGAAAATGTATTAGGATGGTATACTCAAGTTTTTCCAAACAAAGAATTAGAATTTCATGTTATCCTAACTTAAAAAATCATAAAAAAATTATTTTTCTACATTTCGGTATATTTGGGCAGGTTAGATTGCGATTTGGGTAGATTAGCAACGTTACGAATGTACCCAGGTGGAATTTCTAATAATAGTGAGTAACCTGTTGTCTAGAGCCATCTATGGCATATTTTGTAAATAATATGAGAAAACTGCACATGTTTGCGATGGATTCTTTATTTTTTATATTAACGAACTTTTGATTGGTTGGCTATTCTGTTTCCTGTATGAAAACAGCTAGCAGAGAGTACATATGTTGATCGATGCACCATGTTGCTACGATAATTTGATGATTTATGTTTACATTAATTTCTCATTCAATTTTAAGGCTTATTAACAATTTTTTTGAGAAAAATAACTAATTTATGATATTATGAGCCGAGTGGTTAAGGTAGGAAGCCTTGGCGGAGAGCTACAGGACTTGCGCTGGTTCGAGTCTCCATGGGGGAAGAAATTTTCTCATGGTATTTCGGCCAGTATGGGACCGGTGCCCACCCAGCATCGTGAAGCAATTGGGTAGCTACAATAAGTAGCGGCTCCAGGTTGAGGACCCAGCTATAACGGCTGGGGGACTCAACATGCTAACCACATGTCACCCCTACACTGGCTGTTGATCATCTACTATGTGATTGACACATGTGGATGTGAAGGGCCAGCAGCCGGCTGCTAAAGGGCAACCGCTGAAAAGTGGAAAGACCCTCAATCGGATCGGAGATATTTATTAACATTTTGTAAAGAAATTTGTGTTTTTCTAGATTAAAAAAAATTAAATGGGGTTGCTCAGCTTTGTTAGTGTCCTCATTTGCACATTTTTAAAAGTACACAAAAATGTATATATAGACCTAGTTACTTTAAACATTTTTATTGCTCATTTTTAACATCTCAATGATGGATAAATCGTATTTGAAGAGAAAAATTATACGCCCAGACTGAGACTCAAACCCAGGACCTTTGGCTTTCCAGGTCAATGGTCTACCAACTGAGCTACCTGGTCGAGTTACAATCTAAATGCAAATTTTTCTCTTATATATGTTGTAAATTCCTGCGCACCAAATGCTATGAAACCTTTCTTCCTATCTTTGCAAATGGCGGCTTCTTTATTAAGAAGCTAAGTCAGTAGAGCATTGGGCCAGAAAGCCAAAGGTACTGCGTTTGAGTCTCAGTTTCAGGGCGTATCATTTTCTCTTCAAATGTGATTTATCCATCATTGAGACGTATGAAATTAATAATAAAAATTTATGAAAGCTCGACTGGCTTATAATGCAATATAAAAATTCCCAAATAAATGTCTTCTTAATAAAGAAGCCGCCATTTGCAAAGATACGAACAAAGGTTTCATAGCATTGGTGCATGGGAATTTACAATGTATATAAGAGAAAAAATTTGCGTTTAGATTGTAACTTGCCCCTGTAGCTCAGTCGGTAGAGCATTGGCCTGGAAAGCCAAAGGTCCTGGCTTCGAGTCTCAGTCTGGGCGTATAATTTTTCTCTTCAAATATGATTTTTGTGACAGTTCATAGTGCATTAGAAAATGTTGAAATTTAAAACTTAATGTACATGATATTAAATTAAGAGAGTTTCTGAACTACTTTCTTTACTTCCTTAATTCGTATAATCCTTTTTTATTTAACTTTCACAGGGAAAGAAACACTATGAGGTTTAATTTAATAATTAAATTAATGTTTTTATTACCTCACCTCATATCTTTTTTCTTCTATACTGCAGTTTCGGAGCTTATCTCCCATCGTCAGTAGCCTCTGGTCGACGGTGTTATGTCGTTTCTTGGCGGTTTCCTTCTGTATTTAAATTAATATCGGGAAGTAAACATTATGAGGTTATATCATTAATAGTGAGTGGAGAACATATTTTAATCGACTCACCTCATACATTTTCAAACTTCTTTGATACCGACAGTTTCAGACAATATCATGTCCTTTATCATGGATGCCATGACTGATGAAGGACATGATATTGTCTGAAACCGTCGGTATCAAAGAAGTTTGAAAATGTATGAGGTGAGTCGATTAAAATATGTTCTCCACTCACTATTAATAATATAAAACACTATTGAAACCAATAGTTATGTTTGGAAGCGAAACATAGACATTATCAGAAAAAAGATTACATGTTAAATACATGGGAAAGAAAAATATTAGGGAAGATATATGGAGCAGTACACGAACAACTTATATGGAGAATTGGAACGAACCAGGAATTGAAAGAAATATATAGGGATTTAGATCTGGTAGGAGATATTAGAAGAAGGAGACTGGAATGGGTAGGACATCTATTGCAGATGGAAGAAGAAAGAGGTGCAAGAAAGATTTTAGAAGGGAAACCAGAAGGAAGAAGAAAAGTTGGAAAACTGAAACTAAGATGATTAGATAAGGTTGAGGAAGACTTAATACAAATGAAGGTGAAAAGATGGAGACAGAAAGCTAGGAATAGAGAAGAATGGACAGATGTTATGAAGGAAGCCAAGATTCTTAGAGGAACGTAGAGCCAAATGAAGAAGAAGAAGTGCAAAAATTACCTAAACATCCCTTGATTGACTCCCCTTGACTGACATTGAAGTTATTATTTGTATTTAGGATCTTCCAAACTCAAAGACCAGCATTAAGATATGGTAGCGAAGCATGGACAGTATGAAGAAGAGATGAAAGCCGAATTAACAGCAAATGAGATGCGATTTATGCGCCGTACAGCAGGCTTTACAAAGTGGGACCATAAAAAAATGAGGAAATTATAGAAGAGTTAGAAGTAGAACTACCAGAACAACTGGAAAGCCCATCTTCAACGAATGTCATCTCATTGAATTCCAAAAGCCGTGCTTCATTACTGCCCCCAAGGCAAAAGATCGCTGGGACGTCCAAAAAAGTGCTGGATGAAAATTCCTCTTTGAGACTAAAACTGGCCACATGGCCTAATACTTGCATGGATAATGAGGATAAACATATAAAAATGACATTGTATAAGGAGTTTTCTCAAAACTATCGACTCCCTCCTATGATACTGCAATAAATGAAACTCTCAAATCATGATTATCTTAATAAAAATTAATTGAATGAGTCATATCTTACCTCATACTTCATTTCTTCAAGCATGGAAACTGCAGTTTTCAAGAGGAATCCCTCCCATCATCTGTCGAATTTTGGTTTATGTCTTCATCTTCAAAGTTGCCATCTGGTGTTGATTTGATGAACCTTGTTATCAAATCTCGCTCACCGGAACTTCAAAATTCTTGGATCTAAACTTGTTCTTCTGAATATACATATTTTTTCCAAATGTTTTAAAAGTTAGCCTCTTTTTCAATTATATTACTCTCCAGCAAACTATGAGCTGCATTTTCTGATTTTTCAATTTCACCATTTTTAATATTTCTAAAGTGTCTAATTTCCTTTTAGTTTTTCCTATATATACTTTATTGCAGTCTTTATAACTAATTTGATAAATTCCAGATTTTTTGCTATCTGGAGTATTAATTTTCTTATTAGTTATTAGTAGATTACCCAGACTAAATTTATTTATCAGTGCTAATGTGAAATTGAATTTCTTGAAATTAAAAAAAAAAATTGTTGTTTATTTCAAGATGGTATTTTTTTAATTGTTTTTCTTTCTTGGTATCAGATTGTAGGGTTGTGTATTCTTTTAATCTTTTTTGTTGTCTGAATTTCTTTAATTTATTAGAAAAACGGAAAGGAATTTAGACACTCGCACAAAAGAACACTTTAGAAATATTAAAAATGGTGAAATTGAAAAATCTAAAATTGCAGCTCATAGTTTGCTGAAGTGTCATAAAAATGAAAAAGAGGCTAAACTTTTAAAACATTTGGAGAAACCTTTGGAATTAACAGTTTGGGAAAAGATATATATTCAGAACAAGTTTAGATCCATGAATTTTGAAGTTCCCAGCGAGCAGAATTTGATCTCAAGGTTCATCATATCAACACCAGATGGCACTTTGAAGATGAACATATAGAGTGAAATTCGACAGTCGTGATGATGGCTGAAGATGGGAGGAAAACTCTTGAAAACTGCAGTTTCCGTGCTGATCATGTTGTATGAGGTGAGATACGACTCATTAGTTAATTTTTATCAATTGAAAACCTCATAATGTTATTTCTCACAATTATTATATGAACATGATTTATCTTATGGTAAAATCAAATGTTTCCTACCTCTCCTCGTACAAATCTTCTAAGTAAATCGCGATTTTGAGACCATAATGGTATCATCTTCAGTACTATTTTGGCGACTGATGTTATGTTGATCGGAAGAAACTCTTCTTCTTCCCTCGGTTGGTGGACCGATGAACCTCTGGATTAGGTCAGAATTTGTGGGAATTTGAAGTTCATAAGTTTTCCTCTGTTTTTGAATGTGGATTTTTTCCCAAACCGTGAGTTCCTTTTGTTTATCTGGTGTTTAATTAGACTGGCTTTTGATTCATTTAAATGTTTTTCGGACCAAGCATGAGCAGCTACTGCTGACTTTTCCACATTATTAATTGAATCAAAAGCCAGTCTAATTAAACAAATAGATAAACAAAAGGAACTCATGGTTTGGGAAAAAATCCACATTCAGAAAAACAAGGGAAAACTTATGAACTTTGAAATTCCCGCAAATTCTGACCTAATCCAGAGGTTCATCAGTCCACCAACAGAGGGAAGAAGAAGAGTTTCTTCCGATCAACATAACATCAGTCGCCAAAATAGTACAGAAGATAAGACCTTTTTGGTTTTGAAATTGCAATCTACTTAGAAGATTTGTATGGAGAGAGGTAGGAAACATTTGATTTTACCATAAATTAAATCTCATAGTGATTAATTAATTCCTGTAAAAGTTAAATGATTTATGTTATCTTAGTCTACTATTGTAGTGGGGTGATGATCTCTTATGGCAGAATTGGTTGGGATGTGAAGAGACTTATGTGTTCAGATGGTAGTGTCTGGTGATGAACATGTAAAAAGTGACAATAAATAAAGAGGAGTTTTCTCAAAACTGTTAATTCCCTTCTATGATATTGCAATAAATATAACTGTCAGATCATGATTTATCTTATCTTAACGTACTATTGTTATTGCTGATATTTGTGATGTCAATGTCATCTACATAATAATTAAGAGTGTTCTTTATTTGTTTAAAACATGTTAGTTTTTACACGCTTTATATTAGCTTGACCTGCATCTGTAAATCTATATAACGGAATCTTTCAACACGATTTTCACCCACTTAAAAACATTAGATCAACTTGAAACTTTGTATACTAGTAAAGGACCAATGACAATACAATAATTTCATAAACTTTTTCTAAGATCCTGGCCAGGATCATCAGGACATCAAAAAAATAAAGACCGGTATAATAGGTTGCTGACTTATCGACTTTTTAGTCCATCATTGTAAGAAATTAATATTATATCCTCTGGTAGCTCAATTGGTGAGTGGTGGACTGTAGTGGTATATAGTTTCAGTAATCCATAGGTCGCTGTTTCAAATCTGGCCTGGAGGATTTTTTTTTAGAAGAGTATTACTTTTAGCTCATACTACAATAGTATCGAATTTAAATATATTTACATTTTTATCTTATTGTGTAAAATATTAATGACAATTTTGTAAACTTACCACATTGTAATTTATCCAAAAAATATGAGAAGGATATGATTAACTGTAACTATCTATCTATATTAAAATATTCAAAAATATTATAATAATGTTAGATAGTAATAATTTAAAAAATATATAATTATATTCGTGTCTTGACACTAAAAATATCGTAAGCAATTAAATTTTCAAGGGATTCTGGTTTATGACAATCAATTAAACTAAAAATTAAAAAAATAAAATAATAGTTTTAAAAAACTAAAACAACATGCTTTATTAGAAAACCAAACTAAAAAATAAATGATAGTTTAAAAAAACTGAAACAACACGCTTGGGATAAAATTAAAGTGGTCAACAAAAAAATCATCTCCAACACATCTAGAATAAAACTAGAGTTATCTTTAAAAAAAAATTACCATCAAAAGCGTGGGGTACTTTTCATGGTTTTTACGTTTTCTTCTTAGAGACTTTACTTTTACCAATATCTGTTTATTATCAAATATATTAATTGATATAGAGCACCACATGCTTTTGATAGTAAAATTATTTTTTTTTGTAGATAACTCTAGTTTTATTCTAGATGTATTGGAGATGTTTTTTTTGGTTGACCACTTTAATTTTATCCCAAGTGTGTTGGAAATTAAAATTATTTTTAATTTTTTAGTTCGGTTTTCTAATAAAATGTGTAGTTTTAGTTTTTTTAAACTATTATTTATTTAAGAGTTTAATAAAATATAGGCATATTTTTAGCAAATTCCAAAAGAATGAACATATTGAGGTTGTTTTCATGGAAACTTTTTTTAGATCTTCGCCGATCCTATCTAGTAGACATAGAAAATGACAATGACTAAAAGTTATATATTATGTATGTGTGTATATATATATATATATATATGTCTTTTTATTTAGGTAAAATTTAATCACTCGCCTTGTATTTTTCTTCTTATTTTAATTTAAACTAGTTTCAGAACTTTACATTTCAGTTCCATTATCAGTATCTCCGCGACCGTTGTTCTGTCGTCTTGAAGAGCCATATTTTGCTACTTCAATTGGAAGACTGGAAAACCTCGAAACCAGGTCCCGGGGAGAATGACTTGGTTTCAAGGTTTTTCAGTCTGCCAATAGAAGGAGCGAAAGACTGCTCTTCAAGATGACAGAACAACGGTCACAGAGATACTGATGATGGAACTGAAATCTAAAGTTCCGAAACTAGTTTAAATTAAAAAAGAAGAAAAATATAAGGTGAGTGATTAAATTTTTACCTAAATTAATATACCTCATAGTGTGAATCCTAAAATAAGTAATATGTGTGTGTCCACCGCTGTGGTCTCGGGGTAGCATGCTGTCTTGTCATGCAGCAGGCCCGGGTTCGATCCCCGGTCGGAACAGTTTTTCTAGGTGAGGTTTTTATCGGGGTTTTTCCTCACCTGTAAGACAAATGTCAGAAAAACTTTAAGGCCCAAATGGTCCCTGAAATCATATGGCCATCGCAATCATCATCATTCATATTCATCTTAGGTTAAGCTTAGGATTAGGGATTCTCCTGGCACACCATTATCGTCGTCGCCCATCATATCATTGGGGCAATGTAACCCCACCTTCCAGGCGCCCCAACCTCAGAAGTGGGTTACAAGTACACCATGCCAGGAGAGAAACCAGGAATGTCGAAAGACAAATCTGGGGTATTTGAAAAAAAAAATATGTATATATGTGTGTGTGTGTTTCTGTTAATGCTCGAGTGGCAGCAATTTTGGTTTTTATCAGAACCAAACTTGGCATATAGCAGTCAATTTAAAAAAGTAAGGTCAAGTTTGTTAACCAGCAAAAACAGACCATTCACCTGAAACAAAAATTTAAATATTGCTATAGCAGTTGCAATTTTCAATGTTTTGCAACAAAACTCAGTATATGCTATTGAAATAAAATGAGGAAAGTATTTAACTTTTATAGGAATTAATCACTATGAGGAAAGTATTCTCCAAAAATCAGTGAATTTCGACCATTAGAAGTGGAGGTTTAATAATTAAAACATTTTGTCTATTCATTCTTACCTCTTATAGTTGTTTTTGTCGAACATATGTTTCAGGGCTTCTTAGACCCATCGTCAGCGATTACAGACTGAATTTTCTCATGTTGTCGGTGCTGATTCTTGATTCCTGCTCTCTTTGCCTCTGGTCCAATGAATTTACTAATGAGGTTCCTTTCTCCAGGAATTTCTAAATTCATAATTCTTTCCTTGTTTTTCTGTATGTAGATTTTTTCCCATATGGTGAGTTCATTTTTGTTTTCTAACTGTTTTAATAATTATTATTAAAACAGTTAGAAAACAGTTAATCATTATTAAAACAGTTAGAAAGCAAAAATGAACTCACCACATGGGAAAAAATCTACATACAGAAGAACAAGAAAAGAATTATGAATTTTGAAATTCCCGGAGAAATTTCATTGGACCAGAGGCAGAGAGAGCAGGAATTATGAATCAGGGCCGACAACTTGAGAAAATTCAGTCTGTAATCGCTGACAATGGGGCTAAGAAGCCCTGAAACATATGTTCGACAAAAACAACTATAAGAGATAAGAATGATGAATAGACAAAATGTTTTAATTATTAAACAAACCTCTTAATGTTACTTCCTATTGTATAAAAAAAGTGGAGGTTTACCTGAAACCCAAGATTAAAAATTTGCTCCAGCAACAGTCAAGTTTGGTCTGTTGCAGTATATACCATACATTTAGGTACAATTTAATCACTCACCTCATATTTTACCTAAATAAATATAGCTCATAATGTGAATTCCAAAAAATAAGGCAATATAACCATACATTTAATTAAGCCTTAAATTGCCAATGTATTCTTTAAGATACACTGTTGTTCAATTTAATATTTTTAATAAGGCAACTGAAAAATGAATCAGTAAATATTATTTAAATTTGTGTCAAGTTATACAGCAACATGCAACAAGCAATGATGGCATTTTAAAATACAATAGGAAGTAACATTGAGAGGTTTGTTTAATAATTAAAACATATTGTTTGTTCATTCTTACCTCTTAGAGTTGTTTTTGTCGAACATATGTTTCAGAGCTTCTTAGCCCCCATCGTCTGTAATCGCTGACGATGGGGCTAAGAAGCTCTGAAACATATGTTTGACAAAAACAACTCTAAGAGGTAAGAATGAACAAACAAAATGTTTTAATTAATGATGGCATTGTTTTTTTCAGGTCGTTGAACATGGAGCAAGAGGCCCGTGAAAGAGAGAAGGAGAAGGAAAGAGCGCAGAGTCTGACTGGTCTTCCGGCTGCAACAACAGGACCTGGTGGTGAAAACAGTAAGTTGATTGATGTGATGGAAATCAAATGTATACTAAGTTAAAAAGTTTTTGGACTTACTTTGTAATTTTAATAATAATTTATCTAAACAGTAGGAAATTAAACAAATTTTGCATTTGAAGGGCCATCATCATAATCACTGGTGCAACAACTCATTCCTGAGTCCTGGCCTCCTCAAGGATCCTCCTCCAATTAGCTCGGTCTTGAGCCTCTCACCACCAATTTCTCAATCCCTACTCTCTAGTATCTCCATCCACCTCATCCCTCCATCGTAGTCTCGGTCTTCCTCTTTTTCTTCTACCCTCTGGTTGAGTGGACCATATCCTTTTACATATTTCTGTCTCTTCCTTTCTTCTTACATGCCCTTCCCATTGTAGCCTGGTTAATTTAATGAATTTACTAATTTTCACGTCTTTGAATAATGCATAGAACTCCTGATTATAGCGTTTTCACCAGACACCATTCTCACATGCATCCTCCTCAATATTTTTCTTTCAAAACATTGTAGAATGAATTCATTGTTTTTCTCACATCCATATGTCAAAATGGGTCTTATTGTAGTTTTATATAGTAATATCTTTACAGATCTTGACAAGACTTGGCTTTTCATATTTTTTAAAGCCCTTAATAACATTTGTTGGTTATTCAAAGTTAAAATTGGGAAACACATTATGAGGTTCTTAATTAATAAATTAATGAGTCATTTTAACATCTTACCTCATATTTCATGTTTTTTCAAACACGGTAACTATAGTTTTCAAATGATCTTGTCATTCATTTTCAACCGCCATTATGACTACCGGATATTCGTTGGAATCCCCTCTATAACGTTGCCATCTGGTGTTGATTTGACGAACTTCGAGATATCGTTGCCATCTGGTGTTGATTCGATGAACTTTAATAGATGAGGTCACGTTCATCCGGAATGTATGAAATTCGACATTCCGGATGAACGTGACCTCATCTCGAAGTTCATCGAATCAACACCAGATGGCAACGATATCTCGAAGTTCGTCAAATCAACACCAGATGGCAACGTTATAGAGGGGATTCCAACGAATATCCGGTAGTCATAATGGCGGTTGAAAATGAATGACAAGATCATTTGAAAACTATAGTTACCGTGTAACATGAAATATGAGGTAAGATGTTAAAATGACTCATTAATTTATTATTTATTTATTTATTTATTTGTTGGTTATATTTATTCAATTCTTTATTTCTTGTGCTGTATCATTATCCATTTTGACTATAACCTAAATATTTGAATTGATCTACTGTTTCAAATGTGTATCTTCCTATCTGAACTTCTTTTTTTTTGTAGCATATTTTCTATCTGAAGTCATATATTTCTTCTTTTTTTCATTAATTTCCAGAATCATATTTTTTGTGTTAGATTCAAGAGTGATGAAAGCTTCTGTTGGTGCTTGAAAGGACCTTCCAATTATGACCACATCATCTGCATAACTTAATAACTATATGGATTTAGTGAAAATAGTTCTCTCTCTCTTGCATTCTCTCTCTGTAAACCAGAGTCTCCAACCACTTTTCCTAGAGCTATGTTAAATTGCATTTGAATTAACAATGATCTTAGTCCATTTTACAAGAAAACAATTTTGTACTGTCATTACCATATATATATATAAAATTAGTTGTCTTCACCTTACTACTGCTACTATCATGTTCATCCCACTGCGTAGTTATATATATATATATATCTTAATGTATAAAAATTTCGTGTCACGTTGTTTGTCCGCAATGGAATCCTAAACTACTGAACCGATTTTAATAAAATTTTGCACACTGTGTGCAGTTTGATCCAACTTGAGACTTAGGGTAGTTTATAACTAAATTTATAGTCACATAATTTTTTTTATTGCAAATTATTTGTTTATTATTTAACAAAGAGTTATAATTATCTGTGAGTTCCATACGATTCTAACAGATGGCGGTGTAATTATCTGTGAGTTCCATACGATTCTAACAGATGGCGGTGTAAGGTAATTTTGTAAGGTAATTGGTTTATTATTTAACAAAGAGAGATTCAGATGGCTGTGCTTTTTGTGGCAACCGCGAATTTGAATTGAATTACAAATATTGATTATTTCATAATTTAAATGTGTTCAGTGTTTATTTTATTTTCAATATTATTAATTCCGTGTGTAAGTACTAGTTTTATGTAATCTGGCTGAAAGACAGCAACTTCATTTAAATTTTTAACATATACTTTAGCCACAGCAACGCGTGGCTGGGACTTCTAGTTACCATATATATATATATATATATATAAAAAATACTACTGCTACTATCATGTTCATCCCACTGTGTATTTTATATATATATATATATTTGAAGGAAATAACATTGAGGTTTTTTTAAATTAAATTTGAGTTGTGTTTTTGACTCATATTTATTGATTTTTGTGCAGAACTAGGTTTTGTCACTATACTTCGATGCCACACAACTGCTGTCTTGTCGTTCCTCTTGCAAATTGATTTCTGTGCTCTCTGTTGGTCATCGGTCAGAATATTAAAAAGGAGGAACTTTCTTTAATATGATAAACAGAAGTAGATAAATATTGGGGTGAAACACGACTGTGATTGTTTGTAAAACAAAATTCATTGAAAAGTGATTGCTCATTTACTCCCATTTGGGGCATGAGTTAAATAGTATCTGTAATCTTTGATTTTATCATTCAGTGGATATATATTCAACTCTGTTCTTATATCTTAATTCTTTATCTGATCCAATCTTATTGAACCTTTTGTTTTTTTTTTTAAAGGTCTTCTAAAGTTTTGTTTTTTGTTACCAAAAATTTTATTGTTTAGAAACAATAGTAGATAAAACTAATTAAGAGGTCAGTGTCTGAAAATACTGTTAACTGATAAGATAATTTGCTTTGTGTTTAAAATTATGTTATTTGCAGGTACAAATGGCAATGACATCTAACTTGAATATCCACTTTTAGTTAAGCACAAAAACAGTTTAAAATTAGTCCATGGTTTTAAATAAACACTCTATTCACATCTGACTAATGCCAGGTTGAAGAATGGGGTGAAACAAATACTTTTCATGTCAAGTTTTATAAGATTCATGATGTGTTCCGTTGAGGTATTATTCAAAATTAAAATATAAAATTATGGAATATTCACCTGAAAGGTCCGTCTCCTCAACTTAATTAATTATTTAACTGTAGCACTTTCGGGACTTGTCCTATCATCAGCAGGATTCAAAACTGGTGTTTCACTGAAGATCTGGTAGAGGGGGTTACATGTATTGGGTTCGTTTTTGTTTATCAGATTGTCGTTGTGAGCTGCTTTCATGATTTCCATCTCTTCGAGTACGTTTATCTTCGCTGGATTATTTTCTATGTGCATTACTGTTAGGGTGTTTTCAATATTTAACATGCAATGTCCTTCATGGATAACGTGTTTTGCATAGCTTGATTTTTCTTCTGCATGAATAAAGTCTCGAAAATGTTCTTTAAATCTGATGTTAAATATTCCATAATTTTATATTTTAACTTTTTACGTATTTGTTGAAAAATTATGCCTTCATCTATCGACTCTGGCATAAACGTTTCAACCCATTTGTATAAATGTCTTCATCATCCAAGGATTATGCCGTTGCCTCATTCTGGTTTCATGAAAAGCTAGAATTGTTCAGACCATCTTCTGTGTGGGCGTCCACATTTCTCCTTCCGTATGTTTTATAATTCAGCAATAATTTTGGAAATTTTTCTTCTGACATTCTCTCAGCATGTTCTTTCAAGGTGTTCCTATATTTTACTAATTCAATCTGTAAGTTTCAAAATATTTAGTTCCTTAATAGTGAGTGGAGAACATAATTTTAATCGACTCACCTCATACATTTTCAAACTTCTTTGATTCCGACGGTTTCAGATGTGTGTGGACGCCATGACTGAAGAAGGACATGATATTGTCTGAAACCGTCGGTATCAAAGAAGTTTGAAAATGTATGAGGTGAGTCGATTAAAATATGTTCTCCACTCACTATTAATGATATAACCTCATAATGTTTACTTCCCAATATTAATTTAAATATATTTAGTTCCTTTCTTATATCTTCATTTCATTTTTTATCCAATAGAGTATATCCTGCTATATATGTAAAAATTTCTTTTATACTATTTTGACTATAGTAATAGCTTTATCTGCATAATATTGAAATGCTAAAAAATATTAATAGTGAGTGGAGAACATATTTTTAACGACTCACCTCATATAATTTCAAATTTCTTTGATACTGGCGGTTTCAGACAATATCTTTCCCTCTTCAGTCATGGCTTCCACTGTGAAATTCTCTGGTTGTTGATTTCTCTAAGGACATCACCTCTTGTACTGCCATCTTTGGTTGGGATTATAAACTTTTTAATTAAATTTTTATCCACCAGAATATCAAAGTTCATAGATTGATATTTATTCTTCTGAATGAATATCTTTTTCCAAATTGTCAATTCCAACGGTTTATCCAATTGTTTCAAAAGTTTTGCCTCTTTTTTAATTTTATGATGTTCTAGCAAACTACGTGCAGCAATTGCTGATTTTTCAATTTCACAATTTTTAATATTTCTAAAATGTTCTTTAGTGCGTGTTTCCAAATTCCTTTTTGTTTTTCCTATGTATACTTTGCTACAATCATTACAAAAAAAGGAATTTGGAAACACGCACTAAAGAACATTTTAGAATATATATATTTATATAGTATACTAATTATAAATGCAAATTGCATGTTCAAACAGCATTTTATACGATAATAGCAATAATAATACTTACGATAATAATAATAGTATAAATATGATAAATTATATGAGAAACAGCAATTGTGCATGCGTAAGAATAAAACAATGCTTATTTAATCTATTACATTTGTTAATTAAATAAAAATAAAACTTAGTTTTATTTGATTTTCATATTTATTAAGATATATTCAGTGACAGCTGTTTCGGTACACTGTACCTACTTCAGACATGTTAACAAATTATGAATTGTGTTATTATAGTTATTTGTTAACATGTCTGAAGAAGGTACAGTGCACCGAAACAGCTGTCACTGGAATATATCTTAATAAATATGAAAATCAAATAAAACTAAGTTTTATTATTATTTAATTAATAAATATGGATTTTCATCAAGTAAACACCAACTCAATTGATTATTTATTACATTTGTAATTATATATTTTAAGATTGTCCCATATAATTTATATAGACAGGCGTTGTATAATATATACTTTTATTATTTTTAGTTCCGTTATTTCGAGTGTTAGATAGTGAACTACATTTTCTTACCTGCTTAAAGGTAAAACCTTTATCCTACCAATGAAAATGCGGTCATACATCTGGTTGTTTATATTACAACTGTAATTTAGCTCGGAATAGGTATAGCACCATAAGAGGGAAGGGATGAGAAAGAATGAAAAGTAAAATGTCCAAAATGACTGGGATTAGTGTTGAATCCATAATTTTGTTAGTTGGTAAGCTGATTGGAATAATTACATGATGGTGTTACAGATGTGCAGACTCTGGATACAATGCAAGCGCTGTGTTTGCCTCTTGGAGCCTCCATCTCGTTGTTAGTTATGTTCTTCTTCTTTGACTCCATGCAGATGTTGTTTGCAATCTGTACGGCAAGTAAGTACAATTACCAATAATAATTGTGTGTAACGATTCATTTGATTCTTATTAAGAAAACCTCATAATGTAGAAATTCCCAAATTTATTATATGAAGCCTTTGGATTTAACAGCTAAGGAAAAGATATACATTCAGAAGAAACAATATAGAACTATGAATTTTGAAGTTACCAGCAAGCAAAATTTAATCTCCAAGTTCATGAAATCAGCACCAGATGGCAGTCCGGAAGATGGTGGTAACTGTAAAATTTCAACAGTCAGAGTTTGACTGATGATGAAGGCAAAGGCCTTTGAATACGAAGATGCTAATAAATGTTATTTTGCAATAATAAAGTATTTGAAATCAAAATATCTGACACATGGAGCAAAAACCAGATTGTGATGATCTTGTAGAAGATTTCCGGGCTGTTGCCCGTGGTCTTGAGGCTTGTAGTTCCCCGACTTTCACCAGAGACTGCGTCTGGCATCCTCAAGGGTTGTCTTGAGACTGGCAATTTTGTCGACTACCTGCCCAATTTATACATTTATCCGCAACGTGTTCTGTGTGTGGTCCGTTACTTCGTAAATTGTATCTGCCTTCTGGTTGGTTAGCATTAGGGTCTTCCATTGCACCAACCAGAAGGCAGATACAATTTACGAAGTAACAGACCCCACAGAGAACACATTGCGGATAAATGTATAAATAGGGCAGGTAGTCGACAAAATTGCTAGTCCCAAGACAACCCTTGAGGATGCTGGATGCAGTCTCTGGCGAAACGTCAGGGAACTGCAAGCCTCAAGACTATGGCCAACAGCCCAGAAATCTTCTACAAGATTATCATAATAACTCCGGCCATGAAAGCCTAGTTTGTATCTTATTGCCTATCACCCCCTGAAATAAGAGGCCTCTGATCAAACTTTGTCAGCACTTTCATTCCCAGAATTGAATTGCAACCCTCGCGGTGGACTAGTAGTTATGCACCTTGCCTCTGGTCCTGAGGGTCGCGGGTTCAAACCCGGCCGGGGTCAATGGATTTTCTTAGGATGGAAAAATCCAAGGAGCAAGTCCTCCAGGAGGAACTTTAAGATGTGGATCCCAAGTCTGAAGATTTTCATTCTCGTAAAAGATCCTTAAGCCTGAATGAAGAGGCCTCTAAGCAAAATTTACCGAATTTCCCCGTCCTAGTACTACCTTGGTTTCCTAGATGTCAGTATGAGGCAGAACGCTGACCATGGACCACTCAAATGACATCTATACAAAAACAAGTGTAACAAAATTAGTATGGTTCAAATTCTTCCCTGTAGGGGAGAGCGCCTAAATCTCTGTTATGGGAAAACATGGGCTTACAAGATACAAGAAGATGATTCAAGCTGTTAAATAAAACTAACTACTTTCTTTTTTCTATGCTTATTAACTTTTTTGAGACTTAAAATGATTGATGAATTGAAGTTTTTGATGTGAACATGTATGTTTCAGTAATTGCTACGGTTGCATTGGCGTTCCTCCTGCTGCCGATGTGTCAGTACGTCATCCGGCCATGTTCTGATGGAAATAAGTAAGTGTAACACACAATTCCTGAAAGTATTCCACACACTTTATTTTATAAATAAATCTGTTGGAGCTGAATGGCATTGAGTTAAAATTAATCTTTTTCTCTTCTTCTTTATCATTTTTAAACTAAGTAGCTCCATGGTGCAAGCGGTTAGATGCTCGCCTCTCACCACTGAGGTCCCAAGATCGAGTCTCGGTCACTCCATGTGGGTTTTGTGGTGGACAACACGGAACTTGGGCAGTTTTTCTCCTGCCACCATTTCTCCATACTCATCCATTTCGTTTCATTTTGTTCATCTGCCCCTGTGATGGTGTGGTTCGGCCGGCACTCTTGCCATTCTCAGACCTCTATATAAGGGGCTTCATCTCATCTCATACCTCGACCTGTCCCTGAGTTGGACACGAGTTAAGGATATATTATTATATTCAACGTTAAAAATGGGAAACACATTATGAGGTTCTTAATTAATGAGTCATTTTTACATCTTACCTCATATTTCATGTTTTATTAAGAATCAGCTATTGCAGCACATAGTTTGTTGGAAGGTCATAAAATTGAAAAAGAAGCTAAACTTCTAAAACATTTGGAAAAACCTTTGGATTTGACAGTTTGGGAGAAAATATTTATTCAGAAGAACAAATTTAAATCCATGAATAGGTCACATTCCGGATGAACGTGACCTCATCTCGAAGTTCATCAAATCAATACCAGATGGGAACAATATCTCGAAGTTCATCAAATCAACACCAGATGGCAACGTTATAGAGGGAGATTCCAACGAATATCCGGTAGTCATAATGGCGGTTGAAAATTAATGACAAGATCATTTGAAAACTGTAGTTACCGTGTTTAATAAAACATGAAATATGAGGTAAGATGTAAAAATGACTCATTAATTTATTTATATTATTATATATCTAAGTATCATCCAGTATTTTATAATTAATGGCCGCGGTGGACTAGTGGTTATGCTCCTTGCCTCTGGTCCCGAGGGTCGCGGGTTCAAACCCGGCCGGGGTCGATGGATTTTTTAGGACGGAAAAATCCAAGGAGCAAGTCCTCTGGGAGGGACTTTAAGCCGTGGGTCCCGAGTCTGAAGATTTTCAGGTTTGTAAAAAATCCTTAAGCCTGAATGAAAAGGCCTCTTAAGCAAAATTTACCAAATTTTCCCGTCCTAGTACTACCTTGGTTTCCTAGATGTCAGTATGAGGCGGAACGCTGACCACGGACCACTCAAAATGACATCTGTACGAAAACAAGTGTAACTAAATTAGTATAGTTCAAATTCTTCCCTGTAGGGGGAGAGTGCCTAAATCTCTGTTAAGGGAAAACATAGGCTTACAATACAATACAATTCAATATTATAATTAATGGCCTTGTAAAATTGATACTAATAGTTGATAGTGTTTCTTACAGGATCTCATTCGGTGTGTGTGGTAGATTCACTGGTGCGGAACTTCTCTCTTTCTCCTTAGCTGTTCTCATTGTGTGCATATGGGTGCTAACTGGCCATTGGTTATTGATGGATGGTAAGTTAATATATATATTCTAGCTTTACAATGTGATAACCCTTAGTATGGCTTCCTAACTAATGACAGTGAGGCATGGACCCGTGGGTTTCTTGTTGGCTGTACATGCTTATGTTTAAAGAAAGAGCTATGAACCAGACAAATAAGTAACCTCACTAGTCGAATAACGTTAAAAGACAGATTTTTCAGGATGCACACTTCAACAGATAAGGAAAATTTTGAAGAAGTGGCTGAATTCAAATTCCTAGAGACAATAACTTCAAACAGGAATGAGGTGCTGAAAGAAATTAAACATATTTTACTGCTTTAGACTTCTAAATGATAATGCTTTCATGGAGAATTTAATGACACCTCAGACTCCATTTTGACAAAAAAGTAACTTACCAGCTTCTTTCCCAGTACCCTTTATATTAAATTCCCTTGTTTCAACAATTTTTGGAGTATGAATAGTGTATGGTGAAATTAAATGTTTCTTACCTCTCCTCCCATATCAAGAGTTTCTTCCGATCGACATAACATCAGTCGCCAAGATTGTACTGAAGATGAGACTGTTATGGTCTCGAAATCGCGATCTACTTAGAAGATTTATATGAGGAGAGGTAAGAAACATTTAATTTCACCATAAATTAAACCTCATAGTGATTAATTCCTATAAAAGTTAAATGAATAGTGTAACTTGGCCCATTAAACCATCCATCGCCTGACATAATCGCCTAGTGTGGTCACATTAGTACTCCAAACTTCTAGGGTTCTTTTCTAACTTGTGAGCTATAATCTGTTCTAATTTTGGTGTTCCTTATTCTACCTCTTCCTGTGACATTTTCTATGCTTCTAAGAAATCTCATTTTTATGTTTGTTCGACAGCGATGGGAATGGGATTATGCGTGGCATTTATAGCCTTTGTACGACTTCCAAGTTTAAAAGTGTCCACGCTGTTGCTGACTGGATTACTCATATATGATGTGTTCTGGGTTTTCTTCTCCTCGTATATCTTCAATACCAACGTCATGGTTAAGGTGAGTACAGTAAAATTAATGTAACATGGCTCCTGCATTGTACATTTATTGCGTGTTAAAGAATCTCAAGCCTGAAATAAGAAGCCTCTGTACAAAATTATCATAAGTAATGCCACGAGTGATTTCCAATTTATCTAGAGAATTTGGAAATCAAGAGTGGCATTTGTTAGGACTATTTAACGAATAAAATTTAAGCTGTTTGCTCACAAATCATTATTTAAATATAGTTATTTTAAAATATTTATATATTTAATGTAAACGGCGATGTTTGAAAACAAATGAGAAACGTTACTTTTTTATATTTAAAGAGAAAAATTGTAATTTTGCAAAGATAGAAGCGATTTGGCGAGAGGGAATTACAACGTATATAAGAGAAAAATTTGCGTCTATATCGTAACTCGCCTTGGTAGCTCAGTTGGTAGAGCATTTGGCCTGGCAAGCCAAAGGTCCCGGGTTCGAGTCTCGGTCTAGGCGAAAATTTTTCTCTTCAAGTAGAAGAAACTTGAGTCTGCATAAAAATCAAGAAATATGAGGTGAGTCAAAATACAACTCAAATTTAATTCAAATATAAACCTCATAGTGTTATTTCCTACCTACATAATTTAATTACTGTATGCTGTTACATATATTAATGAGATTCACTTTATGATAATTTTGTATGTAGGTGGCAACACGGCCAGCGGAGAATCCTGTCGGTTTGGTGGCCAGGAAACTTCATCTGGGAGGAGTAGTTAAAGAAGCTCCTAAACTTTCACTGCCTGGCAAATTGGTGTTTCCCAGTATACATAACTCAGGACATTTCTCAATGCTGGGTTTGGGAGACATCGTAATGCCCGGCCTGCTTCTGTGTTTTGTGCTCCGATACGACGCTTACAAGAAATCACAGCTGTTACATCTTGGTGAAACCGGAGTCCCTCCACCCAAGCACTTCAATAAACTCAGGTATTGCATCAGAACAACCTCCTCCCTATCTAGTTTTCCCTAGATTGCTACTATTACAGTGCAACCTTCAGCTGAAGCAAAACCTAGCCATTCTTTCTGTGGCTCATAACTCAGCCCATATCTGTTCAATGGTTAACAGCGCCACACAATTAATCCTAAAGAATTGGAATAATTTAAACATCTCACCTTTCATTATTGTTAGAATTCTTGAGGACCTTTTTCAGAATTCATTCTGAAATACATAAGATTTAAATTAAAATTCTTTTATACCTCCACCTCATAATTCTTCTAATTATACCAGTTTCACACCCAGGTGATTTCCTTCTTCAGTAAGATTCAAACCGATGTTATTTCGTTGGGCAGAAAGTGCTTCTTACTCCCTCTGTTTGGTGGACCAATGAATCACCAAACTTAACATCACGAGTTACCACGGTATTTCACAATTCACGAATGTCTTTTTTTCTTTCTTAACACATTCATCGGACCCGAAACATATGTTTTAAACAACTCAACACAGTAGGATTTCATGTCTTCCCCATGTGATATCGCGATTTCAATTCATAGTCATTTGTTCATCGTCAGCCATTACTCTGACTCTGACGATGAACATGACTATGTTTGAAATCGCGATATCATGGAAGCATGAATCCTATGAGGTGAGTTGTTTAAACAATATGTTCTCCGATGAATTTTAATGATTATACCTCATAATGTTTACTTCCCAACATTAATTAAATATTTTTCTTTCTTGTTCTTTTAAATACGGATTTTTTCCCAAACCGTGAACTCATTTAGTTTTTATATCTGTTTAATTAAACTAGCTTTCGCATCAATTAGATGTTTTTTCAGACCAAGCATGAGTAGCTACTGCTGACTTTTCCACTTCACCATTTTTGACATTTCGAAGATGTTCTTTCATCTTGGTTTTCAATTTTTTTTTTGTTTTTCCTGTATACATTTTGTCACAATCTCTGCATTTGATCTGATAAATTTACAATTTGTTTTCTTTTTCAATTTTGTCATTTTTGTTGGTTTTAATTATCCTATTGAGGCTGTATTCATTCTTCGGTGCCAATCTTATGTTAAACTTTATACATTTTTTTTTAATTTGTGGTGCTTCAGTGGATGGTAAGTGAATTTCTTTAATATTATATTTTCTTCTGTTTCTTTTATAAGTGTACTTTCATTAATTAATTTTTAAAACTTATTTATTTTCTTGTGTATCATATTTTCTTCAAAACCATTTTCTATTGCTACATTAATTACATATTATTTTTCCTTTTCATAATTTTGTCTGCTCATAGGTATATTTACTAATCTTTATATCAAACTATTGAACACTGCCTCTTTGTGAGCAAAATGGTTGATCCCGGGAGCAAAATTTGTCAGCCATTTCACTTCCAAATTTGAATTGTGACTCTGATGACATGAAATGTTAAAAAGCATCTTTAAATAAAATATAATTAATAAATTATTGTAAATCAATGGTAAAGAGAAAAATTTTTGCCTGAACCGGGAATCGAACCCCGAACCTTTAGCTTTCCGTGTTAATGCTCAGACCAATGAGCTAATTCAGGCTTCATTCCCATCCAAGCAGAAATCCTGGTTCAGGCGAAAATGTTTCTCTTTATCATTGATTTACAATAATTTAATTGTGTTCATTAATTTACTTATTTCTGTCATAGTAATAGCTTTAGCTTCTCAATATTAATTTAATATATAAATAATAAAAATCAATTTTAATCATGATATTCTTACCTTACATATCTATGTTAAAGAACATAGATATATGAGGGTAAAAATATCACAATTCAAATTGATTTTTATTATTATAAATCAATGGTAAAGAGAAAAATTTTTGCCTGAACCGGGAATCGAACCCCGAACCTTTAGCTTTCCGTGCTAATGCTCTGTCAACTGAGCTAATCCAGGCTTCATTCAAGACATTCTCTTTACCATTGATTTATAATAATTTAATTGTGTTCATTAATTTACTTATTTCTATCATAATAATAGCTTTAGCTTCTCAATATTAATTTTAATGATTTTTATTAATTGGAAACCTCATGTAAAATTCCCATCATTAATACATAAAAATATAACTAACTTATCAGGTTTTGTGTGCATCAGTTCCCAGGAGAATTGAGGCTGCTATCAACACCTAAGGCAATTCTGCACAATATTTGGTATGTATTTATATTATTTTGTCCAACTCGTGAGTATGATTTAAATTTGTTTTCAGCTACTTCCATTGCTCTCTGATTGGCTACTTCCTTGGGCTGCTGACGGCAACCGTTTCATCGGAAGTATTCAAAGCAGCACAGCCGGCGTTGTTGTATCTAGTGCCCTTCACGTTGCTACCGCTCCTTACAATGGCCTACTTGAAGGTAACTGCACATTTTTTTTTTGTTTCATTCTTATTTACAAATGAGGTATCATGTCTTGATTCATTATTTATATTCTTTGTAATTTATAGTCATATATTTGATGGCACAATATAGGTGCTAGATATGATAAACAAAAGCTGTTCCAATGTTAGTGCTCCCATTCGGAAATGTGAATTGAAACATCAGTGAGTGGTGAGCTATAGTATTTTCAGAGCTACAGTACAATAACACAAGGAGAATCATTTATGGCATATGATTAACCCACAGACAAAAATTTTCTAACTATTTTGCACCATCTATATTCTATACAAGGTATATCTAAAAGAGAGAAGAAATTACTCTGTCTAATCCTCTTATTTAAGATTCTACATACCTCGTTTCCAACCATAACTTAAACACAAGATCACAACATAGTTTCTTGCTTAATATACCGCAACATAGGACATCACATCACTCCATGTCATGTACTATTTTCACTTCCCACAACTGGAATTCCCTACCACAAGAAATAAGGGGCTGCCGGACATTGGCATCTTTTAAAAGAAATATAAATTTATATTTAATTTTAGGAAGTGTCCCTCAGGGGTCCTCATCTAGGGAATATGTGGATGGCGACCTCAAGGTGCCCAAGCTGAGCAAAAACATTTCTTCCACTTACTTGTGTTTTGCACTCTTTTAACTTTACTATCTAACCTCTCTTGGTTAACTCTTGTTTTTTTTCGACCCCGACGCTATTAGGGTATCCGAGGGTTAGGGAGTCTTTCCTTTATTTTATTTTCTTCTCCAGAAATGCCTGACCAGAGGCTATAAGATGGCAGCCCCATCACTGGTCTTGCCTTCCTTTGGCCAGCAACCAATCGAAGGGACTATTATTATGCTTTCTAGTCTTATACGAGAATTTCCCGGAAAACGCTGGAGGGAAAATTTTCTACAGGATCGTAACAGGCCTTGGCCTAATACTTGGAGGGAAGAAGAAGAAGAAGAATTTTAGGAAGTGATATTTTGAGGTTATTTTAATTAAATTATTTTTAGTCTGGTCATCTTACCTCAATATTAATGTTGATTTGTTCTTGAACATGTTTTGATTATATCATAATCATCATCAGCATCTTGCCCAGACTGGTTAGATTTATGTTGCACACCCTGGATGTCAGCTCCATCCTGTGGTTGGCCAAAGAACCTCCAAACAAGGTCACACTCTGTCGGTATTTTTGTAGAAGGCAGCATGTATTGGATCAATAACAAATTAACTAAATTTCTCCAATTTATTGTCAGGAAATTTTGTGGTATGGTTTTCAGTGTTATATATGATCTGGAGTATAACCCAATGACTAAATAATAATTTTTTTTATTTAGGTAAAATAACTAAATGTTACTATTTCACTTTTTAGTGTTGGTTCCTAGTAAACTAAGTTACAAGAACTGTAATGTAATTAATACATGTACTTATGTCCACACGGCCATGAAGCTATGGGTTCGATAGTGCCAGTGAGTTATTTATTCTTGGACCAACGGATCTGTGCCCCTGTAAGAAATGCGAACTAAACACTAATTCTGTTTCTGCCTCAGTAAATCATTTCCCTCCCAGCATTCTTGCCTGTCTCTATTTTCTATCTCTCTCTTTCTCCCCTCCCATTACTCACAGTTTTGAGCTTTCTTGCGGGATATTATTGGCACTCACAGTCCAGTGTTGTCAACTCAGTATCAGTATGTTATGTTATATATATGTCAATTGTAAATTATTATCATTAGCTTAATTCATGAGCATAAATTAGAATTCCTGTATAGTATCAGTATGTTATATAATATGTAAATAAGATCGTAGCATGTAGTAACTTCGCCTTAGCCAGTCCCTAGCCCGGATGAGAAAGATGGAGGGTACATGACTGTGTGTTCATACCTAAAATGTTATAATTTTGTTAAGACTTCAAGATTATGTATCAAATCGAACCAAATAAGACAATGATGTGAAGGAGAAGTATTTATGACGAAACATTTATCTTTAAAAACAACATATGTAAATTCCCTTCACGTAATTTTCATTTAACCAACAAATATCCACTATTATAATTATATCCATTAATCGCATAAATCAATCAGTGTCATTAGACCTACTTAAATTAAATATGAAGAAGTAATAATTAACCTTACACTATTCAATATTCAAGAGCCTGACACCGGGGGAAGTTTGGCAACGTCCCTACTCGGTCAGTTGGAGTGGCTTCTATATGACGTAGTGGGAGGGGAGCACGGTGGAATGGTGTGAGAACTGACGTGTACTTTTCGAAGAATGATGCCAGCGCTACAGGGGCACAGATCCGTTGGTCCGACTATAGTTACATATATACTTTTCCTTTTTTTTCCAACAAAAAATGCATCGAAGTTCGTGAAATATAAAAATGTATCTCAAATTTTTAAAAAATCAAAGCATGTTTTATTCTTGTAACCATTCAAGATATCAAATCTTCATTTTGGTTTAATGATATTCTTGTATCTTTAATCAAGAAATGAAATAATTTATATTTATTTTTTATTTCATTACTTTATATTTATTTGTCCACCGCTGTGGTCTCAAGGTAGCGTGCTGCCTTGTCATGCAGTGGGCCCGGTTTCGATCCCTGGTCGGGGCAGTTTTTCTGGGTGAGGTTTTTATCGGGGTTTTTCCTCACCTGTAAAACAAATGTCAGGAAAAGTTTAAGGCCCAATCGGTCCCCGAAATCATATAGCCATCATCATCATCCTTATCATTATCATCATCGTCATCCTTCACCGGTGTGGAAAGCAACGGGAAGCTACCACACCTACAATTCCCTAGTAAAGCTGCAAGCATAGCATGAAAATGCTATGATTGCAGTGAAAATCCTGCCCTCGGGCAGAATTACTATGGATGGATATTTATTTTTATTTTATTCATTCATTTAATTCATTTTCATTTATTTTTATTTTTTTTTTGTCTAATGCCACCAGGTTGTCTCTTATGACATTTCTGGCTTTCTCCTCTGGCTTTGGCAGAATTGAAATTCATTTCTTAGGTTAGGGCACCTTGAAGGTGGAATTACGTTACCCCCGATATGATAGGTGATAAATGATAAACACCAGGAGAGTCCTTAACCTAAATTCGAGACCATGGACAACCACAGGAATAATTCCCTTTAAGAAAAAATTCCTGTGGTTTGACCGGGAATCAAACCTGGGACCTCATGAACTGTAGTCAGAAATGCTGACCATTAGCCCATGTGGCTGGTGATTATTTCATATTTTTATCTTATTTATTTCTAAGCTTTGTACTGTTGAATGCTCTGTATTTTCATTTTGTATTCCTAGCATTGAATCTCCTTTCCATATTCACATATTTTTTCATTTGTAAAAATTGAATGTTTTTTTCCATTCTAGAATGTGTTTTTAGTTTCTATCTATAGCATTGAATGCTCTATCCATTTTGGAATTTATTTTCCATTTTGATCTTTAGCTTAGAATGTCCTATGTCCTACCCATTGAATGTCCTATCCATTTTGGAATGTATTTTTAATTTATATCCCTAATATTGAATGTCCTATTCTTTTTGGAATACGTTTTTCCATTTTCGTCCTTAACATTGAATATCCTACACATCCTGTACTTCCCCAATAATTGTTATTACAATTTTTCTGAATTACATTAGAATGAATATAATTTCAGGGTGACCTGAGACGAATGTGGAGTGAACCATTCATTATTCATCCTCCATCCAAACACTTGGAAGTCTGACATGACTACGTGAGTTATTAATGTTGAATAAAACTAAGGAGCAGAGTGCTGGTGTAAGGACTGCATTTTGTGTTAGTATGGGAAGTTATTCATCAGCAGCTGCAAATCGTTCACAATGATCATAAATTCATTCGTTCATGTATTCACATGCTCGTGTTACAGTTGAACCCACTGTACACGATTCCAGTCGAATTGATGCGACTTGGAGAGCCTTGCCATGTTCTGGTATCACACTAATACTTTCAGCTAGATTACATCACCTTGGGGAGAAATTTATTGCGTATTTTCAGTTATTTTGTACAGCATGTTTTGCTGAAAAAAGATTGTAATGTTTAAAGATGATGGATGCATCATAGAAAAAGTCCTATGAACGTAAGACCTAAAATTATTGCAGGGAAATTTTTTTATGCACTCTGGTGTTTGTATGTGCTCAATATGCAGAGATGAACTTGCATAAGTCCAAGCATTCACATTTACTTGGGTGAAAATAATAAAAAAAAAAGGGCTGGAGGGCTAAATGATGTAAACACTATGTAGTTCCAAGTTTTTTTTTTTTGTTCAGTCAAAATGTGTTTAGTTCCTCGAAGTTATTATTCAGTGTTCTTATTGCTTTATTTGTGTATGTGGCAATAACAGATGCACTACATTTTTTACGTGAATAAACGAGGATCTTATTATATTTGAAGAGAAAAATTATATGCTCAGACTGGGGTTTGAACCCAGGACCTTTGGCTTTCTAGGCCCAAAGGTTCTGGGTTCAAACCCCATTCTGAGCTCATAATTTTTATCTTCAAATATAATTTATCCTTCAGTGAAAAGTGTTAAATTAATAATAAAAACATCATAAAAATATATGCTCAGGATGGGGTTTGAATCCAGGTCATTTGGCTCTCTATACCAATGCTCTACCAATTGAGCTACCTGAGAACTCCAATGTAAATGCAAATTTTTCTCTTTTTGAACTCAGGACTTTTGGCTTTCTATGCCAATGCTCTACCAATTGAGCTACCTGAGCACACCAATCTAAATGCAAATTTTTCTCTAAATTGAGCTATCGAGCACTCCAATGTAAATGCAAATTTTTCTTGTTAGAACCCAGGACCTTTGGCTTTCTATACCAATGCTCTACCAATCGAACTACCTGAGCACTCCAATCTAAATGCAAATTTTTCTCTAAACTGAGCTACCTGAACACTCCAATGAGCAGTTTTTCTCAGAGAAATATTTGTTTTTAGATTGGTGTGCTCAGGTAGCTCAGTTGGTAGAGCATTGGCATAGAAAGCCAAAAGGTCCTGGGTTCAAAGCCCAGTCTGAGCGTATATTTTTCTAATAAGAATTAAATGAATTGTGAATTCTTCTTACCTCATACTTCTATGTTTTTTTAAACACGGCACTGCACTGCAGTATCAGCGACTGCTGTTTTCACCACTGAGGATGGTGACAATGGTCACTGATACTGCAGTGCTGTGTTTAAAAAAACATAGAAGTATGAGGTAAGAAGAATTCACTATTCATTTAATTCTTATTAATAAAACATCATAATGTTAAAAATTCCCAAATTTAGTATATAAAAGTATATTTTTCTATTCAAATATAATTTATCCTTCAGTGTGAAGTATTAAATTATTAATAAATACATTGAGGATCTTATTTTTCAAAATGTCTAGTTTCCATTTTCATAAATTTGTTAGAAGTAATTTAATTTCAGTCAGATGCCAGTTTACAATGAATAGAACATCTCTTTAAATTCTGACCTGTTGTGATGTATAAAATCTAATTCATTTTATAATTGAGTTGGATAAAATGTTTTTACATCACAAAATCCAACTGAGTTGGAATTTGACTAGACGAAGACAAATTGCCTTTTGAACTGGTATTGTGAAAACACAGAACTTTATGAGGTGAGATGTAAAAACATTTTTTCCAACTCAACTATAAATTGAAAATTACCCGTTAGTGTTACTTCCCACTGTAATTTTGATTAAATTCTGATTCATTGAATGATTGTTAAATAAAATCACATAATAAAATAAGATTTAAATTAAAATGTTTCATACCTCACCTCATATCCAGTCTTCTAATTATACTGCAGTTTCGAAGCTTAGGCAGCTTCATCTTCAGTAATTTCTTGTCGACTGATGTCATGTCGATCAGGAGAACTGCTTCCCTGTTGATCAACATAACATCAATCGACTAGACATGACTGAAGATGAAGCTGCCCAGGCTTCGAAACCAATTAGAAGACTGGGATATGAGGTGAGGTATAAAAAATTTTAATTCAAATCTTAAACTGAACCTCATAGTGATTTTATCTTATAAAAGTTCAAAATCTCATAATGTTACTTCCTAAAAATATCAATGAAGTAATCTAAAGTTCACTGTTATGTAACTTCCTCCATTCACCTGTCTGTTCATCTCTCTTTGGTCCAAAAATGTTCCTAAGAATTTTATTCTCAAATACTCGTTATCTCATTTCCTCCCTTAAAGTAAGAGTCCAAGTTTCGCACCCATATAATATAACTGATAGAATAATTTTGAGGAAGTGGCTGAATTCAAATACCTAGAAACAATAATCACAAACAGGAATGAGATGCACAAGGAAATTAAACATAGGCTCAATTCTGAAAATGCATGTTATTATGCATTACAGAGACTCTTGACGTCCCAATTCCTTTCAAAAAACGTTAAACTGAAAATATATAAAACTATTATCCTACCAGTAATATTATATGGATGCGAAACATGGACTCTTACTTTAAGGCAGGAAAGGAGATTTACAAGTATTTGAGAATAAAGTACTTAGGAAAATTTTTGGACCAAAGAGAGATGAACAAACAGGTGAATGGAGAAGACTACAAAACAATGAACTGCGTGGTCTTTATAGGAAGCCAGATATAATAAGAACAGTTAAGTATCGTAGACTGCAATGAGCAGGACATGTTGCACGTATGGGGAATGAAAGACTTGCATGGAAGCTTCTTGTAGGAAAGCCAGAGGGAAAACGTCCAATTGGTAGACCAAGAATGAGGTGGGAGAATAACATTAACTATGATTTGAGGGAAGTGGATTATACAGGGGATGATTGTAAAGCATTGGCTCAGGATAGGGATGTATGGAGAGCTTATGTCCGCGCGGCCATGAACCTACGGGTTTGATAGTGCCAGTGAGTTAGTAATCTAAAGTTGCTTTTTTTTGTAAAAGGAGTCAGTTCAATTACAATAGACAATTTTAATGCAATTTGTAGTTGTTCAAAGGATGTTCTGAAGCCAAATGTATATAGAATAATCTAAGAAGAACGGAGAGACACAAAAGATCAGTTTTGGTATAAAATGGACTAAAGAATTTTTTTAAATTAGTTCAAGTGTTTCTACAGAACATGTACATAAAAGAAATTATGGCCTGTAACAAGACGGAAATATTGTGAATGATTTCCAGATCATCATCTACCTAATCCCGTTACAATAAGCCTTTAAAAAAATAATAGAAACTGATTCAGTTTTATTTTTGGAAGTAATATTTTGAGATTCTTTTAATTATTTTGTTTTGAGTCTGTTTATTTTACCTCAATATTAACGTTGAATTGTTCTTGAACATGTTATGATTGGATCCCAGTCTGGGCAAGACGCTGAAGGTGATTGGGATCCAATCAAAACATGTTCAAGAACAATTCAACATTAATATTGAGGTAAGATAAATAGACTCAAAATAAAATAAGGTTCAGTTGATGTTTTTAATATTAATTTCATACATCTCAATGATGGATAAATCATATTTGAAGAGAAAAATTATTCGCTCAGACCGGGACTTGAACCTGGGACCCTTGGTTCTCTAGACCAAGTGCTCTACCATCTGAGCTACCAGAGCAAGTACCGATCTAAACGCAAATTTTTCTCTATATACTTTGTAATTCCCGCCCACCAAATGCTATGAAGCATTTGCAAAGATAGAAGCAAAGGCTTCATACCATTTGGTGGGCGGGAATTACAAATTATATAGAGAAAAATTTGCGTTTAGATCGGTACTTGCTCAGGTAGCTCAGATGGTAGAGCACTTGGACTAGAGAACCAAGGGTCCCGGGTTCAAGTCCCGGTCTGAGCGTATAATTTTTCTCTTCAAATATAAGGTTCAGTTATTAATAAAAAAAGAAGAAAAAAAAGATATCAACATGTTAGAGAAGAAAAGCTACGTGAGATGGGTACTAGATTAGAACATAAAATACTCTGTATACTTTTGTCTGGCCTAGAGTGAAATCAAGGGATGAGATGAAGCCCCTATTATTGAAGGTCTGCGATATAAAAGGATGCTAAACTGACCAAGCCTTTCATGTCATCACAGGGTCAGATCAAATTGGATCACATGAGTATGGAAAAGTGGTGGAATTAAATTTTTGGGAGAGAAAAACTGGAGAATCAACATGTCCGAATAAAAAGGCCTTCTTCATCCTAGTAATACCTTACTTTTATTTTAGAAAGAAAAATGACGTTTGAACCGGGAGTCGAACCCTGGACATCTGACTCTGTACGTCAGTGCGGTAACTGTTACGCCATTCGAACTTCCGATAGGAATGTCAAATTTCTTTCCACTTACATAATTAATTCTACTTTCATCCGAAGGCCGATAGTCATCGCTATCAACAACGCCATCTGATGACTTCTTTTCGAAGTATTTTTTATTGAGAATTTAAAACATTAATCTTTAAGTGATTAAAGCTACTATTTTTATGTTATATTTTAAATTAACGTGTTCCAGAATTGGATATAGTTTTATTTTAGAAAGAAAATTAATGATGTTTTTATTATTGATTTAACATTTCTCACTGAAAGATAAATTATATTTGCAGAGAAAAATTTTCGCCTAGACCGAGACTCGAACCCGGGACCCTTGGCTTTCCGGGCCAAGTGCTCTACCAACTGAGCTACCGAGGCGAGTTACGATCTAGATGCAATTTTTCTTATATACGTTGTAATGGTAGAGCACTTAGCCCGGAAAGCCAAGGGTCCCGGGTTCGAGTCTCGGTCTAGGCGAAAATTTTTCTCTTCAAATATAATTTATCTTTCAGTGAGAAATGTTAAATCAATAATAAAAACATCATTAGAAGCTTTACTAGCTTTATAAAGTAATGTTAAATTCCCAATAAATGTCTTCTTAACTAAGAAGCCGCCATTTGCAAAGATAGAAGCAATGGTTTCAAAAGCATTTGGCGATAGGGAATTACAACGTATATAAGAAAAATTGCGTTTATATCGTAACTCGCCTCGGTAGCTCAGTTGGTAGAGCACTTGGCCCGGAAAGCCAAGGGTCCCGGGTTCGAGTCTCGGTCTAGGCGAAAATTTTCCTCTTCAAAAAGAAAATTAATGTTTAAATTCTCAATAAAAAATACTTTGAAAAGAAGTCGTCAGATGGCATTGTTGATAGTGATGGCTATCGGCCTTTGGATGCAAGGAGAATTAATTGTATAAATAGAAAGAAATTTGATGTTCCTATCGGAAGTTCAAATGGCGTAACAGTTACCACACTGACGTATAGAGTCAGAGGTCCGGGGTTCGACTCCTGGTTTGAATGTAATTTTTCTTTCTAAAATAAAACTGTATCCAATTCCGGAACATTTTAATTAAAAATATAACATTAAAATACCTTACTTGCTTACTAAATATCTTATTGGGTCGGTATATTGACCGCATACCATTCATGACATCTGTAGGGAAATAAGCATAACTACATGTAGACAGTCGTTAAAACAGCTAAGATGGGAATGATGTTTCCCGATACTGCAGTTCTGTGTTAAAAAACATAGATGTATGTGGTAGAATAATTCATGATTCATTTGATTCTTATTAAGCATAACTAAATTAACTCCTAATAAAGGAGAGGCTAAGGCCGAACATTAAGCCATTGTAGCTGTAGATATTTTGACAGGAGTAAGGTATATACTGGTACTAGATTTCATCTTGTTGGTCCTGGTACACTAGCTTCTATTAAGCTTACCTCTGGTTATATTTGAAAAGAAAAATTTTCACCTAGACCAAGACTCGAACCTGGGACCCTTGGCATTCCGGGCCAAGTGCTCTACCAACTGAGCTACCAAGGCGAGTTGCGATCTAGACACAAATTTTTCTCTTATATACGTTGTAATTACCTCTGGTTACTAAGTTCATAGCTTCAATCTAGCCGAGGTCGTGAATTTCTTTTTCCCAAGTTTTTTTTTTTTACAATGCCATCACGTCATTTCGACATTCTGGTATTACCTCCTGGCATGTCTTATTGTAACCCACTTCTGAGATTGGGGTGCTTGGAAGGCGAAGTTACGCTGCCCCGATATATGATAGGTGATGATGATGGTAATGATGTGCCAGGAGAGGCCTTAATCCTAAACTCATTGAATTTGTTAATGATGACCAGATGATGTTCGGGGACCGTTTGGGCATGAAGCTTCCTGACATTTGTCTTACAGGTGAGGAAAAACCCCAAAAAAAAACATCACCCAGGTAATTTGTCCCGACCAGGGATCGAACCTGGGTCCGCGCATGACAAGGCAGCACACTACCTCGAGACCACAGCGATATAGCTTCAATTAAAGGAGAAAATAAAGCTGAGTATCCTGGGCTATGGATTTACAGCACAAAAAACCTCAAGACTTAAAAAAAAGGCCTTTGAGTAAAATTTGTTGGTTTTTCCAAGATTTGAATTGTGATGCTAAAGATCCGAGATATTAAAGAGCATGTTAATTAAAGTACTACATACATATGGAGTTCATGGAACAAACAAACAAGCAAAAAAAATATGTTTTAAAAATATTTAATATTAGGGGATAGTGCAATATACCTTCAAAGGGAATCATCACACATGTCATAGCTGCCAACAGCAGATCAATAGCCAAAGATAGAAGCAAGGAAAGTTAAACTTAATAAATAATGTAATCATACTTAGTAAGAAAACTCGGGAGATAAAAAATAGCTTACTACTATAATATTATAATGATGAAGAAGAAAATGCATCAACTTATAGAAATACAAGAGGAAGATTATGAGAGATGGTTGTGTATCTTAATGTCTGGACATGATTGTCTCCACCAAGGACAAATGTCTGCTGTGTTGTGAACCAAACAGTTTCATGAATAAAGAATGCTTATTGATTTGCAACAACTTTGTCACACAAAATACAGCTCTATGATATAGTTGTTCCAGGAAACTGGAATGAAAATGATATGTCAAATCCTGGCATTAAAATCTCCAAAGCTATTATCCAAACTATCATTCCAGCATCAGAAATTTCAAACACTGCTGAAATTTCTTCAAAATCTGAAGATGTGGATTGGCTTTCAGTGGATATAATCTAGTTTTTGATACTTTTATTTTCCAATCCTGGATAGAATCTAATTCAAGAAAGAAAAATTAATGTTTGAACAAATTTGAATGGTGTAATGGACAGCACGCTAGTACATAGAACTAGGGTTTAAAATCCTGGTTCAAACATTAATTTTTCTTTCTTAAATTAGATATTATCTACTATTGAAATATTCAGCAATGAAATATGCCATTCTATAACAACAGTGATTTCATTGCATGGAAATTCTGAACGTTTCTAGGGTGAAACTTACCTACAGAATCCAGATTTGAACTCAGAAAAATCCCATAACATCACATTTCCTCTGAAATTATAGTTTACGAGTCTCCATTTTATTCAATTTTCTGAAAAACCTTGTTTCACAATACCTGCAAATTTATGTTTATGTTTAAGTCTAATTTTGTTACCTACAGAATCCAGATTTGAACTCAGAAAAATCCTAGCACATCACATTTGCTCAGAAATTATAGTTTACGAGTTTCCATTATGTGTAATTTTCTGAAAAATCTTGTTTCACAATACCTGCAAATTTTCATTTGCGAGTGGGACAGTCGGGCAAAAGCACAACATTGGATTGAGAAGTAATGGCCCCAAAGACAATGGAATGTTAGTTCAAAAAACATTAAGAAGAAGAGTCTTATTGAGGCCTTGGACAAGGAAGGGCATTACTTTTAGTGAAAAGTTCGCAGGTTTAAGAACTGCAAAAGTGAAAGAAGGTATATTTACAGGGCTGGATATCAGGAAACTGCTTCGTGATGATAATTTTGGAAGTAAACTGAATTCGAAAAAAGTTGTTAGCATGGCAATCATTTCCGAGACATTGTTACAAAGTTTCTAGGTTATATAAAGGACCCAGATTACAAAAAACGTGGTACACAAAATGTTGAATGCATTCAAGGAACTTGGATGTAACATGAGTCTCAAGGTCCACATGCTACATTCTCACTTGGACTATTGGACTACTTTTCTGAGAATCTTGGGGATTACAGTGAAGAACATGGGGAGAGATTCCACGAAGATCTCAAGGAATTAGAAACAAGATACCAAGGCAGGTGGAGCACCAGATGGGATCGGAAAAGGAACACCGATATCTTAAAAGAATTGAAGACTACGCCAATTTTGGAATATATTAACCCTCTGCATGCCACTGGTAAAATCTCGTGTGTCGGAGATTTAAATTGCACCTGCTGATGTGATCGGCTTTGCAAGTAGTTTAAGTATATTGTCTGGCAGGTAATGGACAGAAGCACCGGAGCCGATCTAATCGGCTCATGACACCTAAAGGGTTAAACAGTACTAACTAAATTGGAAACACCATCTTGAAAGAATGAGTTCAAATCGGATCCCCAAAGCTGTTTATAATTATATACCAAGAGGACGAAGATCTCTGGGCCGTCCTATGAAACGCTGGAGGGAAAATTTTCTATAGGATCGTACCATTATATTTTGTTTGTTTTGAATGTCTAAAAATAGACAATATAACTTACGGTGACTTAAAATCCGGTTTCTGGGGAAATGCATTGAGCATTTAAACCTGAAGCAAATGGGTTAATAAAATGAAAGTAAGTAATAAAGTTAAAATGAGTCGTACATTATCTTACCTCGTACACTCCATGTTCTTCATAGCACAGAACCACGGTTATCAGGAACAGTCTTTCCTATCTTCAGCCATCTTATCTACTCATTTTAACTTTATTAATTTGAAAATCTTGTAATGTTAATTCCCATCATAAATTTTATGAAAATAAGTATTTTATATAATTAATTGAATTTATAGTGTGACAGAGTTTTGGTGGAACGGACTTAAGTGTTTTTGTAGCTTGTAAATCAGAAACATTTGCGAGTCAGATTTGACAATTTTTAAATTATTACATGTCATGTCTAACAATATAATTTTAACAATATTTCAGTGATGGTCGACCATGATTAGTTCAAACTGACATGAGCTATGTATTAGATTGGTTGATATTCAATTTAAATTAAAAATCTCTATACCTCACCTCATATCCAGTCTTCTAATTATACCGGTTTCAAAGCTTAGGTAGCTTCATCTTCGGTAATTTCTTGTCGACTGATGTTATGTCGATCAGGAGAACTGCTTCTTCCTCTCTCTTTTGGTGGACCGATGAACCTCCAGATCAAATCGGAATCCCCAGGAATTTCGAAATTTATAAGTTTTTCTTTCTCGTTTTTTTTAATGTGGATTTTTTTCAAACCTTCAGTTTGTTTTGTTCAAGCATGAGCAGCTACTGCTGACTTTTCCACTTTGCTATTTTTGACATTTCTAAGATGTTCTTTGTTCTTTCACCCTTGTTTTCAAATTTCTTTTTGTTTTTCCTATATAAAATTTTGTCACAATCCCTGCATTTGATGTGAGTCAGCAGTAGCTGCTCATGCTTGGTCTGAAAAACATCTAATTGATACAAAAGCTAGTTTAATTAAACAAATAGAAAAACAAAATGTACTCATGGTTTGGGAAAAAATCCACAAAAAAAACAAGAAAGAAAAACTTACGAATTTTGAGATTCCCGAAGATTTTGATTTGATCTGGAGATTCAACGATCCACCAACAGAGGGAGGAAGAAGCATTTCTCCTGATCAACATAACATCAGTCAACAAGAAATTACTGAAGATGAAGCTGCTTAAGCTTTGAAACCGGTATAATTATAAGACTGGATTTGAGGTGAGGTATTATGCTTTTTAATTTAAATCTTAAATTAAACCTCATAGTGATATTTCCTATAAAAAGTTTGAGGTGGGTTTGTACAAGACCAGCTTTTTACTTACGCGACTTATGCAATTTTTTATGTAATTTAAAGTATTATGAAGTGTTAATGATACCATTTAGCTGCTGGATTTTACCATCGTCAAAATATTGAAACGTATCATGAAATGAAGTAGAGGAAATATGATTTTACGTTGTAACCATCAGACATGTTGAATATTTCATAGTATAACTGATATGAAGTCATTTATTTTACATATCAAATCACATTTAAAATGCAAGGAAACTAAAAGCTAACAAAACCTAAATCATTTACTGTAACTAAATCAGTTACTGTAACCTAAGTGAATACCAGGGAACATCCTTTTTATTATTTTACGCGGTTAAATTAGTAAAAGACAAATTCGGACCTTATTTGTTGAAGCCACAGATATGATTAAATGTACACAATGTGGTTTACACATTGTGCTCATTTGTAGTTTATCGCTGGTCATCGGTGGTGTATCGCTAGTAAAAAAAAGTATGTTATTTGGTGGCAGAGATAACCCACTTTCGGTGGTTTATCGCTGGTTAGAAGTAAGAACTGTTGTAACCTGTGTGGTCATGACAGGAAATAGTCCCACTTTATTTTCATATTTACGAGGAAATAAAGAAATGATAATTACTTTCCCGCAGTAAAATACGTTAAATATAATATTTAATTAATATTTATTGCAATTAGGTACTGTTAAATGGGTCCTCATCTAGAGGATATGTGGATGGCAACCACAAGGTGCCCAAGCTGAGCAAAACATTTCTTCCACTTACTTGTGTTTTGCACTCTTTTAACTTTACTATCTAACCTCCCTTGGTTAACTCTTGTTTTTTCGACCCCGACACTATTAGGGCATCCGAGGGCTAGGGAGTCTTTCCTTTCTTCCATTTCTTCTTTCCTTTATTTTCTTTTCTTCTCCAGAAAAGTCTGACCAGAGGCTATAAGGTGGCAGCCCCATCACTGGTCTTGCCTTCCTTTGGCCAGCAACCAATCGAAGAGACTATTATTATGCTTTCAAATCTTATATGAGAATTTTCCAGAAGGATCAAACTATTTACGCTGGAAGGAAAATTTTCTATAGGATCGTAACAGGCCTTGGCCTAATACTTGGAAGGAAGAAGAAGAAGAAATTGCATAAATAAAAAGGCACTCTTCTTTATTTAACTTTCACAGGGAAAGAACACTATGAGGTTTAATTTAATTATCACTCTTCTCCCACCTGATATTCAATGCCTAAACATATGAACAAAATAGCTGGTGAAATTTGAATCCTTATGAATAATTTATCCATGAATGATATTTTTATATTCTAGTCTAGGTTGTAAGTTGTGTGTGATATCAGGACATGGTAAATTCTCGATGATGTGTCATCTTACCAATCTTGATGTGTGTAGTAGATGACAGATAGTGACACCGGTGTGAACACTGACATGCCTCCGACGATAAAGGCATAAGTGACAAAATGAACATAGAAAGTGTACATGTGACATTGTATGTATATGGAATTCGATTATTTTATTATTTATTTGTTGACAGATCGTAAAACCGTTTGTATAGACTATTTTTTCTAGTATTCTCTACATTGGTTTACCAATTGTGTGAGTTTTTTTAAAAAAAAACCCTAGTCACACAACCTGCAATATGGAGGCTTCAATTTTTTATACTACTATTGTGGTGAAAATTTATTTTCTTTTTATTACATCTTTTCTTTTTTTAATTAAGTGTCTTTTGTAGATATTTGTCTGTTAATTGGTATTACATGTTTCTATAAAGCTCTTAGCTCACAAGCAAATCTTTATATGAGATTGTTAACAATAAATAGAGAATTAGTTAAAAAAAATTTGGAATTAACTGCAGGTTTTCTGTGGACTGGGAGCTACTCAATTTTTAGAGCAAAAAATGTTAAAAATGAACTCCACATACCGAAAATTCAATAAATGTTTTTATAATATTGAATTTTGATAATTATTGCCATTTCTGGAAAATACCTGAGAATAGCAAAATATGAAATCTAAAAAAATTAAAATAAAATTCTTTACACCTCACCTCATATCCTGTCTTCTTTTTAGACCGGTTTCGTAACCTAAATGGGTACATCTTCAGTAATCAAATGGTAAAGAGAAAAATGTTTATGCCTGAACTGGGAATCGAACCCCGAACCTTCAGCTTTTCCGTGCTGAGCATCAGCACAGAAAGCTCAAGGTTCGGGGTTCGATTGCTGGTTCAGGCATAAATTTTTTTCTTTACCATTTGATTACAATAATTTATTGTGTACTTTAAATATACTTATTTCAATCATAGTAACAGCTTTAGCTTCCTAATATTAATTTAACATCTTCAGTAGTTTTACAATCGATGTTCTGTCATCCAGGATCACTGCTTCTTACTCCATCTGTTGGTGGACCGATGAACTTCCCAATAAAATCAACTTACCCGGTAATTTCAAAATTCATTAATTTTTCTTTCTTAGTTTTCTGAATGTGGATTTTTTTCCAAACAGTGAGCTACTTAGGTTTTTCCTATCTATTTTATTAAACTAGCCTTTCTTAATAAAAGAAATAGAAAATCTAAGGATGTGGATTTTTTCCCAAACAGTGAGCTATTTTACTTATTTTAGGAATTCTCACTATGAGGTATATTCATTAAGGTAGAATTTTTTATTACTTACCTCATATTGTTGTTCTTATTTGACTATAAATTAGTTTTGGAACATAGTTTCTGTCCCATCCTCAGTATCGTCACGACCGTTGTTCTGTTGTCTTGAAGAGCCGTCCTTCGCTCCTTCCATTGGCAGACTGAAAAACCTCGAAACCAAGTCATTCTCCCCGGGAATTTCAAAGTTCATCAATTTTTTCCTTTCAAAAGAGCGAAAAGAAGAAATTGACAACTTTGAAATTCCCGGTGAGAATGACCTGGTTTTGAGTTTATCAGTCTGCCAATGGAAGGAACAAAGGACGGCTCTTCAAGACGACAGAACAACGGTCGTGACGCTACTGAGGATGGAACAGAAACTATGTTCCGAAACTAGTTTATAGTCAAATAAGAAGAACAATATGAGGTGAGTGATAAAAAATTCTACCTAAGTGAGCTATTTTATTTAGTTTTTTCTATTTGCTTTATTAAACTAGTCTTTCTTTCATTAAGTTATGTATATAGGAATTAACACTATGAGGTTTTTTAGTATTATTTATTTTTTTATTATTTCACTCACCTCATACTTCATAACTTCTTGCAGACCTAGATTTCATCACAACATTTGTGACATTCTCAATGCTGTGTCATGTTCACAACTGACGTCCAACGGCCTTCTATCCTGCAGACTGACCTCCGTGCCATCTGATGGCTGACCGATGAATTTCCTAATCAGTCCTCTCTCCTTATAACCGGGTATTTCAAAATTCATAGTTGTATTTTCATCCTTGCATATGTAAATTTTTTCCCAAATTGTGAGTTCCTTCGGTTTTTCCAATTGTTTAAGTAATTTTGTTTTGGTTTAAAAAATTATTTAAGCAATTGGAAAAACCGAAGGAACTCACAATTTGGGAAAAAATGTACATATGCAAGAATGAAAATACAACTATGAATTTTGAAATACCCGGTTATAAGGAGAGAGGACTGATTAGGAAATTCGTCGGTCAGCCATCAGATGGCGCGGAGGTCAGTCTGCAGGATAGAAGGCCGTTGGACGTCAGTTGTGAACGTGACACAGCATTGAGAATGTCACAAATGTTGTAATGAAACCTAGGTCTGCAAGAAGTTATGAAGTATGAGGTGAGTGAAATAATAAAAAATAAACAATACTTTCTTTCATTCCTCAATTTTTGTTTTTTGTACTTAATTTTCTCCTTGAAACCATTTTCTTTTGCCACTTCAATTATGTTTTTTTATGTGGTTTTTTAAAGTTTATTTGTGAATTAACTTTTTTTAAATTTGATTGTTAGTTGAGGAACCATAACACCCATAGCTTACTGTGCAAATGTCAAGGATCTGTAAAGTTGGAAGAGCTCATTGATGTAATGAGGGAACTGATACTTTTATTTAATATCTGTAGGAAATAACACTATGAGGTTTCTTTTAATTATTATGAATTAATTATTTTGACTCACCTCATATTTTTTTTATATTCTGCAGACTAAAGTTTTGTTGCATCTATGCGACATTGTCAATGCATTCTAACTTTACTCATCTCATATTTTTTAAATATTTTGCAGACTATACTTTCGTCGATTCTATGCGACATTCTAATGTTAGAATGCATCGACAATGTCACATAGATGTGATGAAAAAATAGTCTGCAAATATCAGTAAAACTAAATATATGGTCACATGTAGAAATTCAGTATATAATGGAAATGGACAGCTAATGACAAATGAGGGACATTTTGAGGAAGTGGCTGAATTCAAATACCTAGGAACAATAATCACAAATAGGAATGAGATGCACAAAGAAATTAAACATAGGCTCAATTCTGGAAATGCATGCTATTATGCATTGCAGAGACTTTTGATGTCCCAACTCCTTTCAAAAAAACGTTAAACTGAAAATATATAAAACTATTATTCTACCAGTTATATTATATGGGTGTGAAACATGGACTCTTACTTTAAGGGAGGAAAGGAGATTACGAGTATTTGAGAATAAAGTTCTTAGGAAAATTTTTGGAGCAAAGAGAGATGAACAGACAGGTGAATGGAGAAGACTACATAACAATGAACTACATGGTCTTTATAGGAAGTCAGATATAATAAGAACAGTTAAGTCTCGTAGACTGCGATGGGCAGGACATGTTGCACGTATGGGGAATGAAAGACGTGCATGGAAACTTCTTGCAGGAAAGCCAGAAGGAAAACGTCCAGTTGGTAGACCAAGAATGAGGTGGGAGAACAACATTAACTATGATTTGAGGGAAGTAGATTATACAGGGAATGATTGAAAAGCATTAGCTCAGGATAGGGATGTATGGAGAGCTTATGTCCGCGCGGCCATGAACCTATGGGTTCGATAGTGCCAGTGAGTAAGTAAGTATATCAAAAAAATAATGAGGTGAATCGAAATAACCAACTCATAATAATTAACTGATACTTTAAGGTAGAATTTTTTATCATTCACCTCATATTGTTCTTCTTATTTGACTATAAACTAGTTTCGGAACATAGGTTCTGTTCCTTCCTCAGTATCGTCATGACCGTTGTTCTGTCGTCTTGAAGAGCTGTCCTTCACTCCTTCCATTGGCTGACTGGAAAAGCTCGAAATCAGATCATTCTCACCGGGAATTTCTAAGTTCATCAATTTCTTCTTTTCACTCTTTTGAATTTTGAATTCACTTTTTCTTCTGATTGACATAACATCAGTCGTCAAGATGTTACTGAAGATGGGACCACAATGGTCTTGAAATCGCAATCTGCTTAGAAGATTAATTATGAGGAGAGGTATGAAATATTTTATTTTATCTTAAAATTAAACCTCATAGTGATTATTACTATAAAAGTTCAACATTTTCTTCAACTCATTCATAATTTTTTTTTCTTTTAAAAAAATATCCAGTACTGGAATATATTAAACTAAATATAATATTATAATGAGTAGAAATCCGTGAAATTCAGGAGTCGCAATAATGCGAAATGCTCTAAATTTGTCATTTTCTTGTACTTCACTTCCCATAACCTCAAAAAAGCCTTTATGAATTGCAAAATCCTACGATAATGTGAAATAACTCCAAAATTTAACATTTTCAGCGAATTCCAGAGATTTTTTTGTTCTACTCGCAAAATTTTCATAATGCATGTTTAAACACTGTTTTCGGATTCCATCTTCTTTTTAACTGCCATATCTGATGGTGCAATATCTGCTTCCTTCATGCACTCTTGCAAAAGGGAAATGGTTGCAACACAGTTCACAACATAGAGGTAATATTTTCTGTCCTTCTCATGATCAAATATGGTCTCTCCATAGATTTTAAGTTCTATGGCAATATGAATTCCAAGACATACAAATTATATTAAGGTATAAGATAAGTTTTTTCCCCCTAAATTTTTGCAGGCACAATTATCTATTTTATATCAATCATTATTAAGTAAAGGTATGTTAAAATCTGAAAAAAAAAAACATTTATTTAAGTATAAACAGTAACCTGACAATAATGCCAAGCACTGCCAAATTTGAATAAACTAACAATGGACCAGAGTAATTATAATATATTTATTCATATTATTATTAATAATAATAATAATAATAATAGGTAATATTGCAGCCAATGGCCATGTAGAAAGAATTGTTTTCATGTCTTACAAAAATCTGTTATCGATGTTCCTATGTTTTTACACTGTAACAGGTGATATCGGTTGCAGTGCGACCCACATAGTTTGCACTTGCACTTTTCTTCTGGGTTATGGCGCTTCACTGTTGTGCATATCCTGTGGTGGAAACCATGGACCGCGACTCTTGTCACGGTGTGTTTGAGGTCGTATCTGGCTGCTGTCCATTCCCTGTAGATCATTGCATCCGTTGCGTAGAACTCAGGCCATATCTGTTCTCTCTTCTCGTTTAGTTCCCTCGGCAGTTCTTTGTAGGCATCTGTTGCCGGCACGAGAAGGTCCAGGTGGAGCTCTTCTATGAAGAAGGGTTCCTTTGTCAGTATGTATGTTAGGCGTGAAGGCGTGTATTTTGATTCGCTAAGCGCTGTCTTTAAAAAGTGTGCTTTGACTTTCTCTATTTCCTCTAGGTTTGCCTTATTTAGGTGCTTCCAATTTTGCTTCTAGTCCATAGGTCATATTATTATTCCCATTGTAATTAAAAACATCTAATTACATAAACACATTTTTTTCTATTGGATTACATAACTATAACATGTATTTTTAACAAAATGTAACAAAACAAATACTGACAGTTTGAACAACAATGGTCATGCAGAGATACTCACCATGGTTGCTTTTTCTTAAAAGGTCAATTTTGCATACAAATTAGTGACTCGGATTAAAATTTTATATAGTTTAGTGATTAAAATTGATATAAATTGTACAAGCTAAAATTTGACCTTAAACTACTGGATATATCATTCTTATTGGATTTAACATACTGAACTAGGATTAAAAAGGCTCAAATTTAAGTTTTTTTAGAATAACACCGCCAAATTCCCAATAACATCAAATCTTGAAAATTTAAAACAAATTTTCCCTAAAAAATAAAACCACTTTCACGAATCTCTATTAATGAGATATTTTAACTTACCTCATATTTCTTGATTTTTATGCAGGCCTGGTTTCGTCGCTTTTATGCGATATTGTCGATGCAGAGTTGGAATGCATTGACAATGTCACACAAAAGCGACGAAACCAGGTCTGCATAAAAATCAAGAAATATGAGGCGAGTCAAAATATCCAACTCATTAATAATTAAAATAAACCTTATAATGTTATTTCCTACATATATTAAATAAATATAATACGAGGATGGATCAAATATAAACCAGAATTTGTATCTGGAGGCTCTGCAGAGGTTGCGGTTTGGAGGGGAAGTTGGTGGGGGTGTCTGGAGTAGAGATCTTGATGTGTCGCACTCCGAAGAGCGGCCGCTTGCTTCAGTATGCCATGAGCGAGGAAGAGCTACCCACGTCTGTTGTGCAACACATTATTATTAAGTTTTTGGCGAAAGAAGGCACTAAACCTTCTGAAATTTTGAGAAGGCTCCATTCGTATTTCGGGGAAGCAACCCTTTCAAAGACGCAGGTGTATGATTAGCGCAAAAAAATTTTAGCGGGCCGGGATTCAGTGGAAAATGAGCCCCACCAAAGACGGCAACAAACAAGCATCACTGCAGACAACATTCATGCTGTACGGGACCCTATTGAGGAGGATCGGTGCGTAACAATTTCTGAAATTGCTTCACACGTTGGAATAAGCTTCGGAAGTGTTCAAGCCATCATCAGTAATGAACTCAAATTCCGAAAATTGTCTGCCAGGTGGGTTCCTCGGCTCCTCAGCCAGGAACAAAAAAATTTGACGAAAATGCATTGGACACCTCTGAAACATCCTCCTTACAGTCCAGCTTTGTCACCCTGTGACTACCATTTGTTTGGGCCACTGAAAGAAGACCTGGGAGGATGGCGGTTTGGTGACAATGCAGCGGTAGAGGAGTTCGTGTGCAACTGGCTGACTACACGTCATCCCTCATTCTTCAAGGATGGCATCAAAAAGTTGCCAACTCGATGGCAAAAATGTGTTGGAAATGCAGGAGACTATGTAGAAAAATGAGGTGGTGGTTTTGTATTTTTTTGTTAATTCAATAAAATTGTAAACAATAATTCCGGTTTATATTTGATTCACCCTCGTATAATGAAATTTTTCTCTTTAGCTGTATTAACCATTGCATACAGATGGTTTGTCTGTATATATTAATTTACATTTTATGAACAAATTTTATTGTAAAATTTAAGGTAGTCACACGTGGAATTACTCTACTCGGATATTTCATGGAACATGTTTTGATTCTGAAGTGTACTCAAGTTGGGAGTCAGAGGATAAACTTGTGCTTGTGAGCTTTGAGTATGTTATGAAAGTGTGAGTATGACAGATATTAAGATTAGAAGAGATGTTAGTTTTGTATAAAATAGCACAGTTTGAGGTGCAGGATGACAAATTCTCTTAACATTAGTTACATTGTGGTAAATTACAAATTCATGACATTTGTACGTGTCTGATTGTATGTATAATTTCTGAGAGACTGAAAACATGTCTATTTCTTTTATTTTTAACTTTTGTAGGAATTAATCACTATGAGGTTTAATTTATGGTGAAATTAAATGTTTCTTACCTCTCCTCATATCTAAGTAGATCGCGATTTCGAGATCACAACTGTCTCATCATCAGTACTTTCCTGGCGATTGATGTTATGTCGATCAGAAGAAACTCTTCTTCCCTCTGTTGGTGGACCGATGAACCTCTGGATCAGGTCAAAATTTGCGGGAATTTCAAAGTTCATAAGTTTTCCTTTGTTTTTCTGAATGTGGATCTTTTCCCAAACCGTGAGTTCCTTTTGTTTGTCTATTTGTTTAATTAGACTGCCTTTTGATTCAATTAAATGTTTTTCGGACCAAGCATGAGCAGCTACTGCTGACTTTTCCACTTCTCCATTTTTGATGTTTCTAAGATGTTCTTTCACCCTTGTTTTTCCAATATAAATTTTGTCACAATCCCTGCATTTGATCTGATAAATTCCTGATTTGTTTTCATTTTCAATTCTTTCATTTTTATTGGTTTTAATTATCCTATTAAGGCTGTATTCATTCTTTGGTGCTAATTTTATATTAAACTTTTTGAAATTTTTTTGGAATTTATAGTGTTTCAATGGATGGTAAGTGAATTTCTTGAATTTTATTTTTTCTGTTTCTTTTATAAGCGTGCTTTCATTTATTAATTTTTGTCTTTTAAATTTATTTATTTTCTTGTGTACCATATTTTCTTCATAACCGTTATCTATTGCAACATTAATTACGTGTTCTTTTTCTTTTTCATAGTTTTCTTTGCTCATAGGTGTATTTACCAATATGAGGAGAGGTAAGAAACATTTAATTTCACCAAACATGTTTATTTCTGTTCTACTCACTTTATTTACTTCATTTTTCCTTTCTTTAATATTTGAAGAATGTTTATGAAATTATCATTTATTAATTTATAATAAAAAAATTACTTAATTTTAAATGTTGCTATAAATAATATTACAGTGGCAAACTCAGTTATCCAAATATTAATCTTGCCTATAGTTCTGAGCTGTGTAGGTTCAAACCCAGCTGGTGTTGAAGGATTATTATTATTATTATTCTACAGATTGTTACAGCTGGCGTTGTTTCTCCATTCCCAATTTTCATTTCTTTCTATCTTAGCAGTCCTTCTTTTCCAATCCCTTTCCTTTCGTAACTTCATGGATATCATTAAATTAATATTGAGAAGCTAAAGCTATTGCTATAATATAAATAAATAAATTAATGAACACAAATTATTGTATTGTTTATTTTTTATTTCACTCACCTCATACTTCATAACTCCTAACATACCCAGGGTTTCGTCACATCCTTTGTGACATTCTCAATGCTGTGTCACGTTCATAGCATTGAGAATGTCACAAAGGATGTGACGAAACCCTGGGTATGCTAGGAGTTATGAAGTATGAGGTGAGTGAAATAAAAAATAAACAATATAAAAAACCTCATAGTGTTATTTCCTATTTACATAACTTAACAAATTATTGTAAATCAATGGTAAAGAGAAAAAGTTTTGCCTGAATCGGGAATCGAACCCCGAACTTTTAGCTTTCCGTGCTAATGCTCTGTCCACTGAGCTAATTCAGGCTTCATTCCCATTCAAGCAGAAATCGAACCCCGAACCTTTAGCTTTCCGTGCTAATGCTCTGTCCACTGAGCTTCTGCTTGGATGGGAATGAAGCCTGAATTAGCTCAGTGGACAGAGCATTAGCACGGAAAGCTAAAGGTTCGGGGTTCGATTCCCAGTTCAGGCAATCTTCTGCTTGGATGGGAATGAAACCTGAATTAGCTCAGTGGACAGAGCATTAGCACGGAAAGCTAAATGTTCGGGGTTTGATTCCCGGTTCAGGCAAAAATTTTTCTCTTTACCATTGATATACAATAATGCATGGATATCATTCTTCCAACTGTGTTTAGGTCATCCCAATAAATTTCTCCATGATGATATTCATTCTAGTCATGCGCTGTAGTCAAGTGGTTAAGGCAAGAAGCCATGGTGCGGAGCTATGGGACTTGCGCTGGTCCCCCACGGAGGAAGAAATTTTCTCATGGAATTTCGGACAGTATGGGACCGGTGCCCACCCAGCATCGTGAGATATTTGGGTAGTTACAATAAGTAGTGACTCCAGGTTGAGAAGACCAGCTATAACGGCTGGGAGACCCGACATCTGACAACATGTCACAATTCTGTGATTAACACATGTGGATGTGAGGCTGGTAGGCCAAGGGCCTTCTAGGACTGTCGTGCTTGGAGTTTTTTTGGAGATATTCATTCTAAAAAGAGAACTGTCAACCATGTTGTTGTTGTTTTCAAATGCTGGGCCTTGGCAATGAAGCCATCAGCGTTCTTGCTGTCCAATATTTCTCTATGGTGGATCCAACATGTAATACTTCACAGGTTTGTAGATGTTATTCATTCATTTCTTCATCTTTGTTGCATAGAGAACAATTTGGATTTGTGTAGATTCCTATCTTAATATATAAAAATTTCGTGTCACGTTGTTTGTCCGTGATGGAATCCTAAACTACTGAACCGATTTTAATTTGCACACTGTGTGCAGTTTGATCCAACTTGAGACTTAGGGTAGTTTATAACTAAATTTATAGTTACATTATTTTTTATTGCAAATTATTTGTTTTTTATTTAACAAAGAGTTATAATTATCTGTGAGTTCCATACGATTCTAACAGATGGCGGTGAAAGGTAATTGGTTTATTATTTAACCAGGTGGCTGTGCTTTTTGTTGCAACCGCGAATTTCAATTGAATTACAAATATTGATTATTTCATAATTTAAGTGTGTTCAGTGTTTATTTTATTTTCAATATTATTAATTTCATGTGCAAGTATTAGTTTTAAGTAATCTGGGTGAAAGACAGCAACTTAATTTAAATTTTTAACGTATACCTTAGCCACAGCAACGCGTGGCCGGGACTTCTAGTTTTATATAAATGTTTGGTCAAATAGTCATGTTCTGTAAGCAGTCTAAATTTTGCTACTGTCAACCATTGCATGTCTAAATCTACCTACAATTTTCTCCCAGAGAAGTGTAGTGATTATCAAGGCAGTGCCCAAAAAAAATATCTGCTGCTTTTAACTGCAATGGACAGAAATTGAAACCAGAATCCAGCAATCTCAACCCACTGTATGGAGCAGATTGACATCCTTTCTTGAATAAGAGCAGAGTGGAGTGAAGTGGGATGTAGCATAGATGGCAAATAGTGGGGGCTATCCAATCTACATCCACAGCTAAGGACAAATGAGGGAAATTTTGAGGAAGTGGCTGAATTCAAATACCTAGGAACAATAATCACAAATAGGAATGAGATGCACAAAGAAATTAAACATAGGCTCAATTCTGGAAATGCGTGCTATTATGCATTGCAGAGACTCTTGATGTCCCAACTCCTTTCAAGAAACGTTAAGCTGAAAATATATAAAACTATTATTCTACCAGTTATATTATAAGGGTGTGAAACATGGACTCTTACTTTAAGGGAGGAAAGGAGATTACGAGTATTTGAGAATAAAGTTCTTAGGAAAATTTTTGGACCAAAGAGAGATGAACAGACAGGTGAATGGAGAACACTACATAACAATGAACTACATGGTCTTTATAGGAAGCCAGATATAATAAGAACAGTTAAGTCCCATAGACTGCGATGGGCAGGACATTTGCACGTATGGGGAATGAAAGACTTGCATGGAAGCTTCTTGTAGGAAAGCCAGAGGGAAAACGCCCAGTTGGTAGACCAAGAATGAGGTGGGAGAACAACATTAACTATGATTTGAGAGAAGTAGATTATACAGGGAATGATTGGAAAGCATTAGCTCAGGATAGGGATGTATGGAGGGCTTATGTCCGCGCGGCCATGAACCTTCGGGTTCGATAGTGCCAGTGAGTAAGTAAGTAAGTGACAAATACAACATTTTTTTGGCACCAATAAATAAATTTAGTCTGGGTAATCTTCTAAGTAACAATAAAAAAGTCAAAGTTCCAGACAGTAAGAAATCTGGAATTTATCAAATAAATTGTGAAGATTGCAATAAAGTTTATATAGGAAAAACAAAAAGGAATTTGGAAATTCGGACAAAAGAACATTTCAGAAATATTAAAAATTGTGAAATTGAAAAATCTGCAATTGCTGCACATAGTTTATTAGAACATCATAAAATTGGAAGAGAAGCTAAACTTTTTAAAACAAGTAGAGAAACCTTTGGAATTGACAGTTTGGGAAAAAATATACATTCAGAAAAACAAAAATAGATCAATGAATTTTGATATCCCTAACGAAATTACATTGATTTCGAAGTTCATAAATTCAACCATAGATAGCAGCACTGAAGATGGCGACAATAGAATAGTTGACGACTGAAGAATTTCAACAGTCGGAGTTATGGCTGACGATGAACATGATTATGTTTGAAATCGCGATATCATGGAAGCATGAATCCTATGAGGTGAGTTATTTAAACAATATGTTCTCCGATGATTTTTAAGTAAGTAAGTATCCAATCTACATCAATTCCAAGCTAAGTTACAGTTGTAATCTAAACAAACCAGGTTATGACTGCATTTTCATTTGTCAAATAACAGTTTTACCAACTTTTGTGCATTCTGAATGCAAAAAATAATAATTTACCCAGTCCGTATTAAAATTATATTGGTTAAATCATATTTGAAGAGAAAAATTATACGCTCAGACCGGGACTTGAACCCGGGACCCTTGGTTTTCTAGTCCAAGTGCTCTACCATCTGAGCTACCTGAGCAAGTACCGATCTAAACGGCATTTATAATGTAATGTATAATTCCCAAATATGTCTTCTTAATAAAGGAGCCGCCATTTGCAAAGATAGAAGCAAAGGCTTCAAAGCATTTGGTGGGCGGGAATTACAACGTATATAGAGAAAAATTTGCGTTTAGATCGGTACTTGCTCAGGTAGCTCAGATGGTAGAGCACTTGGACTAGAAAATCAAGGGTCCCGGGTTCAAGTCCCGGTCTGAGCGTATAATTTTTCTCTTCAAATATGATTTATCCATCATTGAGATGTATGAAATTAATTATATTGGTGTTTAGAATTTGCCCGGCTCAAGCTGGATTGAACGCCACTGACTCTCACTGTGTACTTGTCAATCACTGTGTACCTGCGTCTCCAGTGCAGGTACAAATGAGTGGAATGGGTATTGGCGGGGAGGTTTGTTATGAGCTCTCGGAGCCCAAGTTCCCCATGCCTGTCTTAGTTTCTTTGATAAGAGGATTTAAGAAGTGCAGGTTATCAGCCTGCAGCTTCTGCTTCTGTTGATGGGGCTGCCATTCTAGCATCCGGACCTGCTGCCTAACTTTTTGAGGTAGAGTAGGGGCCTTTCCTCCCCTAGTCACTGGTTATGGATATCTCGCTAATACTTGGTTACTTAAGAAACAACCTAATAGAAAAGATAAATTTAAAACAAATATTTATTGATAAAGTGTTAATACATAATATAAATTACATGGAATGCAATATCACACTCTAAATCACAGTTTTAAAGTGTACAGTACTGAACATTGCTCCTGCTACTGCTCTCTGTTTGTACTTAATGGTTTAATTTCTCACTTACAAGTTTAATATTTCACCAGATTAGAACCACATTGTTCTAACTCCATTTTTTTTAAATTTTTCAGATCATTAACTTTTGGATACTATCGAATTTAAAATAATATCACTCTTTTGAGGAGAGGGGTTCAACATTTTTTGACCATAATAATATGTATATTCCCTAAAAATGAAACCACTTTCATGGATCTCTAGTTTTAAGGCCAATAAGGTTTCTCTTGATGTTTTTATTATTCATTTCATACATCTCAATGATGGATAAATCTTATTTGAACATTTTTTTACCATAATATGTATATTTGATATAATATTTAAATTGTAATACTTTCCAATACTGGACAGTTTTATTTTGAAAAGAAAAATGGGCTATTTTATGCTACCGTGCCACCTGTGAATATTCATTGGGAGAAAAAGTGACTGCTAGCATCATGTCGGTCAATGTGATAGCATATGTTCCTGCTAGAGCCAATTGTAAACATGTTTACTCACATATGTAAGAGTAGTCTATCCCAAGAGTCCATCTACATAAGTTACATCTATATTAGTACACCAGATTAGTTCAGCATTCACTTGTTTTATTTAAATTAATATTGAGAAGTAAACATTATGAGGCTATATCATTAATAGTGAGTGGAGAACATATTTTTAACGACTCACCTCATATAATTTCAAATTTATTTGTATTGGCGGTTTCAGACAATATCTTGTCCCTCTTCAGTCATGGCTTCCACTTCAGCCATGACTGAAGAGGGACAAGATATTGTCTGAAACTGCCGGTATCAAAGAAATTTGAAATTATATGAGGTGAGTCGGGGTATGCCGTAGCGTAGTGGTTAAGGCACTGCGCTACAAGCCGGAAGGTCGAGGGTTCAAGTCCCATTGGGGTCAGGATTTTTAAACTGACCCAAACCTTCTGGCGGCACTATGGCCCTGGGGTCGACTCAGCGTCTAACGGAAATGAGTACCAGATGCTTGTTCTGGGGGTAAAGGCGGCCGTCACACAGGGCTGACATAAATTGCCGATTGTCTAGAAAAAGTGGGAGCCTTAACCTCCTACTACCCCAAGGGCCTCCTGAGGCCTGTTGTGGGATCACTTTACTTTTTTTATCAGGTGAGTCGTTAAAAATATGTTCTTCACTCACTATTAATAAATTCACTTGTTTGTTAGCAGATTTTTGTGATAAGTTGAGCTACACTATCTAAGCAAAGGCTAATACATTGTAAATGTGGTGATTTTAGGTTACTTTGAGTTCAACTTCTCACTTCATTTTAGGCCGGTATTCAAGAACCAAGCTTTCTGCGAAGAGCACATCTCTCTGTGGTTAATTATGTGGGTCATGCAGGACCTACTCTAACTGGCTCACTCTATTAAACATCATGTGCTAACAAGATATTTATTTTAAAAAAGTTTCCGGGAACACATTGAAAGATGAGAGCCTCAGCTTACGGAAGATGGAGATGGCATGGCCTAGAGAACTTGTTTCTTGAATACCGACCTTAATCATTTCTCACATTTATTTTTGGGAAAATACCAACATTGAGCTTTTATAGGAAAAAAATCACTATGAAGTTTAATTTAAGATTAAATTAAAATGCGTCATACCTCACCTCACATCCAGTCTTCTAATTAGATTGCAATTTTAAAGCCTTGACTTCTGATCGACATAACATTAGTCGATGAGAAATTACTGAAGATGAAGCTGCCAAAACTTTGAAACTGCAGTCTAATTAGAAGACTATATATGAGGTGAGGTATGAAGCATTTTAATTTAATCTTAAAAATCAAAATACTTCTCTCATTACGAATCAAATGAATCATGAATTCTTCTTACCTCATATATCTATGTTTCTTTAAACACAGCACCGCGGTATCGGAGAACCATCGTTCCCGTCCTCAGCTGTTTTTATGACTGTCAATTTTCTCCCTTGCCGGTAATTATCAAACTGCCATCTGGTGTACTTTTGAAGAACTTTGTAATCAAGCTTGGTTCGTCCAGAACCATGAACTTTGAAATTCCAGACGAACCAAGCTTGATTACAAAGTTATTCAAAAGCACACCATATGGCAGTTTGGATAATTACTGGCAAGGGAGAAAATTGACAGTCTTGAAAACAGCTGAGGTGGGAGCGATGGTTCTCCGATATCGCGGTGCTGTGTTTAAAGAAACATAGATATATGAGGTAAGAAGAATTCACAGTTCATTTGATTCTTATTAAGAAAACCTCATAATGTTAAAATTTCCAAATTTATTATATTAAAATACTTCTCTCAGGTAATTATTCACGTACGGCAACAATAAATTGTGTTTAATATTTAAAGAAATCATGGTAGAAAGGTCCACTGCTGTGGTCTCGAGGTAGCATGCTGCCTTGTCATGCAGCAGGCCGGGTTTGATCCCCGGTCGGAGCAGTTTCTCTGGGTGAGGTTTTTCCTCACCTGTAAGACAAATGTCAGGAAAACTTTAAGGCCCAAACGGTCCCCGAAATCATATGGCCATCATCATCATCCTTCACCGGTGTGGAAAGCAATGGGAAGCAACCACACCTACAATTCCCTAGTAAAGCTGCAAGTATAACATGAAAAATGCTATGATTGCAGTGAAGGACCTGCCTTCAGGCAGAATTACTATGGATGGATGATAGAAAGAATTGACAATGATACTTACAGCATCAAAACCTTGGGTCTTCAAGAAAAAATACAAATATGAGGTGAGTTGTGCATATCTAGCTCCTGTCATTTAATAAATTGTGTGTTTTTCCATTTATAAATTGAACTTATGTGGGTGTGGCATGGTGGCACATATTACCCATCCAAGTGTTTTGTGCAGGCGGAAAATATGTTAACTAACAAACTGTCTTTTTCTTCCTAATCCTTACTAAGTTGCCACTTCCTGTCCTCTGTATCATGTTGTTTGATTGGCAGGTAGAGAGCTGACAAATACTATGTATTTTAATGATCCGTCGTTCTGCGCGGTCAGTGGCAGAATGACTAACTTGACAACCCTGTTACTTTTGGGGTTACGTTCTAGGAATGAGCTGTCCCATTCCTTGCCCTTTTCATTGCATGTTGCCACTTGTGATTTATTGTGCGGCTGGTAACAGAGAGACGACAAATACTGTGATTTTGAATGATCCGACCGCTTGAGCATTCCGCGCTGAAATGACTAATTTGGCAACCATGTTAAGATCTTTCACACGTGTTTAGAGATTCTCCCCCCACATTTGAAGTTGAAACATTTCAGTACGTGATCGGATGTACAGTTTTCTCCTACATCCCTTCTACAGATTCAGTAAATCGGTGACACTAGCGCTAAAAATCTTCCCCTCTGCCCGTGAACAGTTAACTTGGATGTGTAATAGAATCCCTGAAAAATGTATAATTTTATATGTGAAACTATTACAGAAGACTTAAAACATCATGGATACAAGAAAAAGAGTTTTTTCTAAGTGGAGTTAAAACAGCCTGGTTCTAAGCAGGTGATTTAGAGATTTTCCATAGATGATAACTTCAAGACTCTTTCTTTTCAATATAAAATGTAATGAACACATTACTCAAGAATATATCAGGTCATAGCTTTGCAAGTCCTTGAGGAATGAGAATACATTATAATCTCATTATTGATGTGCTGGACAGTAGCTTCCCTCATAATAATTGACACTATTTCTCTTTATTCTCAGTCTTTTTCTCCATATTCAGACTCACAGTTTTCTGAAATATTCCTCCAAAAAATGTCAAACCATTTTAGCCAACCCTCTATCCATCTTCCTCCTGGTTTACCTTCCAATAATTTCTTAACATTTCTGTTTAATTCATTCTTTATACATGTTACAATCAGTGCAACCTTTTAGCAATGTACAAAGGAAATTGAGGCTCTTCTCATGAAGTAAAGTGTAAAGTGATCCCACTACAGGTCATAGGAGACCCTTGGGGTAGTAGGAGGTTAAGGCTCCCACTTTTTCTAGACAATCGGCACTTGATGTCAGCCGGGTTGTCAGCCCTGCATGATGGCCGCCTTTACCCCAGAACAATAGTCTGGTACTCATTTCCATTAGAGGCTGAATCGACCCGATAGCCATGGTGCCACCAGATGGTTTGGGCCAGTTTAAAAATCCTGACCCTACCAGGACTTGAACCCTCGACCTTCCGGTTTGTAGCGCACTGCCTTAACCACTATGCTACAGATTTTTGAAATTTTTTTATGAATTTACTTACTAGACATTGAGATTGATCATTACAAAAATGCTCTAGCAGCTGCAATTTTTTTTGGAACCAAACTTAGCATATACCAATTAATTAAGAAATGTAAGATCAAATTCATTAACCATGAAAATCAGACCTTTAGAAGTTGGGGTTCACCTGAAGTGAAAATTTAAAAACCATTCCAGCAACAGCAATTTATTTATTTTTCACAATGAAACTTGGTATGTGTCATTTAAATAAAATGAAAAAAGCATTCTTAAAAAATTAACAGAATTTGGTCATTTATAGTGGGAATTTATCTGAAAGCTGAAATATAAAATTTCTTTAGCAGCCAGCATGGTTGTTTTCTTGTAACAAAACTGGATAGATATAATTTAATTAATAAAATAAGCATATATCATCACTGTCGAAACATCGTAACTCCACCAGCAGCTAAATTTGAAATTTTGAGTCTTGTGAATTCAAATACTCTATTCTCAAGTGTGTATGAAATGTTAATGAACAATGTGCAATACAGGTTTTGTATTTAGTTGAAGATCGAGTATTTCAATTCACAAAATATCAAATTAAACGACTGTTGAAGTTACGAGATTTTGGGAAAACAGCGACGATATTTGAGTAAAATTTTATCACTTAACCTCATATTCTTCTTCTTTTTAGACCGGTTTTGGGAGCTTATTCAATTCCACCTTCAATATTTTCACATCTGTTGTTATGTTGTCTTGAAGAGCCAGGGAGCTTGTGAAAATACTGAGGATGGAACCAAATAAGGTCCTGAAACCAGTTTACAAATAAGAAGAAGAATATGAGGTGAGGTGATAACAATTTTACTTGAATAAATATTACCTCATAGTGAACTTTTGTAGGAAAATATCACTATGAGGTTTAATTTAAGATACCTCACCTCATCCAATCTTTTAACTAGACCGGTTTTGAAGCCTGGGCAGCTTCATCTTCAGTAATTTCTCGTCAACTGATGTTATGTCGATCAGGAGAACTGCTTTTTCCTCCCTCTGTTGGTGGACCAATAATAAACCTCCACATCAACTCAGAATTCGCAGGAATTTCGAAGTTCATAAGTTTTTCTTTCTTGTTTTTTGAATGTGGATTTTTTCCAAAAAAAAAAAATGGGAAAGGAAACAAGAAAGAAAAAACTTATGAACTTTGAAATTCCCACGGATTCTGAGTTGATCTGGAGATTTATCGGTCCACCAATAGAGGGAGGAAGAAGCAGTTCTTCTGATTGACATAACTTAAGACAATATAATATACTTTTTATTATTCAATTATATTTTAAACTTTCTTTACCAAGCCATTTACTTAATCAAATTATACGTTATTATCTTTGTTATTATTATTATTATTATTATTATCATTAATATTTTTCTTTCCTACCCTTATCAATTTTAATGAGGTGGGAGAATAACATTAACTATGATTTGAGGAAAGTAGATTATACAGGGGATGATTGGGAAACATTGGCTCAGGATAGGGATATATGGAGAGCTTATGTCCGCGCGGCCATGAACCTATGGGTTTGATGGTGCCAGAGAGTTAGTTACCCTTGTCAACTTTATATTGTATAGTCTATATATATTATGTATTAATCATAATTCTTATTGTACGTATAATTTAACCTGGTGAAGTGGAAGAGAAGACCTTATGGTCTTAACTCCATCAGGTAAAATAAATAAATAAATAAAAAACATCAGTCGATGAGAAATTACTGAAGATGAAGCTGCCCAGGCTTCGAAACCAGTTTAGTTAGAAGACTGCATATGAGGTGAGGTATGAAATATTTTAATTTAATCTCAATACCTCATAGTGTTAATTTCTAAAAAGTTAAAGAAACATATATTCTACATTAACAAGCAAAATTGGGCCGTAAATTCGACTTACTGAGAAATTTGCTCAATTTATGCAGTTGTTGAGTGATAGACTTTTAATTACTGATATTATGGATGTGGATATAGGGTTTCCAAATTACGATGATAGTATTTTCCGTGTTTGTAGCAGCTTCGTTATTTTCATTGAGGATGCTTGTTATTAGCAACAGGAACAACATGACAGACCATATGACAACTAGTATACTACATATTATTTGTGACAAAGTAGTTAGAATGTCTAAATTTATTTGACAATACACTTTCTACTGGTTTCTCCGTACAAGTAAATTTGCACAGCATTTTAACATAGTATATATTGTGATAATGAATAACAAAACATGCGTTCACAGAGAGTTCTAATCAATCAGTGCTTATTTTCAAGAACAATAATTAAATGAGTTGCTTCTGTTATTAAAACTTGGTAAATAATGATTGCATTTATCTCCAAGAAAAACAAAGATTATGTCTTTTAGAGGAGAAGATCCAGTGAGATCCAAAATTATTTTAAAAAACCAAAGTATAGAACAGGTGAAGCATCGAGAATGTCGCACTGTTAGCAATGAAACTGGCCTGCATAAAAATCAAGAAATATGAGGTGAGTCAAAGCACGCAACTCAAATATAATTAAAATAAACTTCACAGTAAGAATTAAATTAAATGTTTTTATTACCTCACCTCATATTCTTTTTCTTCTATACTGCAGTTTCGGAGCTTATCTCCATCATCAGTAGCTTCTAGTTGACTGGTGTTATGTCGTTTCTTGGCGGTTTTCTTCTTCCGTCTCCTTCTGCTTTATCGACTGAGCCATCTGGTCAAGTTCCAATCTGAATGCAAATTTTTTTTCTTATATACATTGTCAATTCCCACGCACCAAATGCTATGAAACCCTTGCTTCTATCTTTCAAATGGCGGCTTTTTTATTAAGAAGACATTTTATTTGGGAATTTTACATTACATTATAAAGCCAGTATGGCTTCTTTCAATGTTCTTATTATTCATTTCATGCATCTCAATGATGGATAAATCATTATTTTGTTTTTATTATTAATTTCATACATCTCAATAATGGATAAATCATTGAGATGTATGAAATTAATAATAAAAGATCGAAAGAAGTCATACTGGCTTTATAATGTAATGTAAAATTTCCAAATAAATGTCTTCTTAATAAAGAAGCCGCCATTTGCAAGATAGAAGCAAAGGTTTCATAGCATTTGGTGCATGGGTATTAACAGCGTATATAAGAGAAAAATTTGCATTTAGATTGGAACTTGCTCAGGTAGCTCAGTCGGTAGAATATTGTCCTAGAAAGCCAAAGGTCCTAGGTTCAAGCCCCAGTCTGAGCATATAATTTTTCTCTTCAAATAAGATGTAATAGAGTTTTTTCTTACTTCCTGTACAGACGACTACTCCATTGCACAGCATTGTCAGATAATAACCACTATTGTCAACTGTGTTACTAACTTCTAAAACAAACACTAAAAAGTCAATGAACAATGTCTTCTAAAACCCCATAAAATTGTACATATTTCAACATTACTCAAATATATCTTTGACCAACAAACAGTGTTAATATTATTTTAAAACCCAGCAAATGTTATGCCCCATTTCTGAATGTCTTTCATTAAGGTGGAATGACCTTTCTATCTGTTGTGAAACTTAATTATTTACATTGAGGTAAACAAGCTAATAATTTTTCATGTCCAAATTATTGAGGTCGTCCCGCGCCGTAGCCGAGTGGTTAAGGTAGGAAGCCTTGGCGCAGAGCTACGGGACTTGCGCTGGTTCGAGTCTCCATGGGGGAAGAAATTTTCTCATGGTATTTCGGCTAGTATGGGACCGGTGCCCACCCAGCATCGTGAGGCATTTGGGTAGCTACAATAAGTAGCGGCTCCAGGTTGAGAAAACCAGCTATAACGGCTGGGGACTCGACATGCTGACCACATGTCACCCCAACACTGGCTGATTATCATCTACCTCTGTGATTGACATATGTGGATGTGAGGCCAGCGGCCGGCTGGTAGGCTAAGGGCCATCTAGGCCTGTCGCGCCAGGAGTTTTTTTTTTTTATTGAGGTCAAGTTTCAGAGTTCTTGCCATATATTCTTGTTGGTTAATCTTTGAAAATTGGACCCTAAGGCAAATAAAGGTAAAAAATCGGGCATGGAGAAACTTCAAAACAATGAACGAAGGAGTATAATAAGAAATATAAGCAGAAGTTGAAGGAAATGTTTGTTCCTCTCTAAATACTATAATTATTATATTTGAAGAGAGAAATATATGCTCAAACTGGGGTTTGAACCCAGGACCTTTCACTTTCTATGCAAATGCTTTACCGACTGAACTACCTGAGAAACTCCAATCTAAACATAAATTTTTCTCTTGTATACACTGTTAATTGGGGCACGCCGTAGCGTAGTGGTTAAGGCACTGTGCTACAAGCCGGAGGGTCGAGGGTTCAAGTCCCGTTGGGGTCAGGATTTTTAAAACTGACCCAAACCCTCTGGCAGCACTATGGCCCTGGGGTCGACTCAGCCTCTAACGGAAATGAGTACCAGACGCTTCTTCTGGGGGTAAAGGCGGCCGTCACGCAGGGTTGACAACCTGGCTGACAAAAAGTGCCGATTGTCTAGAAAAAGTGGGAGCCTTAACCTCTTACTACCCCAAGGGCCTCCGGGCCTGTTGTGGGATCACTTTAACTTTATACACTGTTAATTCCCGAGTGCCAAATGCTACGAAACTGTTGCTTCAATCTTGCAATTGGCAGCTTCTTTATTAAGAAACATAATTTTTATTGCGAACTTGGTGGGATAAGGATTATTATATCTAGACAATTGAGTTGGGTAGGTTATATAACTTAAACAAGGGTTCTTAAACAGTATTTGAAGAGAAAAATATACCCCTAAAATGGGATTTGAACCTGATGTCTCTGCCAGTGAGCTGAATTCAGGCATTTCAATTTAAATGCAAAATTTTCTCTCTCTCTCTCTCTCTTATACAATCCAGTGCCAAATCTCTCGTTTAAACTATAGTAAAGTAATGCAACTTCTGAATTGGTAGATTGGATAACCCTCACTAACTGCCATCCATGCTGTATCCTGCCTTGCTCCACTCTGTTTTTACTTAAACAGGGAGTCCATCTGCTTTGTACAATGAATTGCCATTGTTGGATTCTGCTTTTGATTTCTGTGCCTTGCATTTAAAAAGGCAGATAATTTATTGGTACATCACAATGCTTCTCTGGTACAAATTTCGAGGCAGGTTTCGGCATGTGTTGGTTGACAGTTCCCTTGTTAGATATGTATTAAATAAATGTATTTCAAGCCTGACCAGAGGCTATAAGATGGCAGCCCCATCACTGGTCTTGCCTTCCTTTGGCCAGCAACCAATCGAAGGGACTATTATTATGCTTTCAAGTCTTATACAAGACGCTGGAGGGAAAATTTTCTATAGGATCGTAACAAGGCTTTGGCCTAATACTTGGAAGGAAGAAGAAGAAGAAGGATTTGAAGCAACAAATCATGTTGGACATCTCTGTTATCAGTGAAAACCATGTTATGTTTCCATTATCACTTTTTATTTTAGAACATCATTTGAAAATGTGTCTTGTTCAGTCATATTGTACAGAAAATAAAATCTGGAAAGACACATCTTACAAGATGATCGTACAGATTTATTTAAGATGTCAGGTACTCGAAACAACAGCCTGGAATTTCCAGCTGTTTTTTCTAGTTTACACATGACATTCACATTCAACATCTGATCAGTCAGTGAGATCTATTACAACACCACAGCAAACTCATGATTAACCTTTAAGTGCCTGGGTATTTAAATTTCCCACTGTGCTGCTTGCCGGAATTTAAATGCCCCAAGTGTGATTAAATCCACACTAGAGCGCATATATGAACAAAAAAATTTTTTTACGAAAAACTGTTAGAGATAGAAATATAAAACAACTTTTATTCTATTCAGAAGAGAGTATATTATTCAATGGCATGATTTATTTTTACGTATAATAGACAATTTTGTTATAAATGATTTTTTTCCGAGACGAGGTCTATTTTTTTTTTGGCTTGATAATACAAAGGTCTCAGTTTGCCATATGAAGGTGATTGTACTGCTTCTTATATCCTAAGACATTCCTAAGACGGAATACGTGTGTATATGTTGATAATATTTATCACGCTTAGAAAGCAAAATTCGAGACTGTATATGCTTGCTGCCTCATAGGGAAAACCCTGCAGGTCAGCACACCTGTTACTGCATTACACTTCAATAATAGAATTAGGGGTGAAAAAGTTGCCACCTGTCCGTGTTTTTTTTTCTGTGGATACCTGAACTATAACATAATAAGTTTGAACGACTGATAACATCCCTGAAATTTATTTTTTGGACTTTTTAATATTTAAAAAAAAAAAAATTATATCATGGACAAATATGTCCACTAAGTCTTTTGGTGCTTTACATTGTATGGACAAATTTGTCCCACAAGTCTTCTAAAGGTTAAGGATTAAATTTGTTTGTAATTATATTAATAAATTACAATAAGAACTAACATTATGAGGTTCTTCTTAATAAATAAGTTGAATCTGGTTTCATCTCACTTCATAAATCGTGTTCTGTTTGCCATGCATATCATCATCATTTTGTTCAGACTGTTGAATTTTATGTTGTCTGCTCTGGATGTCAACTCCCACTTCAACTTTTGGTTGACCGAAGAACTTACAAATCAAAATTCTTTTCCCCGGGAATTTAAAAAACAATGCTATTGTGATTATATATATAATGGTTGCTTTCTGTAGATTTTATTAAAACAAATGAGACAAATACCTTTTATTACTCAATCAAGGGTCTGCTGTGTATGTAAAGTATCTGAACATAAAAAGATATAAACCACAACTTACTTGCCATGTTCTCCACAGCAATGGACGGAAACAGATTAAAACATCATTTCTCTTAATATTTAAAATAAAATTCTTTCCATCTCACCTCATATCATGTCTTTTAATTAATCGGTTTTTGTAATCTTATTGGTTACATCTTCAGTAGTTTCATGACCGATGTTCTGTCATCCATGTTCTCCACAGCAATGGACGGAAACAGATTAAAACATCATTTCTCTTAATATTTAAAATAAAATTCTTTCCATCTCACCTCATATCCTGTCTTTTAATTAATCGGTTTTTGTAATCTTATTGGTTACATCTTCAGTAGTTTCATGGCCGATGTTCTGTCATCCAGAAGCACTGCTTCTTACTCCATCTGTTGGTGGTCCGATGAACCTCTCAATAATCAAATGAACTTCCACAGGAATTTCAAAATTCATTAATTTTTCTTTCTTAGTTTTTTGAATGTGGATTTTTCCCAAACAGTGAATTCCTTAGGTTTTTATATTTGTATTATTGAACTATCATCATCATCATCATCACTCCAGGGATTAGGCAATTGCCCGTTACGACTTCATAATGCATCAGCCCAACGTCTTCTAGGTCTTCCAACATCATGCCTTCCTCTTGCTTGATAATTTCTTGCTAACAATGGATATCTCTCCTTACTCATTCCATCCATGTGATCAATCCATTTCTGTCTGTAATTCGTGACTTTATCCAATAAAGGCTGTACTTTCAATTCTTCTCTTATATCCTCATTCCTTATTCTATCAAGTCTTGTACATCCTTTTACTTGTCTTAGGAACCACATCTCTGCCGTCTGTATTCTATCCTTCTGTCTTTTCAGTGGAGCCCGTTTGTTGAAACAATAAAGAAATTATATTATTGAACTAACCTATCTAATAAAACAAACAATAGAAAACCTCAGGAGCTCACTGTTTGGGGGGAAAATCCACATTCAAAAAAAAATTAATGAATTTTCAAATTCCTGGGGAAGTTGATTTGATTGGGAAGTTCATTGGTCCACCAACAAATGGACAAAGATGCAGTGCTTCTGGATGAACATCAGTGTAGTTGAGTAACTACTGAACTCCACTCCATGACAGGCCTAGAAGTCCCTTGGCCTACCTGGCCAGCTGCTGGCCTCACATGTGTTAATCACAGATGTAGAAAATGTAACTATTGAAGATGTAACCAATAAGGTTACAAAATCGATCTAATTAGAAGACAGGATATGAGGTGAGGTATTGGCCATAGTGCATTAGTGATTATGCTCCTTACCACTGGTCCTGAGAGTTGCGGGTTCAAACCCGGCTGTGATCGATAAATTTTTTTTTTAGGATGGAAAAATCCAAGGAGTAAGTCCTCCGGAAGGGACTTTAAGCCACGAGTCCTGAGTCTGAAGATTTTCAGGCTCATAAAAGATCCTTAAGCCTGAATAAAAAGGCCTCTAAGCAAAATTTAACAATCTCAACATCTTAGTAATTCAATGAATGGATGAGTCACTTCTTACCTTACGTCATTGTTTATGTTTTTTTTAAACATAGGAACTGCAGTTTTCAAGACGACATCCCTCTCATTTTCAACTGATATTATGACTACTGGATTTTTGTTGGAAACTTCATCTATAAAATTGCCATCTGATGTTGATTTGATGAACTTTGAGATGAGATCCTGTTCATTGGGAATTTTGAAATTCATAGACCTAAATTTGTTGTTCTGAATATAAATAAACTCCAAGCACAACAAGCCTAGAAGGCCCTTGGACTACCAGCCGGCTGCTGGCCTCACATCCACATGTGTTAATCACATATATAGACGATAATAAGCCAGTGTAGGAGTGACATGTGGTCAGCATGTCAGATCCTCAGGCCGTTATAGCTGGTATTCTCAATCTGGAGTCGCTACTTATTGTCTCATGATGTCGGTTGGGCACCAGTCCCATACTGGCCGAAATCCCATGAGAAAATTTCTTCCCCCATGGGGACTTGAACCAGTGCAAGTCCCATATTTCTGCGCCAAGGCATCTTGCCTTAACCATTCGGCTACAGTGCGGGATTCTTCTAAATATATCTTCTTCTTCTTCTTAATCATAATTTGTAGGATTTTCATCCTGTTTATTTCCAAAATCACTTCTCGGAGGAAGACGTATTGGATGTGCATTCACTGTCTATCCATCTCTTGGCCGGTCTTCTTCTTGTTCTTCTCCCGTCCATTGGTCTATCTTCTTTAGCTCTTTTTGCAAGTTGGTTGTCTTCCATTATTTCTATATGACCTTTCTAATACTTTTGTCTATCTATAATAAATATTTGGTTATGTCTTGAATATGACATTTGTCCCTAATTTCTGTGTTGTTTATCTTATCAAATAATGTTTTCCCCTCGATAGTTCTTAAGATCTTCATTTCACATGTACTTATTATTTGTCTAGTTTTTGTTATATCAGCCCTAGTTTTATATATATACTAGAAGTCCCGGCCACGCGTTGCTGTGGCTAAGGTATACGTTAAAAAATTTAATTAAGTTGCTGTCTTTCAGCCAGATTACTAAAACTAATACTTACACACAAAATTAATAATATTGAATATAAAATAAACACTGAACACACTTAAATTATGAAATAATCAATATTTGTAATTCAATTGAAATTTGCAGTTGCAAAAAAAGCACAGCCATCTGGATCTCTCTTTGTTAAATAATAAACCAGTTACCTTACCAAATTGTACCTTACACCGCCATCTGTTAGAATCGTATGGAACTCACAGATAATTATAACTCTTTGTTAAATAATAAACAAATAATTTGCAATAAAAATAATGCGACTATAAATTTAGTTATAAACTACCCTATGTCTCAAGTTGGATCAAACTGCACAAAATTTTATTAAAATTGGTTCAGTAGTTTAGGATTCCATCGCGGACAAACAACGTGACACAAAATTTATATATATATATATATATTAATTGCCTGCTAGATGTCTCATTGTGTTGGTATGTAGACCGCATGCCATCATGACATCTATGGGCAAATAAGGTAACTAATCTAACTTGGTCTAGTAACTCCTAACAAAGGAGAGGCCATGGCTCAACATTGGGCTATGCTATTATAGATAGATATAAGGTGAGATGGAAAGAATTCTATTTTAAATTAAACCTCTAGTGATGTTTTTATTATTAATTTAACACTTCTCACTGAAGGATAAATTATATTTGAAGAGAAAAATTATACGCTCAGACTGGGGTTTGAACCCAGGACCTTTGGCTTTTTAGGCCAATGCTCTACCACTGAGCTACCTGAGAAACTGCAATCTAAACACAAATTTTTCTCTTATACATTGTTAATTCCTGATCGCCGAATGCTACAAACATTTGCTCAATCTCGTGATATTCCATTTCTCTTCCTAAATTATGGAAACTTTATTCCATATTTTAACAAATGGCAAATTAATAAATGTTAATGTTATATTAGTGTCAAACTGGACTACAGTCTGCAGTATCAAGGTTCTTCTTCATATCCTCTAAATGTTTGAGATCTGTGACAGACTCACATTTGTACACCACTAGGTTATGATAGAAATGCACTGCAAATGCCACAAACACAATCAGTACTGGGATCACTATGATGGTGGCTGCCCAAGCAGCCATGAAGCTGTAGTCCCAAAATTTAACCCAGCAGAGAATGGCGATTTCGACGAGAAACAGGAATAATCCTAGCACCGTGGAGAATGCCCAGGCTAACTCGATGAATCCTCTCATCCTCTCGTGCGGAGAATGCGTCACCAACTCATGTACTTGCAGTTTACTGACAGCATCGATGTTTGGCAACAGATATGTGCTGATCATGAGCGCAAATATATGTACTGCTACTAACACTGTTGTGCAGACACTGAACATCACAAACAACCATTCTGGGACATTTGTAGGCTCATTAATTTGTAGTTCCACCATTGCAACCTACAAACAACAACACATAAAATTAGAATCAATTTTATAGGCATATCAATCTCCTGTATTAATTATGGTATACTGAACAAAATTAAAATATAAAATTATTGAATATTCACCTGGAAGGTCCGTCTCCTCCACTTAATTAATTATTTAACTGTAGCGCTTTCGGGACTTGTCTCATCATCGGCAGGATTCAAAACTGGTGTTTCACTGAAGATCTGGTAGAGGGGGTTACATGTATTGGGTTCGTTTTTGTTTATCAGATTGTCGTTGTTGTGAGCTACTTTCATTATTTCCATCTCTTCGAGTACGTTTATCTTCGCTGGATTATTTTCTGTGTGCATTACTGTTAGGGTGTTTTCAATATTTAACATGCTATGTCCTTCATGGATAATGTGTTTTGCATAGCTTGATTTTGAGACTTTATTCACGCAGAAGGAAAATCAAGCTATGCAAAACATGTTATCCATGAAGGACATCGCATGTTAAATATTGAAAACACCCTAACAGTAATGCACAGAGAAAATAATCCAGCGAAGATAAACGTACTCGAAGAGATGGAAATCATGAAAGTAGCTCACAACAACGACAATCTGATAAACGAAAACGAACCCAATACATGTAACCCCCTCTACCAGATCTTCAGTGAAACACCAGTTTTGAATCCTGCCGATGATGGGACAAGTCCCAAAAGTGCTACAGTTAAATAATTAAGTTGAGGAGACGGACCTTTCATGTGAATATTCCATAATTTTATATTTTAATTTTGAATAATACCTCAACAGTACACATCATGAATCTTATAAAAGTTTATACTGAACAGGCATCTATCAAAAAGAAATAGGGCTACAGGAAAGAAATTGGTTGAACTTTTATATGAAGAAATCACTACGAGGTTTAATTTAAGTTAAATTAAATGCTTCACACCTCTCCTCATATCCAGTCTTCTAAGTAGACTGCAGTTTCAAAGCCTTGGCAGCTTCATCTTCAATACCGTACCCTCTCCTTGACTGATGTTATGTCAATCAGAAGAACTACTTCTTCTTCCTTCTATTGGTAAACGATAAACCTCCAGATCCCGTCAGAATCCACGGAAAAACTAATGACCTTCGAAATTCCTGCAGATTCTGAGTTGATCCGGAGGTTTATCGGTCCACCAACAGAAGGAAGAAGTAGTAGTTCTTCTGATTGACATAACATCAGTCGAGGAGAGGGTACTGAAGATGAATCTGCCATGAATTTGAAACTGCGGTCTACTTAGAAGACTGGATATGAGGAGAGTATGAAATATTTTAATTTAATTGAAAGAAAAAATGGCGTTGGATTGGACATACTCTGCGTAAACTTCAAAGTGTAATAGAAAGATGCATGCTGGACTAGTATCCTCATTGTTCAAGCAGGAGAGGAAAATCAAAAATAATTTGAAAGGGTGACGATTTTTCACTGTAAAAATACAGCTTCAAAAAACGCGGACATGGATTCCACTGGGGTTAAATTTTCCAGAGATAAAACAAATTCGGATCTCCGGGCAGGGACTACTTCAGGAATGCACGGCAAAGGGTTAAACATAGGGATTATTTATATTTAAATTAATATTGGGAAGTAAGGGGGCACGCCGTAGCGTAGTGGTTAAGGCACTGCGCTACAAGCCGGAAGGCCGAGGGTTCAAGTCCCGGTGGGGTCAGGATTTTTAAACTGACCCAAACCTTCTGGTGGCACTATGGCCCTGGGGTCGACTCAGCCTCTAACGGAAATGAGTACCAGACGCTTGTTCTGGGGTAAAGGCGGCCGTCACGCAGGGCTGACAACCCGGCTGACATCAAGTGCCGATTGTCTAGAAATAGTGGGAGCCCTAACCTCCTAGTACCCCAAAGGCCTCCTGAGGCCTGTAGTGGGAATACTTTACTTTTTTATTGGGAAGTAAACATTATGAGGTTATATCATTAATAGTGAGTGGAGAACATATTTTTAATGACTCACCTCATATAATTTCAAATTTCTTTGATACCGGCGGTGATGTCCTTAGAGAAATCAACAATCAGAGAATTTCATCAGTGGAAGCCATGACTGAAGAGGGACAAGAATTGTCTGAAACCGCCAGTATCAAAGAAATTTGAAATTATATGAGGTGAGTCGTTAAAAATATGTTCTCCACTCACTATTAATAGGGATTATTATTATTATTATTATTATATATATATACAGATTTTCAATGTTTACACATCTTTCTGTGCCTAAAGTTTTATTTTTCTTCTCCACTCTTCTCTATTCATCCACTCCATTTCCTCCAGTCCTCTTGTTCTCATTCTAGTTCTTATTATTTTTTTAGAGGAATTAAACCCAATGGATACAACTAGGACGTGACACACACCCAGTCCCAAGGTTGAGATTTTAAAAATCCCTTACCCCGCCGGGAATTGAACCCAGGTCGCCGGAGTGTAAAGTAGGGACTCTACTGACTATGCTGCAGCGACAGATAGATCTTATTTTTTGCATCCATGAGTTTTGAATCTTCCTTTTCTTCTTCTTCCAGGTGGACACCATTCCAATATCTTTCTGGGTAACCTTTCTTCTTGCATGTCAGTTTCTTGTATCTTATATAATCTACTATTGAATATCTACTATTCATTTTTTTCTCATATGACAGTATTTCTCATTTTTTCTAATTTTGAACATCTTGCTGCTCTCCTCAAGAAATTCAATTCCATCGACATAAGTTTTTGTTTTAAGATTTTGTTGAATTTCCAAACTTCAGCTCCATATGTGACAGTACTTCTCACTACTGAATTAAATATTTGTAACTTATTTTTTCTGGTTATATGTCTGTTCCATAAGACTCCATTTATCATTGCTGTTATTGCTCTACCTTTTGTTTATCCTCATTATCCACTTTTACTCCCAGATACTCAAATTCTTCACATCCTCTAATATACCCCTTCTGATCTTCTAATATTAAATCTTCAGTTTCTGCTCCATATAAAATGTTTTTTTTTTTCTAAATTTATTTTCAAACCCCAGTTATTGTATTCGTCCAATAATTTTCTGAACATAAACACCATGTCTTATATCCATTCATCCATAGTAATTCTGCCCGAGGGTAAGTCTTTCACTCCAATCATAGCATTTTCATGCTATGCTTTGCAGTTTTACTAGGGAATTATAGGTGGTAGCTCCCGTTGCTTTCCACACCGGTGAAGGATGGTAATGATAATGATAAGGATGATGATGACCGGATGATTTTCGGGGACCGTTGGGCCCTAAGCTTCCAGATATTTGTCTTACAGGTGAGAAAAAACCCGAAAAAACCTCACCCATGTAGCTTGTCCCGACCGGGGATCGAACCTGGGTCCGCTGCGTGACAAGGCAGCACGCTACCTCGAGACCACAGCGGTGGACATGTCTTATATAATAATTCATTCATAGTGTTCTGTTCAAGAGCAGGTCTTTCACTGCAAACTCAGCATTCTCTTTCCTTAACTACCGTGGAAAGACTCATCAAGCCATGTTTGCAGCTTTACTAGGGATATATAGGTGTGGTAGCTTCCCGTTTCTTTCCACACCCCACTCTCTCTTTTGCATCTTAAAATCTTAAAAGATCTGAAGAAGGTCCCGAGGGGCCCCAACTTGGAGGTGAGGAGAGTGGATTTGGCTAAGTTATACCCTCCGGACTTCACCGAAATTCACCTCAGAGGTTAAATATCAGTTCCATCAGGGTTTTTTACCAGATCAAAGATCCGGAAATTCCAATTAGCCTCTGCCCCCCTATATAATAATAATAATATTATTCTATCTCTCTATCTTCGGGTTTTTACAGCTGCTGCCGTCTTCCCGTGCCAAACCTCCAAAGCCTACGGTCTTGGGCATCTTCGATGCTTAGCCCTCTAGCTTGCATTACTGTCTTCATGTTTTCCTTCCATGTTAACCTTGGTCTTCCTCTTTTCTTCTTTCTGTTAGGATGCCATTCATATAGTTGCTTTGGCCATCGCTCATCTTCCATTCTTAAAACATGTCCTAACCACTTTAATTCCTTTTCCTCAATTCTTTCAATTATGCTTTCTTCTGCTTCCATTTTGTTTCTAATTCCTTATTTGTGACACGTTCTAATTTAGACTTTCTGGCACTTCTTCGTAAATAATCCATTTCTAGAGCTATTAGTCTATTCTTGTAGTACTTATTGATTGTCCATACCTCACTTCCGTACATTGCACAACAGATTCCACCAATGTTTTACCAATATATTTTTTTGTGTCTTTCCAAATATGCTTATCCCACCATATGGAATTTAATGATGATATTATTTTGCTACTCAATTCAATTCTATGTTTTATGTTCTCTTTGCCTATACCTTCGATGTTATCCATAATCATTCCCAAATATTTAGTTTGTTTCACTTGCTTTATTTGGATTCCATCTTCCAATACTAAGTTTAATATTATTATTATTATTATTATTATTATTATTATTATTATTATTATTATTATTATTATTATTATTATTATTATTATATGCCAACGTAGATAAAGGGAATTCAGGACATGAAGAAGAGAAACATGACAGAAGCAGACATGCAAGACCGGGAAGTGTGGAAGAAAAGAAAATGTATATTTTGGTTGAGATTACCTGTGTAAATAACAAAAAAAAACCTAAAATAAATATTTAAATTATTATTATTATTATTATTATTATTATTTTAAAAAGCGGCACTACACTTGGGAATCTTTATGATTGGAAATTGCCGGAAATTTGTTTATATGGCAGGAAGGGAAAATGTTATCAGTTTTGTTCTAAACAACATTGCAGATGTGCTGTTTATGGCTGACCTAGAAGATTTGCAGTACAGTACAAAGACAATAAAAAGAACAGTGGCGGGTAGTGAAACAAAATAAAATTTGAAAGAAAAATAATCCAGCCAGTTTACTCAAGCGGAAGCGTTTGAGTCTCATAATCATGAAGTCTCAGGTTCAATCCAATACAGACAACCAATCCGATTGACGTTTTCTCCTAGTTTTCCTCAGTCGTGAAGGCAAATACTGGGTCGGAATTTAATTAACATTACTCATTGTATGGTATCATTATAATAAATGAGTAGACCACCTTAGATGTTAAAGCATTTATAAATAAGAATGGGTTGTAAGGGGTAGTGACGTGTGTATAACCTCTCCTACCCAATTCTCATCCTCATCTTCTCGTGGTACAACCCGTTTTCACAAATGAGGCTCTGAGGACCGAGTCACGGCGGTATAACCGTTCCATCGGGTACTGAGTAAATGCAGTATTCTAATGTCTGTCCAGAGACTAAAAGGTAGCAGCCCTACCACTGGGGCCAGTAACCTGTCCTAAGGAACTTCAAAACTACTTTTAACCCATTCGCTTCAGGTATAAATGCTCGATGCATTTCCCCCAGAAACCGAATGTTAGTTACAGTAAATCATATTTTCTATTTTCAGACATTCAAAACAAACAAAATATAACGGTACTTGAGATCACAATAAGGATGAAGGCCAAAACAGATTCCTCTACTGTTCGTAAATGTTAACAAAATATCACCATGACAAGGGATGTACAAAATATTGTAAAATATATAAGAGCAGAGTTAAGCGAGCGTTCCTCGTCTTGTGTTGAAGGCCATTTAACTGCCGGCGAGTCTAGCTCGTCTTTTGAGGCGAATGGGTTAAGTCTCAACACGAAAAAATCCAGAAGGAATTGAAATATGACGACCCACAGCAAAGAAATATGGTTAAAAGAAATAAAATTTTGGAGCAGATGAATAATTTTTACATATCTAGGATGCAATATCTCATATGAAGAAGAAAAGGATGTAAATGCAAAAATATATAAATTTTTAAGAATTTTAGGGTTAATAAATTCTATCTTCAGGCCACAGTTAGTCCAAAAGCATTCAAGACTGAAAGTGTATAAAACACTGGCTCTTCCAACTCTTTTGTATGGTAGCGAAGTATGGACTTTGAAACAGAAGGATATACAGAGACTTAGATCTGCTGAAATGATATATATATATATATATATATATATAGTTTTTGGACACGGCCTTCTACAAAACGGCGATTGTTACAGTTATATGGATGCGATACATGGTATCTTACTTGAAGCAAGCAGAAAATATTACGAGTATATAAGGATTAAAGTTCTTAGGAAATGTTTTGGACCAGATCGAGACAATCACACAGATGAATGGAAAAACTACCCAACAGTAAGCTACATTATATTTATTTACTTAGCCAAGCTATTTAGTTAAGCTTATTTCCCTACAGATATCAGCGAGTAACAAGTGGTTAGCTCATCGCTTCACAAAAAGAGACACCTAGTAGGCATCTAAGGCATTGACGATTTTTATTATTAATTTAACACTTCTCATAGAAGGATAAATTATATTTGAAGAGAAAAATTTTCGCCTAGACCGGGACTCGAACCCGGGACCCTTGGCTTTCCGGGCCAAGTGCTCTACCAACTGAGCTACCGAGGCGAGTTACGATCTAGATCTACATAAGAGAAAAATTTGCGTCTAGATCGTAACTCGCCTCGGTAGCTCAGTTGGTAGAGCACTTGGCCCGGAAAGCCAAGGGTCCCGGGTTCGAGTCCCGGTCTAGGCGAAAATTTTTCTCTTCAAATATAAATATTATCTAAGGCATTACTTGGATGGGAAATGCTGGTTAAATTTTTCTCCAAAACTCAAATTTAGGTTTGAGGTTCTTTTACGGGCCTGAAAATCTTCAGAGTTGGGATACACGACTTAAAAGTACTTCTCGGATGACTTATCCCTTGGATTTTTCCATTCTGAAAAAAAAACCCATTGACCCCGATAGAGCTTGAACCCGCGACCTTTATGACTAGAGACAAGGAAATTAATCTCTAGACCGCCGAAGTAGATAAAAGAGAAGCGAATTATACAGATAATGGTTGGAAAGCATTAGATCAGGTTAGAGGTGTATGGAGAGCTTAGGTTCACGCCTCATGGACCTCCTGGTTCATTAGTACCCTTGATTGAATGAGCTTGTATTTTCTGAGCCATAGAGCCGCCACTGCAATATCTGAGATATGAAACAGATGTGGTAATGTGGGATTGTTTTCTTCACCCTGCTGTAAATCAGTATGAGTACCTGCTACAAATGTTTGCCAAAAGCTCTTAAAAACCATTCCCTTCTATTTATTGACGGAAATACCACTTCTTTGTTTATTTGTTTAACATGGACGACGTGAGAGGCACTGGTGTCGGAAATTACAGCCATCTCGCCCTTATCTTTGATTACTACATTTCATAGATTAGGACCTTTGGAGTGATTGTGGAAATAAACAGGATGAAAATCCGACTAATTATGATTAAGAAGAAGAGAACCTTTTAACTTTAAAATACTTACTTACTTACTCACTGGCACTATCGAACCCGTAGGTTCATGGCCGCTGCGGGACATAAGCTCTCCATACATCCCCCTATCTTGAGGCAATGCTTTCCCAATTTCATTACCTGTATAATATAATCCCTCAAATCATACTTACTTTACTAACTTGGGAACTATCGAACCCGGATGGTTCATGGCAGCGAGGACATAAGCTCTCCATACATCCCTATCTTGAGCTACTGATTCCCAATCATTCCCTGTATAATCTACCTTACCTCAAATCATAGTTAATCTTATGGGCCCACCTCATTTTTGGTGCTAACAACTGGGCGTGGTCCATCTGGCTTTCCTACAAGAAGTTTCCATGCACGTCTTTCATTCCCCATACGCGCAACATGGACTGCACATCGCAGTCTACGAGACTTCTTAACAGTGCTTAGTATATCTGGCATTCGATAAAGACCAGGGTTATGTAGTCGTCCTCCATTCATCTGTCTGGTCATCTCTCTTGAGTCCTCAAACATTTGCCTAAGAACTTTATTCTCAAATACTCGTAATCTCATTTCCTCCCTTAAAGTAAGAGTCCATGTTTCGCACCCATACAATATAACTGGTAGAATAATAGTTTTATATATTTTCAGTTTAACGTTTTTTGAAAGGAGTTGGGACATCAAGAGTCATTTAACTTTTTTAATTATTATATACAACTTTCCTAATTAGAGGATTGCCTCAAGGACAAAGTGATACAGAAAATTAATTTTTGAAATTGATGAAATGCATTTTGTAAATACATTTTTAAAAATTTCAAATTGTAGGCCTAACTGAAGTATACATACTATAAAGTAGAAATTTTGTAAACATATTTTTTTTTTCAAATGCCCCAGGTTGTCTTTCGACATTCTTGGTTTCTCTCCTGGCATGGCGTACTTGTAACCCACTTCTGAGGTTGGGGCGCCTGGAAGGCGGGGTTACGTTGCCCCGATTATATGATGGATGATGATGATGGTAATGGTGCGCCGGAAGAGTCCCTAATCCTAAGTTTAATCTAAGATGAATATGAATGATGATGATAATGAAGGCTATATGATTTCGGGGACCGTTTGGGCCTTAAAGTTTTCCTGACATTTGTCTTATAGGTGAGGAAAAACCCCGATAAAAACCTCACCCAGAAAAACTGTCCCGACCGGGATCGAACCCGGGCCGGCTGCGTGACAAGGTAGCATGCTACCTCGAGACCACAGCGGTGGACTAATTTTGTAAATATGGTTTCTTAACCCATTCGCCTCAGAAGACGAGGTACACTCGCTTAAGTCTGCCTATTATATATTTGGAATATTTTGTATATCCCTTGGCAGGGTAATCTTTTCATAAGATTTACGAATAGTAGAGGAATGTGTTTTGGCCTTCGCCCTTCTTGTGACTTCAAGTACCATTATATTTTGTTCGTTTTGAATGTCTAAAATTAGACGATATACTTTACGGTGATTTAAATCCGGTTCCCGGGGAAATATAATGAGTAGAGCGAGGATTTTTATGAAATTTCATGTTTTAAACTATTGGTCAGAGAGCGCTGAGACAAAGTATCTTTACATTTTAGATATGTAGAATCAAATAAGACCTTCACATTTTTTTCATATTTCATAATATTTTGGCGAAATGTTCATATTTCTGTAAAAATTTAATATTCCTTCATATTTTTCAACTTTCAGTTTTTTAAAATGAAATTTCTACTAATTCATTAAAAACATTTTTGGAGTGACTGCAGTTTTGAAATTTTTTTGACAATGTAATATGGTAGACAGCGAAAATTCCTAAGTATCCCATCTGGAACAAGATAAATAAAGAAAATAATTGAAAAAAGGAGAGATGGAATAACCAAGTGGAGGCTTTTGTCCGAAACTACAGAAAAAGAACAAGGATTTCCTAATCTGTGACAAGAACATGAATAAGTAGAATAACAATGTTAGACTAATAACTACCCACTCTTTTTTCTCAGGTAGAAACCTATTCCTTTTTGCTACCTAAGGACTTACTTACTTACTCACTGGCACTATCGAACCCGAAGGTTCATGGCCGCGCGGACATAAGCTCTCCATACATCCATATCCTGAGCCAATGCTTTCCAATCATTCCCTGTATAATCTGCTTCCCTCAAATCATAGTTAATGTTGTTCTCCCACCTCATTCTTGGCCTTCCAACTGGGCGTTTTCCCTCTGGCTTTCCTACAAGAAGCTTCCATGCACGTCTTTCATTCCCCATACGCGCAACATGTCCTGCCCATCTCAGTCTACGAGACTTAACTGTTCTTATTATATCTGGCTTCCTATAAAGACCATGTAGTTCATTGTTAAGTAGTCTTCTCCATTCACCTGTCTGTTCATCTCTCTTTACCAGAGAGTGCAACCCCCAGAGACACGTCACAACACGACTCGCAGTACACGGATTTCACAACAAGATATGTACAAACAAGAAATTCCACGAGCCGACCGAAGAATGCAAGTGTGTGTTGTGTGGACAGAGATGCGGCAAATACCACATCATAACATGTGCGAAAAGGACAAAACCCATTACAGACTACAGCAAAGACTAAACCACCACTAATGCTCAACCTGAGTGCACATTTATTATTATTATTATTATTATTATTATTATTATTATTATTATTCATCTCTCTTTGGTCCAAAAATTTTCCTAAGAACTTTATTCTCAAATACCTAAGGACAGTTCTTATTTTATGAATGGATTACAGTATTTAAATGTAGGTAAGACTGCTGCTGGTAAACTTGAAACTGTGCTGTGAAATAAGGTCTTGCTCCACAGTTTATGAAATTTGTAAAGTTCTTGTAGGTAAAGCCAGTATTATTCTCACTTACATCATATATGTAGTGCAGTACATGATTGCTCCCATAACATCATATAATGTGGAGCATACTTTTTGATCGTACAAAATAATTCTGACAGGCGTTAAAAAATATATAAAAAGCTCCTAACTGTGTATTATGAACAGAATTGTTAATTTGATTATTCAAAGCACGTGCATATATACTGTGTTCAGGCAAATTTCATGGAAAAACTAATGTTAAAATAATTCTAACTACATTTCACTATGTTCATACGTGTGTAATGTATAGGATTAAAAATAATTGTAATTGCAAAGAGAGTTTTGAAATACTCCCTAGAATTATTTGTGGATTAATTCATTTTAACATCTTTTTTCTCCAAATATGACATATAGTACTTGGTCTACTGCGATGGGCAGGGCATGTGGCACGAGTGGGGAAATGAAAGACGTGCATGGAAGCTTCTTGAAGGAAAACCAGAGGGAAAACACCCAGTTGGTAGACCAAGAATGAAGTGGGAGAATAACATTAACCATGATTTGAGGGAAAGATTATAGAGGGGATGATTGGAAAACATTGGCTCAGGATAGGGATGTATGGAGAGCTTATGTCCGTGCGTTCATGAACCTATGGGTTCGATTGTGCCAGTGAGTTAGTTAGTTAGTTAGGACTTGGTCTACGTGTGTTCTGATTCATCCAATTTAATGTTATTGTGGCATTTATATGTACTGGAATTCATTATCTTTATGCAAGGTAAATAGAAGTCATCCAAACTGTACCTACTCTAAATTTTGTCAGTGGTATATCCGATGGAAGCAAGTTACAATGGTTACTATGTTCTGTTTTTTTTTATTTATGTTTGGATTTCGTAATTAAATATCATTAGATAAATTAATTGATCACGTTTTATATAAACTCAGTATTCATTTATTGAAATCAAGTGTCAAACTACAGGCTTGGGGTAGATGGATGTTGAGACTTCCACATTTCTAGACAATCTCCAAGGGATGTCCACTGGGTTCTCAGACCTGCGTGACGGCCCCTTTGCCCCAGAATATGTGTCTGGTACTCATTTCAATTAAGATCTGAGTAGACTCTAGGCTATGATGCAGCCAGAAGGTTTGGTCCAGCTAAAAAGCTGATCCCATTGTGACTCAAACCCACGACCTTCCGGCTTGTTAGCGTGATTCCTCACACAATATACTTCAATGTGAGCCATTAAAATTGCTTCAAATCACGAACATGATATTTTATTGATAAGAATCAATAAAACCTCATAATGTTAAAAATTCCAAAATTTATTATATTAAATGATATTTTATATTGAGTCAGAAGTAATGAAAAATTAATTAAAATGGAAATACAGTGAAACTCTTTATTTCTTGAGCTACAAAAAGGTCTTCTTGTCTCATTTGTGTGTTTGTATGTATACCCATATATTTATACAGGGCTTCTGTATATAAATATGTGTAAAAAGTTGAAAAAATAGTAGCTTCATAATATTTTTGTGTCCTAATTTTCATATTTTTCATATTTTGCTATTATGATTTCATATTTTAGTATAATTTTCTTCATATAATTCCTCGCTCTAATAATGAGTATTTAAACCTGAAGCGAATGGGTTAAAATTGGAATTGGTCCTCTAATGACAGCGATGGCAATTTTAGAAAGATACACACTGTCCAAATATAAGGAATTCCAAATTTTGGCTAAGAATCCTGGTACTGTACGTAATCTCTATATTGAAGTCAGACAAAATTTTTTGAGTCAAATCCACGAACAAATGGTGAACTTTTGAACTTCTGTTTGTTCGATTCTCTTTTGAACAAACATTTTCCTAAGGCCTTTATTTACAATCACTCATCATATTTTCTCCTCCCCTGAAGTAAGCGTCAATGTTTCACAACAATTTAAACTGGAAGAATAATCATTTAAAATATTTTTAGTTCAACTTTTTTTAAAGAAGTTGTGATGACAAGGTCCTGCGCAATAGCCGAGTCGGGTTAAGGCAAGATGCCTTGGCGCAGAGCTACGGTACTTGCGCTGGTTCGAGTTTCCAAGAGGGAAGACATTTTATCATGGAATTTTGGGCAATATGGTACCGGTGCCCACCCTGCATCAACTTGGACATTACGACAGAATGAGGGAAAGGACTGGAAACTTTTGAGATGTGGATATGGAGAAGGATGGAGCGTATAAAATGGACAGACAAAATAAAAAATGAAGATGTGCTAGACAGAGCGGGTAAAGGTAGAACAATGCTGGAACTCATAAAGAAGAAAAAAAAATGATTTGGCCATTGACTAAGAACAAACTGCCAGCTGACGGATGTCCTAGAAGGAATGATAAACGAAAAAAAAGGTTAGAGACAGAAAAATACATCAGATGATAGACAATATATTGAAGTAAACGGTTTGTATGCGCGGATACAAAAAGGAAAGATGAGTTAAGAAAAGAGTGGAGAATGCTGAGTTTGCAGTGAAAGACCTGCTCTTGGGCAGAACACTATGTACGTATGTTATTTAAGATCCATAAAACCTTCTCTTCCACTCGAATAATAAAATCATACAACAATTTGGTGCTTAGCTGCATGATGCAAAATTTATATTAGCATTTATGAAAATCTAGTTTCATAGCCGTTAGTTGTAAACACACAATCTCCGATAGGACTGAAGGTGTTTACATTTTTCTTTAATAATAAGGTTATATTTAATGATGGGAAATTCTCGTATAAGACTTCTTTTTGCAGATGATTTAGCTCTTCTGGCACTTTCCGAAAATGATTTGCAACGATCAATTTATAATTTACAAAAAATAGGTGCCAAATTTAATATGGAAATATCAATTAACAAAACTAAAATTATGGCATTTCATGGGAAGGACCCCATACAAAGTAAAATCTGCCTCCAGAATAAAATTTTAGAGAGATCTAATCAATTTAAATATCTTGGATATTATCTCTCTATCTGGGATGAAAAGGATATCCCTGAAAAAGTTACTAGTTATAATAAAAGTTTAGGAATTATTAATCAAGTTATGAAACCATCCCTTGTACAAAAAAACACCAGATTACGTTTATATAACACTTTGGCTAGACCGGTGTTGACCTATGGTAGTGAAGCATGGACACTAAAAAAACAACATGAAAGCAGAATAACGGCTTGTGAAATGAGATTCATGCGCAGAACAGCGGGTTACACCAGATGGGATCGGAAAAGGAACACCGATATCTTAAAAGAATTGAAGACTACGCCAATTTTGGAATATATTAAACAGTACCAACTAAATTGGAAACACCATCTTGAAAGAATGAGTTCAAATCGGATCCCCAAAGCTGTTTATAATTATATACCAAGAGGACGAAGATCACTGGGCCGTCCTATGAAACTCTGGAGGGAAAATTTTCTATAGGATCGTAACAGGCCTTGGCCTAATACTTGGAAGGAAGAAGAAGAAGATATTTTATGATGTCCACCGCTGTGCTCTCGAGGTAACGTGCTGCCTTGTTACGCAGCGGGCCCGGGTTCGATCCCCGGTCGGGACAGTTTTTCTGGGTGAGGTTTTATCGGGGTTTTTCCTCACCTGTAAGACAAAGTCAGGAAAACTTTAAGGCCCAAAAGGTCCCCGAAATCATATGGCCATCATCATCATCCTTATCATTATCCTCCTTCACCGGTGTGGAAAACAACGGGAAGCTACCACACCTACAATTCCCTAGTAAAGCTGCAAAGCATAGTAATAAAATGCTATGATTGCAGTGAAAGATCTGCCCTCGGGCAGAATTACTGTGGATGGATGAATATTTAATGATTTGCCGCTAAAAGTATGCGTACACTTACTTCATGAGTCAGTGAAAAAGATGACATCAAAATCTCATTTTTAAAATGGCGTTTAGCCGATTGATGCTTAACATCGTCCAATTAATGATAGTGATTGACAGTCCCTGCCATGACTGGAAAGTGAGTTCCATGCTCTAGTCATAGTTATTGTTTAAGATTCAGAGTATAAACATGTCCTGTGCTGTGGTATCAAAAGCAAACATGTATCTTGTGCCTAAATTGTGATGAGCCGATAAATTTTGAAAAATCATTGATAAATAACTTAATAAATATGTTACATGCAGATCCTGATCCTACTGTACTAACATTTTTCGTATTGGAACTTCTTCTTCTTCGGCTTTCCCCCACTTATAGGTTTGCCGTCTTCAGTTTCCATTTATCTGTATCATTCCAATCTCCCTCTTCCAAATTCCTATCATCCATTATAGTTCCGACATAGGTTTTCCATTTCCATCTTGGTCTGCCACGTTTATTTCTTCCAGGGGGGTGACCATTGGTATATATTTTTTGGCCATCTTTCATTTTCCATTGTTTGTACATGGCCATACCATTTAAATGTTTGATTTTCAATCCTCTTAACAGATGTGGTGACATTCATTTCTCTCCAAAGGAATTCATTTCTTATTTTATCCTGTCTTGTTTTTTGGAGGCTTCTTCTAAAATAATAAAATTCAACTGTTCTAATTTTATTCTTTTGTAATTCCGTCAAAGACCAAGTTTCACTTCCATATGACAAAATATTCTGTATTATGCTCTTATAAATTTTCATTTTAGTTTCCTTTGTAATATTTTTATTCCAAATTATTCCATGTAATATCTTAGTTGCATTTTTTGCCATTGCAATTTAGTCTGTACATCTCTCTCACAGGTACCTAAACTTGTAATTATTGACCCAAGATATTTAAAAAATGCACTTTTTTCCCCCTGCTTCAAGTATGAGGGTCATCCACATCCTTTCCCAAACACATATATTCTGTTTTCTGTATTCTGAATTGGAACTTACCATAGCAAATCCAGACAACAATTCTGAGGTGGTTGCAGTAGCTTTCAGCTTGGCCCTGCTCATGTGAAGTCGCCTCCAGGACAAACCTTCAGGAGTCAGAGCGCTCTCCTCATCCAGACTTGAGCCTTCCCCGCTTGGTTGCTGTTAACATAAGAAATAATTAAAAAAAACTCCCTTCTTCTACTTAGTTTAGCCTCTCCCTTAGTATATTTTTATGTGTTTCAACCAACCATGAGCATATAGGCAAACTATCTGTTGGGAGAGGATTAACTCTGGGTTACATACACACACGAGGTGCTCCCGGATGAGTGATCAGCTTAATTTCAGGGCCATTTCCTAGACAAGACACACAATGCACTCATACATTCATGCAAAACGGTTCGAACAAATATGATTGTGGTGTCTAGATAGTGTTTTGGGATTATTTGAGCACTAAAGTTTTCTGACATTTGTCTTACAGGTGTGAAAAAAAACCTGAAAAAAACATCACCCAGAAAAATTGCCCCGGACAAGTATCGGACCCTGGTTCCCTGCGCCTGAGATAACGACGTTACCTCTAGCCCACAGCGGTGGGTTCGAAGGTGAAATTAAAGCATTAAAATTAATACAAATATATTTGTTTACTCTTCTTCGTATGGGATATTGCATCCTAGATATGTAAAATTTTGGAGCAGTTGTAGAATTTTACATATCTAGAAAGTAATATTTTAAGGCAAGAAGCCTTGGCGAAGAGCTACGGGACTTGCGCTGGTTCGAGTCTCCATGGGGAAAGAAATTTTTTCTTGGTATTTCGGCCAGTATGGGATCGTGATGCATTTGGGTAGCTACAATAAGTAGCGGCTCCAGGTTGAGAAAACCAGCAATAACGGCTAGAGGACTCGATATGCTGACCACATGTCACCCCTACACTGGTTGATGATCATCTACCTGTGTGATTAACACATGTGGATGTGAGGCCAGCAGCCGGGTGGTAGGTCTTTCGCGCCAGGAGGTAGAATAATAGTGAGGAAATTAAATTACGAGTATTTGAAAATAAAGTTCTTAGGAAAATTTTCGAACCAAAGAGAGATGAACATACGGGTGAATGGAGAAGACTGAATAGCAATGAACTACATGGTCCTTGTAGGAAGCCAGATATAATAAGAATAGTTAAGTCTCGTAGACTGCGATGGGCAGGCCTGTAGCACGATTGGGGAATGAAAGACGTGCATGGAAGATTCTTGTAGGAAAACCAGAGAGAAAACGCCCAGTTTGTAGACCAAGAACGAGGTGGGAGAATCACATTAACTATGATTTGAGGGAAGTAGATTATACAAGGAATGATTGGAAAACATTAGCTCAGGATGGGGATGTATGGAGAGCTTATGTCCGCGCGGCCATGAACCTACGGATTCGATAGTGCCAGTGAAGTAGTTAGATAGGAGAATAACAGTTTATATGTTTTCAGTTTAACGTTTTTTGAAAGGAGTTGGGATGTCAAGAGTTTCTGTAATGCATAATAGCACGCATTTCCAGTATTGAGCCTATATTTAATTTCTTTGTGCATCTCATTCCTATTTGTCTGTTTCAAGATATTATTGCCTCACTCTGATGGTTAACCGTTTGTATAAAAACGGTACCGCGCAGCAATGCTTGATATGCGGTGTTGTCGCGTTTCTCATAGCGCTATGACCGTTTATTACACAAGGACAGAAGACATTGATTATTTATGTTATTATTTAATTTTTATGTTATTATTTGATATTGTTTAACTTTTAAAATTATATATGTATTTATTTATTAAATAATTTAATTCCAACATTATATAGCTTGTAGGTCTATATAAATTTAATATTCATACAAAATCATGCTGAAAATAGGATTATATTTATTATTATTATTATTATTATTATTATTATTATTATTATTATTATTATTATTATTAACTGTTCGGTCTGAAATATTTTCCCATGTCCGCCACATGAGGAAAACACTTATATATTAAACTAATATAACATGTGATACTGTACTATTATTCGAGCTACATATCACAATAAATCACTGATAATTATAACAATTAATTACGGTATAAAATTTTATAACTGGATCGAATGCTCCACATCGTTCCGAGTTTTAATTGAAACTGAGGGAAGAATATCAATGTGGCAACATCGTGGTAGTCGCGGCAGTGGAGATCTTTGTATTTTAATAACATATAATAGCTGCGGGGAAACAAAGCGAGCCGCTAGTTAAGCATCATAGTGAGGCGATAATACAAAATAAATTATGGAACATAAAAAAATATATGACTCACGTGTTTGCGTGGAGTGTCGCACTGACACTGACAAGCGCACAGACGGCTGTTGAGAGATTGTTGTGATATGCTGTAAGGGAAGCCTACAGGCCTGGCCACACTGCTGCTAGGTGATCTCCAGAACTTGTGCCCCCGGGCGTTGTAATACTGCGGCGGAGGCTGTATGTTGTTGCTGGACATGCTCTTGTATAGAGCAAGTGGCAGCGCTCGGTTGGAACTGTATTGTAGTTCTCGTCCTCCAGGTTGTGTGTTTACGAGGTCCATCGGACTTCGGCGTGACGTCGGAGAATCTTGTTGTATCACTCCCTGCGGATATCTGGGAAATGTAAACATACACATGTGCTGTGAATTCGCAACTAAGTAGAAGTCCAGCAGGTAAAGGTGATATACTTGGAAAATGTGGAAATCCATCCATAGTAATTCTGCCCGAGGGTAGGTCTTTCACTGCAATCATAACATTTTCATGCTATGCTTTGCAGCTTTACTAGGGAATTGTAGGTGTGGTAGCTTCCCGTTGCTTTCCACACCGGTGAAGGATGATGATGATGATAAGGATGATGATGATGTTGGCTGTATGATTTCGGGGACCGGTTGGGCCTTAAAGTTTTCCTGACATTTGTCTTACAGGTGAGGAAAAACCCCGATAAAAACCTCACCCAGAAAAACTGCCCCGACCGGGGATCGAACCCGGGCCCGCAGCGTGACAAGGCAGCACGCTACCTCGAGACCACAGCGGTGGACAATGTGGATATACAGAATGTAACTAAATTCTCATTACAGAGTTTGAGACGTGCAGTGGGGACCAAGACTGTTACTTTTGCATAGGAACTCATTTTCGGAAACATACTGCTCTCGTACGCACGCAAAATACCACAATACACGTTTAACTCTGCCGCATTTCGGCGCCAAAGACCCTGCACGTTCTCCCAATTTGACCCACTACAGTCAAATTCAACCCAAGAAGTTACTGTGGTCTTGGAACAGGGAACTGGGTTGCCATTTTAACAATATTTTCTTGAGAGAAATCCTTCAATAAAACTGAAGTATGCAACGCAGCAGGTACAGAGTTGTAAGTTGCAGCCGTCCAAGCCACCTCCTCTTAAAGAAAAAAAAAACAGTTACCACTTGTCACTGAGCTCGTGCGAATCTGTAATATCCTGTGTGAAAGTGTCGACTCTCATATTTACTATAAAACTAGTTTGCATGCCGTAAAAGAAAAACTATGTTTTTTTAAATGTATAGTACGTAGATTTGGGAAAAGTACTGCTATCCTCCTCCTCCCCTACCTAAACAAACAAATACCGTAATGTTGAGTGATTCCGGGTTACGTGGCCGTGGTCCATAGTTGGTGTTGATACCAGACGTTTCGCCCTCAACTGCGGAGGGCATCTTCAGTGGCGAGTGCTTCTAGGCGTGTTTCCTGGTCGGAAGATCTACTGAGAGTGAGCGCTGTGGACGTAGAGGACGTTGTATTAGTGGAGGGTGCAGGGTGAGTGGGCGTGGCTCTTGCTGATTGGCTAATGGTCGTCTCCTTGTTGTCACTGGTGTTAATGCATTTATTTTCTAGTGTATGAAACCAGGCCTTAGACAGTTTGATACCTTCCTCTTTTCTGTTAATATTTCCCTTATGCTTGTATATTTCTATAGCCTCTCGGTATAATCTAGGGAAATAGTAGGAAGTTGTGGCTAAAACTTGTGTATCGTCGAATAGAATCTGGTGTCCATTCATAATGGCATGTTCTGCTACAGCTGATTTATCCATTTCTCCTTGTCTGCAGTTTCTTTTATGTTCTGATAAACGGGTGGCTATACTTCGTTTCGTGGTCCCTATATATGATTTACCACACGAACAAGGAAGTCGATATACGCCGCAAGTGGAGAGAGGTGGCCGAGGATCCTTAGCTGAGCGAAGGCAGTCTTCTATTTTTCTTGTAGGTCTGTAAACTGTTTTTATGTTGTATTTTCGTAGGAGTTTTCCGATACGATCTGTGACTCTTTGTACATATGGTAAGTAGGCTATGCTGGTTGAGGGTGTGTTATCCATTCTGACGTGCTGTCTTCGTGGATGTATGGTTTGTCTTATTTCCTTGGATGTGTAGCCATTTTTCTGGAAACAATTGAACAGATGGTGTTGTTCTTGTTTAAGGTGTTGTGGTTGGCATAAATTAGTCGCTTTGTTGTTCCAATGGAACAACAGCTACTATGAACAGACCAACGGAGTAGCCATGGGCAGTCCTCTAAGCCCAGTAGTAGCGAATTTTTTCATGGAGAAATTCGAAGAAGAAGCACTAAAAACAGCTCCCAAGTCTCCAGAACATTGGTTTCGCTATGTTGATGACACATTCGTAGTATGGAGACATGGCAGTGAAGAATTGGAACGTTTCCTTCAACACCTTAACAGCAGACACAACAAAATACAGTTCACAATGGAAAAAGAAGATAATGGAAGACTTCCTTTCCTGGATGTTCAAATAATAAGGACTGGCAATGGGGAAATTCAACATACAGTTTACAGAAAACCTACACACACAGACCGATATCTGCACAAAGACTCTAACCACCACCCAAGACAAAAGCGAGGTGTCATTAAGACACTGTTCGACAGAGCGACTAAGTTATGCCAACCACAACACCTTACACAAGAAACAACACCATCTGTTCAATTGTTTCCAGAAAAATGGCTACACATCCAAGGAAATAAGACAAACCATACATCCACGAAGACAGCACGTCAGAATGGATAACACACCCTCAACCAGCATAGCCTACTTACCATATGTACAAAGAGTCACAGATCGTATCGGAAAACTCCTACGAAAATACAACATAAAAACAGTTTACAGACCTACAAGAAAAATAGAAGACTGCCTTCGCTCAGCTAAGGATCCTCGGCCACCTCTCTCCACTTGCGGCGTATATCGACTTCCTTGTTCGTGTGGTAAATCATATATAGGGACCACGAAACGAAGTATAGCCACCCGTTTATCAGAACATAAAAGAAACTGCAGACAAGGAGAAATGGATAAATCAGCTGTAGCAGAACATGCCATTATGAATGGACACCAGATTCTATTCGACGATACACAAGTTTTAGCCACAAACTTCCTACTATTTCCCTAGATTATACCGAGAGGCTATAGAAATATACAAGCATAAGGGAAATATTAACAGAAAAGAGGAAGGTATCAAACTGTCTAAGGCCTGGTTTCATACACTAGAAAATAAATGCATTAACACCAGTGACAACAAGGAGACGACCATTAGCCAATCAGCAAGAGCCACGCCCACTCACCCTGCACCCTCCACTAATACAACGTCCTCTACGTCCACAGCGCTCACTCTCAGTAGATCTTCCAACCAGGAAACACGCCTAGAAGCACTCGCCACTGAAGATGCCCTCCGCAGTTGAGGGCGAAACGTCTGGTATCAACACCAACTATGGACCACGGCCACGTAACCCGGAATCACTCAACATTATGAATACCGGCCGTGAAAGCCTGCATTCAAACAAATACCGTTATTATGAGTTTGGCAACATATACCCCCAGGGGACACTGGCCCCCGTTAGGTCTGTAGTAACTTCCTGGGTTGAAATAGAGTGTAGACTACTAATTGTGGGGTCTTGTGAAATCTCTGACTTACGAGACACCTGTGGCATCCGAGGAATATCTACTGGCGCGGATTATGGCTGCGGCGGATGTTACAGGAACAATGATTTGTGATCGTGTGTACCAGAACTTGGTACGGAGGTACCGTATCTGTGTTGACGTAGATGGTTGTTACGTCGAGCCCTTCTTGTGGACTCAGATGTCGAGCAGCAGGCGTCAGGGAGAGCAACATGTGTTATGGCATTTTGTGTGTAGCGGGAATAAGGTACGTTTCCAGACTTGAGTTCTTATGCTAGACGTAATCGTCTTGGTCCCCATTACATGTTCTCAAAGTCTGTAGACTATTGCAAAGCTTTTGACAACGTAGACAGGAAACTACTGTTCTCCAAATTAAGAATCACGAATGAACTGGACGAGCACACATATTAGCCCAAAATATCTTAAAGATAGATGATACAGTTCAGCAATCAAAGGAAATCATTCAAACCAAGAGGAGTCCTTCAAGGGGACCCTTTGAGCCCTCTCCTCTTCAATGTGATAACAGCAGATATAATCCAAATATGCCGCCCATCAATAAAAATGTATATGTACGCAGATGATATGGTACTCGGAGCGACAGATAAGGAAGAACTGCAAGAAACTATACACAATCTCGCATTATGGGCAGACAAAAATTGCTTCGATATAAACCTATCAAAAACGGTACAGATGGTATTCAGAAAGGGTGGTCGGCTGGTAGACGGCGACCACATACAACTCCAGAACAACCTGTTGCAAATCACAAATATCTAGGAGTAACACTCCAAACAACAGCCAAATCCTTCAGAATTCATAAGAAAGAGAGAGAGGCAGTTGCTATAGTTGCCATATACGACATAGAAAACACCACACAGCTGTAACTTGCAACAGCCATGAAACTTTTCGAGGCAGAAATACTTCCCAGCTTAACATATGGAATAGAAATCACATGGACTGACCTCAGCTACAGAGACTTAAAAAGTCAAAGCAGGATTTCTAAAAGCAGCAATGGGGATTTTGAAATTTGCTCCACCTAGACTTGCATATGAGTTAGCATGGGAAACTTTTCTCGTGGAAGATCTACGCACGAAGTTCCTGCTACCAGCTACTAAACAGGAGACTACATTGAAGGAGATAAGACAAAAGAAGAGAAAATAAATACCGGACGATTTTACGCAACAGATGCAATGATCAATCGAGACTGAACTGGTCCAAACAACAATATACGCAGTGCAGTAACAAGACCGGCAGTGCATGGATATCACAACAAACTCTGCAAAATTTCAAACTATCATGGTCCGTCAATGGATTGCGTGAGTAAGCTCTGTGATAGACCGTGCAAGATACAATTTCAATATTTAAATTAATATTAGGAAGTAAACATTATGAGGTTGTATCTTTAATAGTGAGTGGAGAACATATTTTTAACGACTCACCTCATATAATTTCAAATTTTTTTGATACCGGCGGTTTCAGACAATATCTTATCCCTCATCTGTCATGGCTTCTATCAGTAGCTGGTAGCAGGAACTTTGTGCGTAGATCTTCCAGGAGAAAAGTTTCCGTGCTAACTCATATGCAAGTCTAGATGGAGCAATATTAGCCCAGGATAGGGATGAGTGGAGAGCTTACATCAGTGGAAGGCATGACTGAAGAGGGACAAGATATTGTCTGAAACCGCCGGTATCAAAGAAATTTGAAATTATATGAGGTCTTCTTGTAAGCCCATGTTTCCCTTAACAGAGATTTAGGCGTTCTCCCCCTTCAGGGAAGAATTTGAACCATACTAATTTAGTTACACTTGTTTTCGTATAGATGTTATTTGAGTGGTCCGTGGTCAGCGTTCCGCCTCATACTGACATCTAGGAAACCAAGGTAGTACTAGGACGGGAAAATTCGGTAAATTTTGCTTAGAGGCCTTTTCATTCAGGCTTAAGGATCTTTATATGAGGTGAATCGTTAAAAATATGTTCTCCACTCACTATTACAATTTCAATGTCTGTTTAAAGAGAACAAAATCGTTGCTGGCATACAGCAGAGACCAAATCTAATGCACATTAATTTGTGCACGCTTCTTCTTCTTATTATTAAAGTCTGTAATGGGAATTTAATTACATCCTGTATACATATTCAATTAATGCGAGGGTTGGAACTTCAATAGTAGCAACACTGCTGTAGAAGTCGCTATTAGACAGAACCTACCTGTGATCTGGGTAGGACATCGGTCTTGATCTGGGAGGCCTGCTGGGGAAGATCTCCGACTGGAACCTCTGTGGAGTACCTTGAATCGAACTGTCACTGCCGCTCTGCATGTTGACTTGTGTAGATCTGGTACTCACGCTGTCCGTGGCGCTTACTTGTAGCAACTCGGGTATCGTACCCGTTATCGGATTGTAACCAGCGATATCCGGTGGCATTTTCTGGAACTGATGTGTATTTAACGATGGAGATGAAGCCGACGATCTGATTGTTGGTGGAGTCGGTTGAACGTCGTTCGTTATAGTCGTCATCTACAATTAAAACAAAATGTGACGTCAGAAATATCGTGCACACAGGCTGCTTTCACATGAGCATATAGTAATTTCTGCCTTAGTGGTTCGTGTGAAAAGAGCCAAATTTAAAATTCTCAAAACACTACAACGGATAGCTGTTTGGCCAGATACATGATATCGGATATCCTACCAATATTCTTTCTTTCTTTTTTTTTTCAGTGCCACCTGTTTGTCATTCGACATTTCAGGTATTCTCTCCTGGCATTGGCGTATTGTAACCCACTTCTGAGGTTGGGGCGCCTGGAAGGAGGGGTTACGCTGCTCCAATGATATGATGGGTGATGACGATGGGTAATGATGCGCCAGGAGAGGCCTTAAACCCAAACTTAATCTAATGAGGTGAATATGATAATGATGACTATTTAACTCATGCCCCAAATGGGAGTCAATGACCAATCACGTTGCAATGATTTTTTATTTACAACCAATCACAGTCGTGTTTCGCCTAGAATTTACCAATTAAAGTTTATCATAATAAAGAAACCACCTCCTTTTTAACATTCTCGATAGGTCATATCATTATTTTGCAGTGACTGACTCACTAAGAAATACGGCTACCAGATTGTATATATAGTGCATGAATGTCAACACATACCGCATGCGGGAGTTAATATAAAAACATTTGTAGCAATTGATTATACCACCAAAAAAAATAAAACCACTGTTTGCACTTTCTTATATGTATTTTTTCCCAGAAAAATATAATTGTCATATTTACACCATAGGACATCAGGAATGAATTAATATACAGTTTTATGTGTTTCATTTTTTCTCCATTAGAGTGCATTCTTACAATATTGCGTTTGTTTGGCAATAAATATTATGGTCTGCTTGCAGTGACGAACAAAAGAAGCAAATGAAGCGTACCAATCGTTTCTGATTTGTTTTCAAACATCGCCGTTTACAATAAATATATAAATATTTTAAAATAACTATAGTTAAATAATGATTTGTGAGTTAACAGCTTAATTTTATTCGTTAAACAGTCTTAAAAATGCCACTCTTGATTTCCAAATTCTCTAGATAAATTGGAAATCACTCGTGGCATTACTTATGATAATGATGGCTAGATGATGTTCGGGGACCGTTTGGGCCTTAAAGTATCCTGACATTTGTCTTACAGGTGAGGAAAAACCCTGAAAAAAACCTCATCAGGAAACTTGTCCCGAGCGGGGATCGAACCCCGGCCCGCTGCGGCAGGACGATACCTCGAGACCACAGCGGTGAACTCCTGCCAACATTGAGGCCGGATATCCGGGCGAACATTGCTGATTGGGGCATCGTAACGAGAGAGCTCGCGTATGTGTCGTACGAAACGATCGGGCGGACTCGACTAAATTCGGGTCTTTTCGTTCATGGGCGAAGTCAGCAAGTGTTTCATTGACTTGTTGAATTGATTGCAAACACGAACATCTGAGCTCATTAAAACGTGCTATTGTAGTTTGAGGTTGTTATAAAAGTATTTTTATAAGTAACTAGCTAATATCCGGCGTGCGCTGCTACACCGAAATAAATAATAATGTGTTTTTGCATTTAGTTGAATAAGTAAGGGCAAAAATAAATATAAATTTATATCATTACTATAAGTCCCGGCCACGCGCTGCTGTGGCTAAGGTATACGTTAAGCATTTAAATTAAGTTGCTGTCTTTCAGCCAGATTACTTAAAACTAATACTTACACACGAAATTAATAATACTGAAAATAAAATAAACACTGAAAACACTTAAATTATGAAATAATCAATATTTGTAATTCAATTGAAATTCTCGGTTGCAACAAAAAGCACAGCTATCTGGATCTCTCTTTGTTAAATAATAAACCAATTACCTTACCAAATTACCTTACACCGCCATCTGTTAGAGTCGTATGGAACTCACAGATAATTACACCGTCATCTGTTAGAATCGTATGGAACTCACAGATAATTATAACTCTGTTAAATAATAAACAAATAATTTGCAATAAAAATAATGCGACTATACATTTAGTTATAAACTACCCTAAGTCTCAAGTTGGATCAAACTGCACACAGTGTGCAACATTTTATTAAAATCGGTTCAGTGGATTAGCATTCCATTAAGGACAAACAACGTGACACGAAATTTTTATATATTAAGATTACTTTTAGATACCCCATGCTGATTACCCGGCCTTGCCAGTTAATCTACGCATCCCGATGTACTTGGCATAAATGAGCTGAAAGACAAAATTCGTTATTTTGAGTTATCCATAAAAGAATACCCGCCGTGCGCTGCTATCCTTGCCCGGGAATCTACTTATCCCGATCATCTTGGCATCAATGAAAGACAAAAATGGTTATTGTGAGTTATCCTTAAAAGATAAACATATGCTGTCGCGGGCTTTTCTGTAGAGTTTTTTGAGATATCTTAACTTCCTACAATCCCAAGGTCCTCTCAAGTTCTGTAGTGGAATCACTTTGCCTATTAACTAACTAACTCACTGGCACTATCGAACCTGTAGGTTCATGGCCGCGCGGACATATGCTCTCCATATACTCTATCCTGTGCCAATGTTTTGCAATCATCCCCTGTATAATCTACTTCCCTCATATCATAGTTAATGTTATTCTCCCACCTCATTCTTAGTCTACCAACTGGGCGTTTTCCCTCTGGCTTTCCTACAAGAATATTCCATGCACGTCTTTCATTCCCCATCCGTGCCACACGTCCTGCCCATCGCAGTCTACGAGACTTAACTGTTCTTATTATATCTGGCTTCCTATAAAGACCATGTAGTTCATTGTTATGGCGTCTTCTCCATTCACCTGTCTGTTCATCTCTCTTTGGTCCAAACATTTTCCTAAGAACTTTATTCTCAAATACTCGTAATCTCCTTTCCTGCCTTAAAGTAAGAGTCCATGTTTCGCATCCATATAATATAACTGGTAGAATAATAGTTTTATATTTTTTCAGTTTAACGTTTTTTGAAAGGAGTTGGGAAGTCAAGAGTCTCTGTAATGCATAATAACATGCATTTCCAGAATTCAGCCTGTGTTTAATTTCTTTGTGCATCTCATTCCTATTTGTGATTATTGTTCCTAGGTATTTGAATTCAGCCACTTTCTCAAAATTTCCCTCATTTGTCATTAGCTGTCCATTTCCATTATATAATGTATTTTTATGTGTGACCATATATTTAGTTTTATTGATATTTACTTCCAGTCCCAATTCCTTAGTGTTACTCAGTAGTGTGTGCGTGTTGTCCTTTAGTATCTTCTCGCTATCGGCCAGTAGTACTACATCATCAGCATAAACTAACAGCTTATTAATACCATTGAGTTGTAAGCCTTCTTCATCCTCTAAAGGTTTGATTGCATGCTCTAGTACAAAATTAATTGCTTATTATAAATGATTATAAAAATCCATAATGATCGCACAAAATGCTCATAAAGTTTTATCCTTGCTTAATTATTAATTTTAAAATAAGTGATACGTATTTTAAACTGATAAGGGGAAGCACTAAAATCGACCAATGAATTCTAACGAAACTGGCAGGATATAAAATAAAAGAAATCAATCCTAACTGGTATCTATTGTAAGGCCACCCGGGCCTTACAGTGGCATGACCTGTGGGGAGAGTGATTTTAATTATGAATCACACGTAATTTTTGACCACACAAGGACATGGAAGGCCTCCCTGGATGAGTGATCAGCTCAATATCAGGGACTCCTCCGAGACAACACAACATTAAGACGAAACACATCATTACTTACTTACTTACTTACTCCCTGGCACTATCGAACCCGTAGGTTCATGGCCGCGCGGACATATGCTCTCCATACATCCCTATCCTGAGCTAATGCTTTCCAATCATTCCCTGTATAATCTACTTCCCTCAAATCATAGTTAATGTTATTCTCCCACCTCATTCTTGGTCTACCAACTGGGCGTTTTCCCTCTGGCTTTCCTACAAGAAGCGTCCATGCAAGTCTTTCATTCCCCATACGTGTAACATGTCCTGCCCATCGCAGTCTATGAGACTTAACTGTTCTTATTATATCTGGCTTCGTATAAAGACCATTAGTTCATTGTTATGGCGTCTTCTCCATTCACCTGTCTGTTCATCTCTCTTTGGTCCAAAAATTTTCCTAAGTACTTTATTCTCAAATACTTGTAATCTCCTTTCCTCCCTTAAAGTAAGAGTCCATGTTTCGCATCCATATAATACAACTGGTAGAATAATAGTTTTATATATTTTCAGTTTAACGCACATATTCCTACTAAACATGGCGAATATAATAATAACGATGGTTATGATGGCCAAATGATGTTGGGGGACCGTTTCGGCTTCAAACTTCCCTGACATTTGTCTTATTATAAGGGAGGAAAACCCCCGAAAAAAAATCACCCAGAAAACTTGTTCCGTCCGGGATTAAACCCGAACCCGCTGCTTACGAGACGCTATCCTTAAACCACAGCGGTAGACTTTAAATAATATAAACACACAAAAATATGTTAATATAATTTTATAATTATTGCATATGAGAACAATAATTACCAATATTTATAACTAAGGGGCGGATTCCTATGACATGTCATATTTTTACCAAAGCCTATATTCTAAGCTTCAAGTAAGTAAACTTATTTTATATGTCTTATTATTAAGATTAGTCCACCGCTGTGGTCTCGAGGTAGCGTGCTGCCTTGTCACGCAGCGGGCCCAGGTTCGATCCCCGGGTCGGGGCAGTTTTTCTGGGTGAGGTTTTTATCAGGGTTTTTCCTCACCTGTAAGATAAATGTCAGGAAACTTTAAGGTCCAAACGGTCCCCGAAATCATATGGCCATCATCATCATCCTTCACCGGTGTGGAAAGCAACGGGAAGCTACCACACCTACGATTCCCTAGTAAAGCTGCAAGCATAGTATGAAGATGCTATGATTGCAGTGAAGGACCTGCCTTCGGGCAGAATTACTGTGGAAGGATGGATTAAGATTAAGTGGTTTTTATTGGGTCTTAAAAGTCATATTTCTCACTTTTTCAGATATTTGGTCATACTTCTGCTTATTTCTATGAGAAAGTCATATTTCGGTCATATTTTAGGTTTTTTAATAGTCTAGTCATCAGGCGATTGGAAATAATTAACATTGTATCTGTATAAAAATCGTCAGTTTCACAGTTCACTTGTTTCGAAGGTTTCTGTTAACAGGTAGCAAACGTTTGCACTGGACAATAGAAGAAGATTTCCTTTTTCTTATGATACAATTGATAATGTATATGAATTAACAATTAATATAGTATGGGTAAAAAATGAATTCAATTATAAGGTCATATTTTTGTCTTTTTAGGTCATATTTAAACCTTTTTTTAGATCATAAATGCATGCATATTTTCCATTTTTTAGGTCATAGAAATCCGCCCCTATTAATAACTGATCAGTCTCGCGCCATAACCGAGTGGTTAAGACCAGATGCCTCTGCGCAAAGCTACGGGACTTTGCGCTGTTTCGAGTCTCCATGGGGCAGGACATGTTGCGCTTATGGGGAATGAAAGACGTGCATGGAAACTTCTTGTAGGAAAGCCAGAACGAAAACGCCCAGTTGGTAGACCAAGAATGAGGTGGGAGAACAACATTAACTATGATTTGAGGGAAGTAGATTATACAGGGAATGATTGGAAAGCATTAGCTCAGGATAGGGATGTATGGAGAGCTTGTGTCCGCGCGGCCATGAACCTACGGGTTCGATAGTGCCAGTGAGTAAGTAAGTAAGTAAGTATGGGGGAAGACATTTTACCCGTGAAATTTCGGTCAGTATGGAACCGGTGCCCACCCAGCATTGTGAGGAATTTGGGTAGCTGCAATAAGTAGCGGTTCCAGGTATGAGAAAAACAATCTATAACGTCTGGGGTACCGGATATACTGATATCATATTACTTATACACTGGGTGGATGATCGTCTACCTCTGTTATTAACACATATGGATGTGAGGCCAGCAACCGGATGGTAGGCCAAGGGTCTTCTAGGCTTGTCGCGCCGTGGAATTTAAATAATTGATAATTAAAAAAATAGGCAGAAGTAGGTATCGAACCCGATACTTCGTTTTCCTAACTAGTTGGTCTACTGACTGTTCTACGAAAGCAGACGGGGTAGTGAATGCAGAATGGTATAAACGGGACTTGCGCTGGTTCGAGTCCCCATGGGGCCGTGAGGCTTGGAGTTACAAGCTAGCCCTTTCCGAGTCCAGACGTGAGGTCTCGCCCAAACCAAAGCGCAGTTTGATGTGTTCAATTTTTTCTCCACTAGTATGCATTCTTATAATATTGCGATCCTTTGGCAATAGATAATATGATCTGGTTGCAGCGTTGAACAATTATTTTGGACCGTAAATACCTGGGAAATAATACGTTTAAGAAAGTGCATACAGTGTTTTTTTTGTGGTATAATCAATTGCTACAATTTTTTTCTATTATATCTCGCAAGCGGTATCTGGTTTCATTCGTGCACTATATATACAATCTGGGAGCCAGATGCATTCTAGGATTCTTACACAACCCAAATGAGTCATCCATTAGCAATAGGTTTCATTCTCCTAATTTAAACTATCTTCATCCTTAATATATACATTGCTATATTCAACGTCAATACTAATAAAATTCATTGTTGAGGTGGAGAGTCATAAAATAAAATAAGTTAAAATACTTTCTTAGGTAAAATCCGTCGTCCTCAACTTTTAAAATATGTGATCTTTATGCCTGTAGGCCTTTCAGAACATCCGTCCCATTTTCAGCGGTTCATTCTTCGCTACAGCATCCAGGTTGATGTTTTATGCTGCTGGTCCTACGACAAAGCCACATTAGGACCAGCAGCATCAAACATCAACCTGGATGCTGTAGCGAAGAATGAACCGCTGAAGATGGGACGGATGTCCTGAAAGGCCTACAGGCATAACGATCACATATTTTAAAAGTTGAGGACGACGGATTTTACCTAAGAAGGTATTTTAACTTATTTTATTTTATATTCAACGTGTTTCTTAGAGAGTCAGTCACTGAAAAATAATGCTATGACTGTTCAGAATATTGAAATTGAAGAGCTTTCTTTAATATGATAAACTTAAGTTATAAATATCGGGGTGAAACACGACTGTGATTGGTTGTAAAACAAAATTCATTGAAACATGATTGGTCATTGACTCCCATTTGGGGCATGAGTTAAATAATCACAACGATTCTTTATAAGTATATATTTAAAAATATATAAACGAGTTTTTTCATATTTATTTATGCTAGATATTTCAATAATTTTAATATTTAGGATAGTTTATGGAAAAACGACCTATGGCACCACCTCTATTTAGCTCTTATAATGTTTATAGTAACAAATATATAACTATTTAATATATAAAATACTAGCGTATACCCGGCATACGCTGCTACGCCTAAATAAATGAAAATTAATGTGCTTTTATGTTTAGTTGAATAAGTAAAAGGAAAAATAATTATAAATTTATATCTTTAGATACCCCGTGCCGATTACCCAGCGTTGCCGGGGAATCTATTTATCCCGATCTTCTTGGCATCCATCCATAGTAATTCTGCCCGAAGGCAGGTCCTTCACTGCAATCATAGCACTTTCATACTATGCTTGCAGCTTTACTAGGGAATTGTGTAGGTGTGGTAGCTTCACGTTGTTTTCCACGCCGGTGAAGGATGATGATGATAATGATAATGGTAAGGATGATGGCCAAATGATTTCGGGGACCGTTTGGGCCTTAAAGTTTTCCTGACATTTGTCTTACAGGTGAGGAAAAACCCCGATAAAAACCTCACCCAGAAAAACTGCCCCGACCGGGGATCGAACCCGGGCCCGCTGCGTGACAAGGCAGCACGCTACCTCGAGACCACAGCGGTGGACTTCTTGACATAAATGAGCGGAAATACGAAAAATAATGTGTTTTATGTTTAGTTAAGTAAGAGGGAAAATTTATATCGTAATTATTTTTAGTTACCCCGTGCTGTTTACCCGGCGTTGCCCGAGAATCTACTTATTGGCATAAATGAGCTAAAAGACAAAATTCGTTATTGTGAGTTAAGTTATCCGTAAAATAATACCTGCAATATGATGTTATGCTTGCACAGGAATCTACGTACTTGTCTCGATCTTCTTGGCATCAATGAAAGACAAAAATGGTTATTGTGAGTTATCCGTAAGAGATAAACTTACGCTCTCGTGGACTTTTTTTTTGTAGAGATTTTTGAGATATTCAATTCCGTGTACACTAATTTTGTGTATTTGTTATGGTTTAGGCAGCATAAGCCATTTAAGCGCCCAAAGAGCTACTTTTTTCACTACAAAGGGCGATTTTTAAGGGTGTAGGTGTTGAGTATCACAGCTCTCTTATAGCCTATGTTCATCCCGGGAATCTCCTGAACATTTTGCAAAAAGTCCCATTACAATCGGATCAACGGAACGGCCGCGCATAAAGTACGAACAAACAAACAAACATTCATTTTTATATATTAGATAAATCTAGAGGATATGAGCTTTATGGTCTTGTTTTCAGGTTTTTAATTCTATAATATATTATTTGAAGGAAAATATCTCAATACTTTGATCGCGTTTTTCTCGAAACTCATCTTTTTTACTCGGGTCTTTTTCCACCCAACTCCTCAATTTATAAATAAATACCAGCTACAGAGGAAAACTCATGTGCAGCGTATGAGTAGTTATATATTTCATAGTAAAATATGGAAAATAACATTATGAGGTTCCTAATTCAATGAATGAATGAGTCATTTCTTATCTTATCTTATAGTTTGTGTTTTCTTAAAACACGGGAACTGCAGCTTTCAAGAGGAACATCTCTCCAATTTTCAACCGATATCATTACTAAACCTTTATAATTGACACTTTGGGAGAAGATATATATTCAGAAGAACATTTTTTTTGTCCAATGCCACCATGTTATCTTTTATGACATTTCTGGCTTTCTCTCCTGGCATTGGCGGAATTGTAATCCATTTGTTAGGTTGGGACACCTGGAAGGCGGAGTTACGTTACCCCGATGATATCCATAGTAATTCTGCCCAAAGGCAGGTCCTTCACTGCAATCACAGCATATCTATGCTATGCTTGCAGCTTTACTAGGGAATTGTAGGTGTGGTAGCTTCCCATTGCTTTCCACACCGGTGAAGGATGATAATGATAAGGATAAGGGTGGTGATGGCCATATGATTTCGGGGACCGTTTGGGCCTTAAAGTTTTCCTGACATTTGCTTTACAGGTGAGGAAAAACCCCGATAAAAACCTCACCCAGAAAAACTGCCCCGACCGGGGATCGAACCCGGGCCCGCTGCGTGACAAGGCAGCACGCTACCTCGACACCACAGCGGTGGACCCCGATGATATGATGGATGATAAATGATAATGAAGCGCCTCGAGAATTCTTAACCTAAATTCTAGACCATGGGCAACCACAGGAATAATTCCCTTTAAGAACAAATTTCTATAGTCTGACCGGGAATAGAACCCGGGACCTCATGAAATGCTGACCACTAGCCCATGAGGCTGGTCGAAGAACAAATTTACATCCATGAATTTCGAAATTCCCGATGAACGGGATCTGATCTCGAAGTTCATCAAATCAACACTAGATGACAACGTTTTATATAGAGATTCCAACGAAAATCCGGTAGTCATAATGTCGGTTGAAAATGGCAGGGATGTTCTCTTGAAAGCAGCAGTTCCCGTGTTTAAGAAAACATAAACTGTTAGTATTATTGATTTCGTACATCTCAATGATGGATAAATCATATTTGAAGAGAAAAATTATACGCTCAGACCGGGACTTGAACCCGGGACCCTTGGTTCTCTAGACCAAGTGCTCTACCAACTGAGCTACCTGAGCAAGTACCGATCTAAACGCAAATCCTTCTCTATATACATTGTAATTCCCGCCATTTGCAAGATAGAAGCATGGCTTCATAGCATTTGGTGGACGGGAATTACAATGTATATAGAGAAGGATTTGCGTTTAGATCGGTACTTGCTCAGGTAGCTCAGTTGGTAGAGCACTTGGTCTAGAGAACCAAGGGTCCCGGGTTCAAGTCCCGGTCTGAGCGTATAATTTTTCTCTTCAAATAAACTGTTAGGTATTATAGCCTCACTCTGATGGTTAACAGTTTATATAAAAGCGGGTGCCGCGCGGCAATACTTGACATGCGGTGTTGTCACGTTTCTCATAGCGCTATGGGCATTTATTACACAAGGACAGAAGACATTGATTATATTTCTTAATCATCATCATCATCATCATCACTCCAGGGATTAGGCAATTGCCCGTTCCGACTTCATAATGCATCAGCCCAACGTCTTCTAGGTCTTCCAACATCACGCCTTCCTCTTGCTTGATAATTTCTTGCTAACAATGGATATCTCTCCTTACTCATTCCATCCATGTGATCAATCCATTTCTGTCTGTAATTCGTGACTTTATCCAATAAAGGCTGTACTTTCAATTCTTCTCTTATATCCTCATTTCTTATTCTATCAAGTCTTGTACATCCTTTTACTTGTCTTAGGAACCTCATCTCCGCCGTCTGTATTCTATCCTTCTGTTTTTTCACTGGAGCCCAAGTTTCACATCCATACAATATTGTGGAAACCGCCATAACATTATACATTTTTATCTTGGTTTCTTTTCTAATTTTATTTTGGATGTTCTCTGTATTGTTCCACACACCGTCTGAAATTTATTTATTTTGGAGTCAATATCTCTTTCCACATTGTAGCCAACATCACAGCCCAAATAATTGAAACTAGACACCTGTTCTATACTTTGATTTTCTAAAATAATTTTGGATCTCACTGGATCTCTTCCTCTAAAAGCCATGGTCTTCGTTTTCCTTACATAAATCTTTGGATCGTATTATTTCTTAATTTTTATGTTATTATTTGGTATTGTATAACTTTTAAAATTAAAATTATGTATGTATGTATTTATTTATTAAATAATTTAATTCCAACATTATATAACTTGTAGGTCTACATAAATTTAATATTCATACAACATCATGCTGAAAATTATTATTATTATTATTATTATTATTATTATTATTATTATTATTATTATTATTAACTGTTCGATCTGAAATATTTTCCATGGCCGCCACATGTTGAAATCACTTATATATTAAACTAATATAATATATAGATATTGTATTATTATTCGAGCTAAATATCGCAATAAATCACTGATAATTATACCATTAATTACGGTATACAATTTTATAACTGGATCGAATGTTCCACATCGTTCCGAGTTTTAATTGAAACTGAGGGAAGAATAGCAATGTGGCAACATCGTGGTAGTCGCGGCAGTGGAGATCTTTGTATTTCAATAACATATAACAGCTGCGTGGAAACAAAGCGAGCCGCTTGTTAAGCATCATAGTGAGGCGATAATAAGATAATAAATTACTCATTCATTAATCGTTATAGACTTCCAAAAGTTATGATTCAATATCGTCCTCAAGGGAAGAGCTTTGGGACGTACTAGAAAAACATGAACTGATAATCATTCGCTGAAACCGTAACTGGCTGTAGGCCTTAAACTTGTTTGGAAGAAGAAGAAGGCAATGATTTTAAATATTTTTTAAAAATCATTTCTGTTATACTATCCCGGGAAATAAGTGTTGGAGGTCAATAACTGAGAGATGAAATAAGACCGTGTTTCCCGGAATATACGAATTCGTAACGCATGTCATGTGTAACATATCAGGTGTGTGTATATCTCGTGATATAATTCAAATCAGAATTATTACTAGATCATCAGACATACATTAAATATATTACAGTTCTGATTCGGTTAAAAAAGAGTTTCAACCTTACGGAGAGAAGGAAGTCAGAGGAAGGTAGATTATTCTATCCATTCAATGGCTAATTGGCTCAAATTCGAGCTTTGGCCTCTCTTAACTTCTGTCTCCAATCGTTTCTGTTTTGCGCGGCAAGCCTCCAGTTGCGACACCTAACAAGTAGATTTGCAGTATCTTCCTTGATTTTGATACCATCCTCCCATTATTTCTTCGGTCTTCCAAATCGCCTATTCCCCATAAAACTTACTGTAAGCACTTTTTTTTTGTTGCTCGGTCTATTGAGAGCCTTTTTAAATGCCCAGCCCACTTTAGTTTAATAAAACTGACAAGGCCAGGTTCACTATATTTTGTCACATAATTCCTTGTTGTATCGCATCCTCCACTGACCATTAATATTTATCGGTTCAAATATTTTCCTGAGTACTTGTTATTTTTTTTTTGAAAAATTATTTAGGGCTATTTCTGATCTTTTTTAAATTAATTAGGGCTACCTCTGTTTTTTTTTCAAAATTATTTAGGGCTACCTCTGATTTTTTTAAAAAATTGTTTAGGGCTACCTCTGATCTTTTTTAAAATTATTTAGGGCTTCCTCTGATTTTTTTAAAATAATTATTTAGGGCTACCTCTGATCTTTTATTTTTCAAAATTGTTTAGGGCTACCTCTGATCTTTTTTAAACAATTATTTAGGGCTACCTCTGATCTTTTTTTTTAAATTATTCAGAGCTACCTCTGATATATTTTTTTCAAAATTATTTAGGGTACCTCTGATCTTTTTTCAAAATTATTTAGGGCCACTCTGATATATCTTTTTCCAAAATTATTTAGGGCTACATTTAGGGTACCTCTGATCTTTTTTCAAAATTATTTAGGGCCATTCTGATCTCTTCTTTTCAAAATTATTTAGGGCTACTTCTGATCTTTTTTTTTTCAAAATTATTTAGGGCTTTCTCTGATTTTTTCAAAACTACTTAAGGCTACCTCTGATATTTTTTTTTCAAAATTATTTAGGACTACCTCTGATATTTTTTTTCAAAATTATTAGAGCTATCTCTTGATTTTTTTTTTCAAAAAATTACTTAAGGCTACCTCTGATCTTTTTTTTCAAAATTATTTAGGACTACCTCTGATATTTTTTTTTCAAAATTATTTAGGGCTACATCTGATCTTATTTTTTTCAAAATTATTAGAGCTATCTCTGATTTTTTTTTCAAAATTACTTAAGGCTACCTCTGATCTTTTTTTTTCAAAATTATTTAGAACTACCTCTGATATCTTTTTTCAAAATTATTTAGGGCTACATCTGATCTTATTTTTTTCAAAATTATTAGAGCTATCTCTGATTTTTTTTCAAAATTACTTAAGGCTATCTCTGATCTTTTTTTTTCAAAATTATTTAGGACTACCTCTGATATTTTTTTTCAAAATTATTTAGGGCTACATCTGATCTTATTTTTTCAAAATTATTAGAGCTATCTCTGATTTTTTTTTAAATTACTTAAGGCTACCTCTGATTTTTTTTTCAAAATTATTTAGGACTACCTCTGATATTTTTTTTCAAAATTATTTAGGGCTTAAATCTGATCTTATTTTTTTCAAAATTATTAGAGCTATCTCTGATTTTTTTTCCAAATTACTTAAGGCTATCTCTGATCTTTTTTTTCAAAATTATTTAGGACTACCTCTGATATTTTTTTTTCAAAATTATTTAGGGCTACATCTGATCTTATTTTTTTCAAAATTATTAGAGCTATCTCTGATTTTTTTCAAAATTACTTAAGGCTACCTCTGATCTTTTTTTTTTCCAAAATTATTTAAAGCTACCTCTGGTCTTTTTTTTCCCAAAATTATTTAAAGCTACCTCTGGTCTTTTTCCTTTAAATTATTTAGGGTACCTCTGATCTTTTTTTAATTATTTAGGCCTACCTCTGATCTTTTTTTTTTTCAAAATTATTTAGGGCTACCTCTGATCTTATTTTTTCAAAACTATTTAGGGCTACCTTTGGTCTTTTTTCCAAAATTATTTAGGGCTACCTCTGATCTTATTTTTTTTCAAAATTATTTATCTCTGATTTTTGTTTTCAAAATTACTTAAGGCTACCTCTGATCTTTTTTCAAAATTATTTAGGGCTACATCTGATCTTTTTTTTTTCGAAATTATTTAGGCCTACCTCTGATATTGTTGCATTTTTAGTTTCACCTTTTTATTTTATTTTTTCAAAGGCGTTATATTCTTTAAGTAGCGGGCCGATTTCATTCTTTTATAATATTCTTAAAAAATTACCTTCTAGTTTGGTAGCGATATATGTTAATGATTTCATATAAGGATAGTCAAACTGTGGTCATTTATGGATTTATTTGACTATATCGGAATATACAGAGTGGACAGTTGGTTAAGTTAAATCTCTAAAAAATATACTAATCCTATGGGATAAAATGTATCCTACATCAGTAAATATTTCTAACATTCTTATACCACTGATGCACTGAACACTTTTCAACCATTTGTAATAACGTTTCGTACTATTTTAAACATTTTGGAATCATTTTATAAATATTTCTTACGATTTTTAAATATTTCTAAATTACGCGAATATTGTACATCGAGTTCTACAAGCGCGGAAATGCTTCATGTAAAATCCGCTAGGTGGCTCTAACATCGGAGTAACCAACATTTGAAAATAATTCCAAATCATATTTAGTGTTAGTGTACGTAAAATTAGTTTATAGTTTATTAAATAATATGCATGCAAATTGTTTTGTTAGGTTAGGAAAATGGGAAGTTAGTTTACGTCCATTTTTTTTAGCATTTCGGGATTTATTCCCAAAGTTGGTAACGCCGACTTTAGAGCCATCTACCGAAAGCTACATTAACCATTACAGCAACTGCCCCAACTCGCGCATGCGCACTGCGATTCTGCAGAAGAATCATTTGTAACAGTTTCTCCACCTTATCCTATTTTAGATATAATTTGAGACACTATGTTTTAAATATTTTATTTCACCCCTAATCAATAAATAAACCTGTTGGTATGTGACACATTAGAATTTTAAAGTTACCAACTCAAAATCATTCAGAAATAAGTTTCCTTTAAAGAAAGATAGAACCATTTGTAAATTGAAACCGTTATGCATCACAAATTTTATATTTATTTTAACCGCATTTTAACTAAAAGACATTAAATCAAATTTAATAATCTGACATTGTACAGATGGGATCTGCACTTCCAAATAACGTTATTATACTTTTAAATATTTTAAAAACTATTTAATTACAATATAACTTTGTTTACCTATGGCTGTTTTTCTCTCTCGTCAATTTCATCTTCAACCTCACAACTCCCATCATTGCAAGACTACTCCTGATTCCTCTCTCTCTCTCTCTCTCTCTCTCTCTCTCTCTCTCTCTCTCTCTCTCTCCTCTCTCTCTCTCTCTCTCTCTCTCTCTCTCTCTCTCTCTCTCTCTCTCTCTCTCTCTCTATTTATCTAAAATAGAATAGCTTTCTCCTGCTATTTGCTATTTCTGACTTGGATAAACATGTTTTGAAAGTACAGTTAGCTAAGGGATGTTATTCATAAAATATATTTCTTAATTTGTCAAATAATTAGTTCAACTTTTTATTCTTATTCTTTGCCAAGGTGTATATTTTGCAATTTATTACTTTTAATTTAGATATTGAAAGCAACGGGAAGCTACCTCACCTATAATTCCCTAGTTAAGCTGCAAAGCATAGCATGAAAATGCTATGATTGCAGTGAAATACATACCATCGGGCAGAATTACTATGGATGGGAAGGTGCGTTTATCACAATTTTTTTTTCAATTATTTAGCTCTCTCTCTCTGATGTTTTTTTTCAAAATTATTTAGGGCTACTTCTGATCATTTTCTTTTCAAAATTATTTAGTCTATCTCTGATCTTTTTTTCAAAATTATTTAGGGCTACCTCTAATCTTTTTTTTTCAGAATTATTTAGGGCTACCTCTGATCATTTTTTTTTTCAAAATTATTTAGGTCTATCTCTGATCTTTTCTTTCAAAATTATTTAGGGCTACCTCTGACCTTTTTTTTTCAAAATTATTTAGGTCTATCTCTGATCCTTTTTTTTTTTTCAAAATTATTTAGGCCTATCTCTCATCTTTTTTTCCAAATTTATCTAGGGCTACCTCTAATATTTTTTCAGAATTATTTAGGACTACCTCCGATTTTTTTAAAAATTATTTAGAGCTACCTCTGATCTATTTTTTCCCCAAAATTATTTAGGTCTACCTCTGATTTTTTAAAATCGTTTAGGGCTACCTCTGATCTTCTTTTTTTCAAAATTATTTAGGGCTACCTCTGATCTTTTAATGAGGCTCCATGTCTCGCCACCATTAGTCAAAACTGTTTTTATTAAAACTTTATATAGTCATATTTTAGTTGCTGAGTGTATGTTAACACTCTTCATTGCATTATGAAGTGAGTGGAAGGCTTAAGTTTTGTTGCAGTGTAAAAATTATATCAGTTCAGTAAAGAGATCAATAGCATTACTCTATCGAGAGAGGCAAATGAGTCTATTTACTTGTTAGTACAGTAAATGTTCCTTATCCGCGGGGGATAAGTTCCGCAAATATTCTGCGAATACAGAAACCGCAATATGGAATGGTAATTTGTATGGGTATAGAGAGGATACATTCCAAGGTTCCGAAATAAAATAAAAATTATCATAAGTAATGCCACGAGTGACTTCCAAATTATCGATAAATTCACGACTCACGAAGTGAGGAGTGAATTTATCTAGAGAATTTGGAAATCAAGAGTGGCATTTGTTAGGACTATTTAACGAATAAAATTAAGCTGTTTACTCACAAATCATTATTTAACTATAGTTATTTTAAAATATTTATATATTTAATGTAAACGGCGATGTTTGAAAACAAATGAGAAACTATAGGTACGCTTCTACTGCTTCTTTTGTTTATCACTGCAACCAGATCATACTATTTATTGCCAAAGGAACGCTATATTGTAAGGAGGAGCTTTCTTTAATATGGTAATTATAACACTGATAAATATTTGGTGAAACACGACTCTGATTGGTTGTAAAATAGAAATCATTGAAATGTGATTGGTCATTTACTCCCATTTGGGGCATGAGTTAAATAGTCATAAGTAACGCCACGAGTGATTTCCAAATTATCTATAAATTCACGACTCGCGAAGTGAGGAGTGAATTTATCTAGATATTTTGGAAATCAAGAGTGGCATTTGTTAGGACTATTTAACGAATAACATTAAGCTGTTTACTCACAAATCATTATTTAACTATAGTTATTTTAAAATAGTTATATATTTAATGTAAACGGCGATGTTTGAAAACAAATGAGAAGCGATAGGTACGCTTCTACTGCTTCTTTTGTTTATCACTGCAACCAGATCATACTATTTATTGCCAAAGGAACGCAATATTGTAAGGAGGAGCTTTCTTTAATATGGTAATTATAACACTGATAAATATTTGGTTAAACACGACTCTGATTGGTTGTAAAATAGAAATCATTGAAATGTGATTGGTCATTGACTCCCATTTGGGGCATGAGTTAAATAGTCATAAGTAATGCCACGAGTGATTTCCAAATTATCTATAAATTCACGACTCGCGAAGTGAGGAGTGAATTTATCTAGATATTTTGGAAATCAAGAGTGGCATTTGTTAGGTCTATTTAACGAATAAAATTAAGCTGTTTACTCACAAATCATTATTTAAATATAGTTATTTAAACATATTTGTATATTTAATGTAAACGGCGATGTTTGAAAACATATGAGAAACGATTGTTATGCTTCATTTGTTCATCACTGCAACCAGACCATATTATTTATTGCCAAAGGATCGCAATATTGTAAGAATGCACCCTAGTGGAGAAATTTATAACCACGGATAATGGGTTATTAATTAATTTCTGATGTCCTATGATGTAAATATGTCAATTATATTTTTCTGGAACGAAAATTCCTTGGAAATAATAATTTAAGAAAGTGCACACAATGTTTTTTTTTTTGTGGTATAACCAATTGTTACAAATGTTTTTATATTATATCCCGCAAGTACTATCTGCTAACATTCGTGCAATATATATAGAATCTGGTAGCCACATGCAGTCACTGCAAAATAATGCTATTCAGAATGTTTAAAAGGAGGAGCTTGATTTTAAAGCAATAAAATGAAAGTGATAAAACCGAGGTGAAAAACTATTGTGATTGGTTTTAAATAAAAAATCATTGAAAATTCATTGGTCATTGATTGTCATTTGGGGTATGACTTAAATAGTCAAAATAAAATCAATTAATGAGATATTTGAACAATTTCTATTATTTATCACTATCAGGCTTAGGCAAGGGCTTAAATAACTTAATACTTTTTTTCCTGTTTTGCCGCTTTTAAAAGATATTTCTATTCAGAGTGATATAAGCTGTTAATTCAGCGATAGAATTCTTTATTTTGTGTTTGGATTTCTTGATGAATCGTACAGTCGATTAATTAACATTGAAACAGCGTGAAATAGATGCAAACGACTCACAAATGCATAAATGGTCAAGCATTTATTTTTTACTTTATGCGGCAGCACTACTTTTTTCCATTTCCGAACTAACTTTCTTTCCTTTTACTCGACATTAGCCTAAAATTGGCAACAAAGCAGAAAAAAACACACGCTATTCAATCAAACTTATTGCAACGAATGATAAGTTGAAACAATAAAACACGAATCGTGGCGAGGGAGCATTTATCAGCGGACATAGCGACACGTGAAATACGGCGGCTGGGCTTTTACCAACGAACTTTAGGCTTACTGGCAATAAGGTTTGTTTGACTTTTATATTTATTTCTCCATTTGTTTTGAATCGATCTTTGTAAAAGTCGCCTTGGCACGTGCCTGCAGTAAAAGTTGCCGATGCGTTGACAAAGGATACTAATCTTTCTAATGTACCGACTGGATCCGCGAATAAATCAATTTTTTTAGCCGCGAATAATGAAAGCGCGAATAACGGAACCGTGAATGTACTGTATTGCAAGAAAAATGTTAACAACTCCTTATGAATTTCTTTCTTTCTTCTTCCTTCCAAGTATTAGGCCAAGGCCTGTTACGATCCTATAGAAAATTTTCCCTCCAGCGTTTCATAGGACGGCCCAGTGATCTTCGTCCTCTTGGTATATAATTATAAAACAGCTTTGGGGATCCGATTTGAACATTGGCGTAGTCTTCAATTCTTTTAAGATATCGGTGTCCCTTTTCCGATCCCATCTGGTGTAACCCGCTGTTCTGCGCATGAATCTCATTTCACAAGCCGTTATTCTGCTTTCATGTTTTTTTTAGTGTCCATGCTTCACTACCATAGGTCAACACTGGTCTAGCCAAAGTGTTATATAAACGTAATCTGGTGTTTTTTTGTACAAGGGATGGTTTCATAACTTGATTAATAATTCCCAAACTTTTATTATAACTAGTAACTTTTTCAGGGATATCCTTTTCATCCCAGATAGAGAGGTAATATCCAATATATTTAAATTGATTAGATCTCTCTAAAATTTTATTCTGGAGACAGATTTTACTTTGTATGGGGTCCTTCCCATGAAATGCCATAATTTTAGTTTTGTTAATTGATATTTCCATATTAAATTTGGCACCTATTTTTTGTAAATTATAAATTGATCGTTGCAAATCATTTTCGGAAAGTGCCAGAAGAGCTAAATCGTCTGCAAAAAGAATAGCATCGAGTTTGAGGTTCCTATTGATGGGTATATATCCTCGTTGTGTTTTCCTCCATTCATTTATTCATGTATATAATGAAAAGCACCTTATGAATTTAATAAATAAAACTATTAAAGTTTTATATGGTTTTCATAAATATGTATGTTATTTAATATTCGTAACAGCTGGTACAATACACTGTGTCTTCATCAGACGAATGTCATAAATACAAATAAATTTTCTATGTATGTGTATGGTCAACTATGAAAACAAATGTATCAAAGCAGTACAATAGTAACAAAAGGTAAACAAATTATATAGCAATGCATAATAGTTATTTAAATGACTAGTTAGAAAAACAGAGGTTCGATAACGAGATGCTCAAGTTAGAACACGACCGAAGGGAAGGGACCGTTCTGAGAGCAGCGAGTTACTGAGCTTAATTTTATAACGTGTTATCATAAGTAATGCCACGAGTGTCCCGCGCCGTAGCCGAGCGGTTAAGGTAAGAAGCCTTGGCGCAGAGCTACGGGACTTGCGCTGGTTCGAGTCTCCATGGGGGAAGAAATTTTCTCATGGTATTTCGGCCAGTATGGGACCGGTGCCCACCCAGCATCGTGAGGAGGTTGAGGAACCAGCTATAACGGCTGGGGAACGGCTGGGGGACTCGACATGCTGACCACATGTCACCCCTACACTGGCTGTTGATCATGTACCTCTGTGATTGACACATGTGGATGTGAAGGGCCAGCAGCTGGCTGGTAAAAGGGCAACCGCTGAAAAAAGGAAAGACCCTCAAGCGGATGATTTCCAAATTAATTTGGAAATCGCATGTGTTAGGACTATTTAACGAATAAAATTAAGCTCTTTACTAAAAAATAATTATTTTAATATATATATATAAAATGTAAACGGCGATGTTTGAAAACAAATTAGAAATGTGACTTTATGTATATTCACTGCAACTCGATCATATTATTTATTGCCAGATAGGATCGCAACATTGTAAGAATGCACTCTAGTGGAGAAATAATGAAACACATAAAACTATTATAATCAACATTATAGGTTAATCATTTATATTTTGAATAAACAACTCAGTAAAATCACTGAATCTATTCATTATTTGCTATATTCAATGTATTTGTTGGAGAAAAATAATAGTCTAACCTGTTCAGAATATTAAAAAAGGAGGAGGTTTCTTTATCACAAAAGCAGGAGCTGATAAAGAGAAATCGATAAAGAGCGAGGTGAAACACGACTGTCATTGGTGTAAAACGGAATTAATTGAAACGTGATTGGTCATTGACTACCATTTGCGACATGAGTTAAATAGTCTACAATATTTTATCTCCGTTCAGAGTATTTTAGTAGATGTTGTAATGTAGTATATTTAATAAAATTTATTTATTGCGGAAAGGATATGTTTAGAGAAAGAGTAATATAGACTTGTTTTATGAATAATGTGATGTCGGCTTTTATTTGAACAATAATCACAAATAGGAATGAGATGCAGAAAGTAATTAAACATTGGCTCAATTCTGGAAATGCCTGCTATTATGCATTGCAGAGACTCTTGACGTCCCAATTCCTTTCAAAAAACGTTAAACTGAATATATATAGGCCCTAAAACTATTATTCTACCAATTAATGGATGCGAAACATGGACTCTTACTTTAAGGCAGGAAAGGAGATTACGAGTATTTGAGAATAAAGTTCTTAGGAAAATGTTTGGACCAAAGAGAGATGAACAGACAGGTGAATGGAGAAGACTACATAACAATAAACTACATGGTCTTTATAGGAAGCCAGATATAATAAGAACAGTTAAGTCTCGTAGACTGCAATGGGCAGGACATGTTGCATGTATGTGGAGTGAAAGATTTACATGGAAGCTTCTTGTAGGAAAACCAGAGGGAAAACGCCCAATTGATAGACCAAGAAAGAGGTGGGAGAATAACACTAATTATGATTTGAGGGAAGTTGATTATACAGGGGATGATTGAAAAACATTAGCTCAGGATAGGGATGTATGGAAAGCTTATGTCCGCGCGGCCATGAACCTACGGGTTCGATAGTGCACTTTACGTGCTTCGGGTTCCTCCCCCGGGCGGATATTTCTTATCTAACAAGGTAGGCCTATAGCCTGCTACTCAACGTAACAATTTCATTTCAGCTACTTTTATTTTCCTTTCATCTGTTTTATTAAGTGTCCAATTTTCACAAGCAGCGGGCCCGGATTCGACTCCCGGTCGGGACAAGATTCCTGGGTGAGGTTTTTTCGGGGTTTTTCCTCACCTGTAAGACACATGTCAGGAAGATTTGAAGCTCAAACGGTCCCCGATCATCATCCGGCCATCATCATCATCATATCACGGTGTGGAAAGCAACGGGAAGCACCACACCTATAATTCTCTAGTAAAGCTGCAAAGAATAGCATGAAAATGCTATGTTTGCAGCGAAGGACCTGCCCTAGGGCAGAACACTATAGGATAGAGCAAAAAACTTTTCTTTAATGGCGGGTTTCGAGATTAGGTGTATTATTGTTTCCTTGATTTCTGCAGCATGGTAATAATAATAATAATAATAATAATCACAATAATAATAATAATAATAATAACAATAATAACAATAATAATCCATCCACAGTAATTCTGCTCGAAGGCAGGTCCTTCACTGCAATCATAGCATTTTCATGCTACGCTTGCAGCTTTACTAGGGAATTATAGGTGTGGTAGCTTCCCGTTGCTTTCCACACCGGTGAAGGATGATGATGATGACCATATGATTTCGGGGACCGTTTGGGCCTTAAAGTTTTCCTGACATTTGTCTTACAGGTGAGGAAAAACCCCGATAAAAACCTCACCCAGAAAATCTGCCCCGACCGGGGATCGAACCCGGGCCCGCTGCGTGACAAGGCAGCACGCTACCTCGAGACCACAGCGGTGGATAATAATAATAATAATAATAATAATAATAATAATAATATAATAATAATATTAACAATAATAATTATTATTATTATTATTATTATTATTATTATTATTATTATTATTTTAAAATTAAATTAACCCTATAATGCCCCGTGTCGCATATGTGTAACATCGGGAATTTATCACATTATTTCCACAATGAATTAATATTTACCGCGAATGCCTGATTTACAGTTATGTAACAAGTTTAGGAATGCATTTGATCTCGCTACATCTAGGCCTACACGTTGTGTAACTTTTAAGCCGTAACTAGAGTAACTTTAGGTTTTAACCGTGAAGGGTTAAGTTAATTTAAGGTTATTGAACCTTTTGCTTGGAATTAAATTTTATGCATGTCTACTGTATGTATATTTAAAAGTCAGTGGTTCACCCAACTCAGATCGTTATGGAAGGGGTTCGCGAGTCGAAAAAAAGTTGGGAACCGCTGGAATAGAGAATATGTTAATATAGGTAGGCCTACTGGCATAGTTTTATAGAAATTTAATTGTGTAATTAAAGACGGGAGAAACAATAAAATCTTGTAGTGAGATCACATATTTAGGAATTAAAATAAATAAGAATGGGAGTTATGAAGAGGAAATAAGAAATAGGAATTCCGATTGAGGGTCTTTCCACTTTTCAGCGGTTGCCCTTTTACCAGCCAGCTGCTGGCCCTTCACATCCACATGTGTCAATCACAGAGGTAGATGATCAATAGCCAGTGTAGGGGTGACATGTGGTTAGCATGTCGAGTCCCTCAGCCGTTATAGCTGGTTTCTCAACCTGGAGCCGCTACTTATTGTAGCTACCCAATTGCCTCATGATGCTGGGTGGGCACCGGACGCATACTGGCCTAAATACCATGAGAAAATTTCTTCCCCCATGGAGACTCGAACCAGCGCAAATCCCGTAGCTCTGTGCCAAGGCTTCCTACCTTAACCGCTCGGCTACGGCGCGGGACAGAAATAGAAATAATAAAGGAAAATTTGCAAATTGCTTGCCTCAATGGAATATTCTGGGATAAAAAATATAAGTAATGAAAATAAAATGAATAAATATCATACAATTGTTAAAAGCATCATTACTTATGGAGCAGAACTTTGGCCATTAACAACAAAAACAAATAAGTATCTTTTGGCAACGGAAATGGATTTTATACGAAGGGCCGCAAGAATTTCAAGAAGAGAAAAAATTAGAAACTCAGTTATAAGGGAGAAAATGAAGATTGAAGACACTTTTAGATTATATTAAAACTCAGCAATTAAGAATGGTACGGACATGTCCAGCGAATGGAAGAAGATCGACTACCAAAATGTGTTTTGGAATGGAAACCTGAGGAAAGACGAGGCAGAGGAAGACCTAAAACCTCTTGGAGTCAGGGAGTATGTTTACATGAATCGATACTAGTAAAATTCATGGTGAGTTTCCTCCATTCCAATCCAATGACAACAACAAGAAATGGATAACTCTCACGTACACTGGTAAAGAAACATTAAAATTGGCCAACACACTAAAAAAGCTCGATAAGAATATTGATATATCCTACAGAACTGATAACAAATTAAACAATTTAATAAACAACAACATCGAAGAAATAGATGAATTCAACAATAAAGGCATCTACAAATTAACATGTACAGACTGCAATAAATTCTACATTGGGAAAACTAACAGAAGCTTCAACATTAGATTCAAGGAACATTTCAGAGATTTCATTTACAATGGAGGAAAATCAAGTTACGGAAAACATGTAATTCAGGCTGGACACCATATGCATAACATAGATAACACCCTCACAATAGTAGGCCCCTACATAGAGAAAACATTCCAACGAGAATAAATATACTGGAGGAAATCGCAATCCTAAGAGAAATCAACAACAACCTGATTCTCAATGAATACACACCTAATCCGCACAATCCTCTGTACAAAATTCTCACAACCAAGTCAGTGCTTCAACAAGGGTCAACAAGAACGGACCTAATCCATTCTGCTGATGATGCGACTAGTCCTGAAAGGCCTACAGAGTTTTAAAAGAACTTAAGTTGAAGCGACGGACCTACAAGGTAACTATTTTATAGTTTTTAACCGTACTTTATATTACTGTTACACATGAAGGAGAAACATCTACAACCAGGAGGTTGGATGGGCCGACAAAATTGGCTATTAGGAATCGGACGATGTCAAAGACATTAATCAACCGATGATCTATCTAATTGTGTAATTTTTAATGTTTTATTTTTTACAGTTCTTATTGTTCCGCAGAAAATTATTTTAAAAATGTCATTGTGTTTGTTTTTTAGGGACAAATCACAGGACTGCTGCATGAACTGTGCCAGGAGTTGCAAAGACGTGAGTGTGAGTAAGTACACTCTAGTGTCCATATAAAGTAATGCACGTTAACGATGATCACTCAATTAACCTCGTTTATCTGCTCGTCAAGTAAATCTAATTACTTTTTTAATTTATCCCAGTCTAATTACTTATCCAATTACAGTAATTTTTTAATGCCTCAATAATCACGTGCTCTTACAATTTATTGACGCGACAATGTAACATAACATTGTAGTAGGAAGGTGATTGCTTTAGATTGTCCCATAAGTTGAGCACCTATAAAATGCCTATAAAATACCTTAAGAAGAACAAAAAATTCCCTACTGGAAACCTTTGACAAATTGAAAAATGAAAGTATAAAATATGGGCTTGTAATCAATCTAAATAAAACAAAATATTTAAGATGTATGAGAAATAAAACAAATTTGACTGAACTAACTATAAATAGTGACTGTATTGATCAAATTAACTCCTTTAAGTACCTAGGCACAATACTAAACGATAATAATACTGTTGAAGAAGAAATCAAAACAAGAATATCGCAAGGGAATAAAGCATATTTTGCTAATTTCGATATATTCAAAAGCAAATTAATATCAAAAAATGTTAAATTCAAATTGTATACAGCAATAATAAGACCAATCATATGTTATGGAGCTGAAACCTGGGTACTAAAAGAAGCAGATAAATTAAGACTATTAACATTTGAGAGGAAAATATTTAGAAGAGTGCTAGGTCCAGTAAAGGAAAATGGAAATTGGAGGTTGAGAAGGAATGACGAATTATACCTCAAGAATAATAAAGAAAATATAGTTAGTTTCATCAAATCCAAAAGATTACAATGGTTTGGACATACACTAAGAATGCCAAAGGGAAGATTGCGAAATGATATTTTAAATTGGAAGCCACAGGGAACAAGACCAAGGGGAATACCCAAGGATCGATGGGAAGATGACGTAATTTAAGATTTGAGAGAGATGGGGATTTTTTATTTGAAATCTACTGCACAAGATAGGAAGAAGTGGCGTAAACTGGTTGAGAAGGCCAAGACATTCCACTGGAAGTCGTAGAGCCTGACGAAGAAGAATACCTTAAGATATCCTAGAAAAGACTGGAAAAAGGACGCAAAAGTGTTACAGTTGCTAACGAGTGGATACTGACAACCTCGCTGCCTTCACCCTCTGCTCGAGATGATTTTCACAAAGTGACAACTTATACTCGTAATATTATAATTATATTGTGAAAAGAAGAATTAATGTGTGAAGCAGGAATCGAACCGTGGACCACTAGTTCTCCAGACTAGTGTGCAGCCCACTACACCATTCCACACCTGGCACAAACACTAACAATTATTTCCACATATACAAATCTATAATTCTCGTTTCGTCCGCTGTCAGGTAGATGGCACTACCATCGCCAACGGCCGGCTTCGTTTAGAAGTATCTATATTTGAGAATTTCACACCACCACTTTTATAAGTAGTAAACGATGTTATTTAACATTTTCCAATACTGTTATTTTAACACAGATCCAACTTCTTAGAAAATTTGAACTTGTAAACAATAGTTCAGGCTGTCAGTGGGCTGGAGGTTAAAAATAACGGGGTATTTTGTGAAGGTTCAATAGTTTCTCGCAGAATAAAGTATTTGCAATGTGAAAAGTCTTTAGGAAGTAAAACTAGATGGTGTTTTTAAAACAAATTGGAATTGAGACTAGACTGTGCGGATAAATGTAGTCAAAAGAGGGTATAGTTGCAAAAAAAAAAAAGTTCATCATCATCATCATCCATGCTAGTATTAGGCCGTGTGGCCTGTTACGGTCTCAAAGAGGAATTTTCC